>CM055825.1:35258336-35690836 GCA_029582265.1 Zoroaster sp. YZ-2022
GTTTTAATTGGAAAATAAACATGCAGGTGTGTTGGTGGGACAACACATGTACACCAATTATAGAGGGCATTCTCTTACTGGAGTAATACATGTTGGCCTTTCCCCATTCAGAATTTATTTTTTCACAGAATCATTTGAACATTTATTTATATTTTGTATTTTAGCTCTCCAGTATGCCGAGTAATTGGAATTAGATGCAATGGCTGGCATCAGTGAGAATCAGTTCAACAGCCTAGAAAGCATCTAAAACACAAGCCCCAAGGTAACCAATAAATCTGTGGTACAATTATTGTAAATGTGTGTGTGTGTGTGTGTGTGTGTGTGTGTGTGTGTGTGTGTGTGTGGATGATTGCATTCCTCCTGACTGCCCTATGATCCACTCACATGACCCCACCAACCTACATTGAAGATTGTGATTTTTATTTTCAAAAAGCAATTCTTTTAAAACTTTATCCACAATGTTGTATTCTTTCCCAGTGAAAACAGGTCAACTCGTATGCGTGCCAACTCGTACTATTACCAACTCATACTCATTTTGGTCAACTCGACCCGTAAAAAATTTATTACTGAATATTTACTGGCATGTGTACGGGTTGACATCCGGTTAATTTAGCTACACTATAGTGTCTATAGTTCCTCATAATACTAGTAGTGCTTATGTCTTGTGTGGTGATGGATGCATTGCAGTTTACTTGATACTAGCACTTAATTTTCTCACTAAAGTAGTCCAGAAACAAATATCAGCACATTTATTGAGATAATGAAACAGTCACATCATGGAGGAAGGAAGACGTCACATGTAACTTAAAGGCATTGTTCTGAAGGGATCATTTTTCTAAAGTTGCATAAGTTTTCTGAAGTTACATCAATCCATCATCCTGATAATAACATATGAGGGCATTCTAAGTTATGTGTGTTTTGTTAGCATTACCCATTATTCTTCGTCCCTCTTTGCAAACATTTAATATTGTTTTTACATGATTAGTTTATATTTCAGATCATCGGTATCCATTTGTGCTACTGCTACAAGGTGTGTCAGAGTCTGTGTAACTTTGTGATCCAATGGCCAGCATTTGAAGTTTATCCATTCATCAAAGGAGTTAATGTATGATTCAAATTATTTTATATGGACTTATCCTATCTGTGGCAGTCTTTACCCTGAAGAGAATTGATTTTTAGGACCTCAAGACATATCTAGGTCTTTTTAGGAATTTCTTTAACATGTTAGAACAAAATTAGTACTGAGGAATTCTTATTATATTTTTGACTGGACCCAAACATCCTCACAAAATGTAGTTATTAAGCAATATCTGTTGGTGATCTAGTAAAATGTATATTGCCGACAGTGAATCCCTGGCAGTTGGGCCATATAAACATAGTAAACATAACCCCCAATCTTCATTGCATGGGTGTGTCAGCCTTGGAATACCTTTTGCCAGATCACCCAATTAAAGCACTAGTATAAGGGGCCCCCTTATACTTGTATTGTTTGCCTCTCCCTTCCCTAGTTCTTGGATTCTATAGTGCTGCAATGATAGACCAAAGAATTTTAGAAAACAAATGTGTTGGTTCATCACCAGTGGCAGTACATGCCATCACTAAGAACTTGGGGAAGGCATTTTATTCCAAAATTACCGATTCCAATGACAACCCCTGAATGTCACCCATTCTGAACTCACTAAATCGTACATACAGAGTGTACATTTATTTTAAATGCAGATTGATTCTGTTTTCTTGTCAACAAAGGATCATGGTTGGGTTCATTTACACTGAAGTCATTTCACTTGTTACATGTGTAAGACCATGTACACTCATTTCTAGATTGGTTACAAGTATAGGTTATAAAAAGGTCAACAAAGTGGTTTCAATTGATTGTTGGGGAGGTAAGTGTGTAACCACAAAAGTCAAGTCATGAAACCCAACAGACAGTTAAAATAAATATGTATTTCATTGTTTTATTAGCAATTTACAAGCACCCATACAACTCTTTGATTATTTCAATGTCTAACAATTTATGTACAAAATGGCATCTGATCTTTAGGTTGTAATTCTGTAGTATGGATGCAGCTACAGACATTTTGCCAATCATGTGTACAACCTTGAAAATGTAAAAATCAATGTAGAATTTGTTTTCAAATTGTATAAATTATGTTTTAATTATTTGCAGTATAGGTGAAAACAAAGACAGTTTATAAGCATGTCACAATAAGGAGATGCTTGATTACAGTGTCGCTATCATTGTCAATGTATCATTATATTTTTGTTATAAACTTAACCTGAAAGTGAAGTATATTATAAATAAAGATTAAATTTATTTTTGTACAAGACTTAATACCAAGAGATAAATACCAATGTTGGCTTCATTTAAATCCAAAATTGAAAGGTTTTTCCATAAACAAAGTGAAAAGGGCAACCAATTATCAGATTTGATCCAGTGGATATATATTCTGTTTTCTTGTCAACAAAGGATCATGGTTGGGTTCATTTACACTGAAGTAATTTCACTTGTTACATGTGTAAGACCATGTACACTCATTTCTAGATTGGTTACAAGTAGGTTAAACAGGTCAACAAAGTGGTTTCAATTGATTGTGGGGGAGGGAAATGTGTAACCACAAAAGTCAAGTCATGAAACCCAACAGACAGTTAAAATAAATATGTATTTCATTGCTTTATTAGCAAATTACAAGCACCCATACAACTCTTTGATTATTTCAATGTCTAACAATTTATGTACAAAATGGCATCTGATCTTTAGGTTGTAATTCTGTAGTATGGATGCAGCTACAGACAGTTTGCCAATCATTTGTACAACCTTGAAAATGTAAAAATCAATATAGAATTTGTTTTCAAATTTTATACATTATTTTTTAATTATTTGCAGTATAGGTGAAAACAAAGACAGTTTATAAGCATGTCACAATAAGGAGATGCTTGATTACAGTGTCACTATATCATTATATTTTTGTTATGAAAGTGAAGTATATTATAAATAAAGATTACATTTATTTTTGTACAAGACTTAATACCAAGAGATAAATACCAATGTTGGCTTCATTTAAATCTAAAATTGAAAGGTTTTTCCATAAACAAAGTGAAAAGGGCAACCAATTATCAGATTTGATCCAGTGGATATAATTACATTTAATTTTGTTTGAATTGGGAATTATTTACTTTTGACAAAAACTCTTCTGCGGGGGCAGTGGAAGATGGAAAGCACGGATGCAAGCTTTCTTCCAACTTTATCATGTAGTAGTTATAAGCTTGTTTTCTAATGAAAGGCTAATTAGCTGAAGGAAAGGGGAAATATTTATATGGTCTTCCATGCTTCATTGTCTTCAGTAACCCCCAACTCCCCCAAACAATTTAACCCACACTTCCTGCTCTTTGAATTTGCAGCCAAGTTTAACCCAGTTACTATACATGTAGTCCCCTTCTATCCTAAATCAACTTTGTGACTTTATGCCCATAATAACGCTGAATAGGTTGATCTGGCTACCTACAACCCTAGCAAAGTATTTTCATATGAGTGATTTTTAATGTTGATATATCATCTAGCATGGTTTTTGAAGAGCATGTGTTGGGCTAGTGTCAATATTTAAAATAAAAAACATTGTGTTCCAAGTCACACTTGTTAATTTCTAATGTATTGCTTAAATCTCACAACATTTCCAAGTTCAACAGCCAATATCTCAAGAACTAAATGACCTATTAGAAAACAAAAAAACACAATTGAATTCCTTACATTAATAGCTTGTAATTCTTGTGAAATGAGTTACCATAAATGCTTGCCAATGGTCCAATTAGTGGCACACGAAGTAACGATTTTTACAAATTTTAAAAGGTCATATCTCATAGCTTCAATTTGATGTATAAGTTGACAAATTTGTTATTTTTTCATAATCACGAGGAGGTCATAATTCATAAGTTCAAATTCAACACATTCTAACGCAAAATTGATATTGTTATTATAAAAGATGATAAACCCTTGCACAATATATTGACATCATCGATGATAATTTGATTGAACCGGAAGTGGACTCGAACACCGTGTGTTTGTTCTAACAAACACTTAAGCTCTATTTTTTTAATTATTTTTTTTTACTTCTTCTCAGTGGCGCTTGTCCGGCAACAAAGGCATCCTTGCTGAGCATTTACAGCCTTCAAACTTAACACATAAACAGAACATATCAGGCAGACGAAACCGTTTGCTGTGACGTCATGATTACGTCATCAGGTGTCGAATTACGCTAAATCAAATTTTAATATTTCAAAAATTCATATCTCATGAACCACAAAAGATATTTCATAATCTTTGCATCATCTGAAAGATGTTGAATTATGTGATTTTTCGTTTTTAGACATGACCCCAATCTGACCTCTCCTTCCGGTCGAAACTGGAAGTTGAAAATTTCAACATTTCAAAAATTCATATCTCATGAACCACAAAAGATATTTCACAATCTTTTTATTATCTTAAAGATCTTGAACTATGTCACATTTCGTTTTCAGACGTGACCCCAATCTGACCTTTCCTTCCGGTCGAAACCGGAAGGTTAAGTGAAACAATACGCTGAATTACTATTCCCTGTATGTACGAATAGACATATCGCGCGTGCACAGAATACGTACACACAGCAATATACGGAGTTTAATATTGGCCTACAACGTAAAGGCCTTGTCACACGGGGCAATTTTCGGGCAATTTTCAGGCAATAAAAGTTGCTGGCAATGAGATTGCTCGGAGATTGCCCTGTGTGGCATTTCATGCAATCCAGTGGCAATGAGTAGACTATACTAGCTGGCTTTCTACTTTGAGGCAATCTGTCGAGGCAATCTCCAATCACATTGCGTATCAGTGATCACGTGACATTTTATCACAAGCAAAACATTTTCAGCGGCGGCCATTTAATTCTCGTTTACATGAAAAAATACTGAGGAATTTTGCCGTTCTTTTTAACTCCAAAGCAAAATACAAGAAAATAAAATGGGTTACCGAGAAAGAAGAAAATATAATTGCATTATTAAGAGGTAAGTAGACATTATTTAGAGGTTTATTGGCCTAGAATGTGCGTTTGTAAAGTAGGCCTATCGTAGACATAATTATTGCATGCACAATCCAATGGAGGTTCGTGACGGACGAAACTGTTGTACTGCATCTATTTCGTAAAAACTATATTGAGTCTACTCTTTCCCTGTTTTTGCAGTGTACCTACATGATTTTAAGTTTGCATTTTAACTAAGGATAATGACTGAGCATGGATAGATGCTATATTGTCCAGAAATAAGTTTAAAAACTGTGCCATGCAGTCAAAGTCAAAAGATAATCGTTGGAAAATACTTCATTGTGTAACTCGCCTGTACAGTACATGTATGCAAATCCATGTAAATATATACATGTTCGTGTGTTGTTGTCTCTTCTGCAATTCTGCATGTTCTTCGTGTCAGCGAAATATATCCCTAACTCAACCTAAAGAGATGCTTTTACTTGATTAGTCTGCTAGTTGTAGTCACAAAATTGTCACAGGGGCACCTGTTTTTTCTGAGCTAGGTTACATTTGTTGTTTTGTTATTATTAAGCATAAAAAGTCTGTCCCTCTATGCTTTAAAGAAAGGTCAGGTCTTATAACATAAAAAAAGATGAAGAGCCTGCATAAAAAAAAGAAAACTAATAAATGAAGAAAAAGCTGCAGAGGGATGAGTTAATATGAGTTAATTGGAAAATAAACATGCAGGTGTGTTGGTGGACAACATGTGTACACCAAAATTCAGGATGGAAAATGCAAATGGGGTAGGGGTGATGAAGGTTGTTTTTGCAATTATAAAGGGCATTCTCTTACTGGAGTAATACATGTTGGTCTTTCCCTATTCAGAATTTATTTTTTCACAGAATCATTTGAACATTTCTTTATATTTTGTATTTTAGCTCTCCAGTATGCTGAGTAATTGGAATTAGATGCAATGGCTAGCATCAGTGAGAATCAGTTCAACAGCCTAGAAAGCATCTAAAACACAAGCCCCAAGGTAACCAATAAATCTGTTGTACAATTATTGTAAATGTGTGTGTGTGTGTGTGTGTGTGTGTGTGTATGATTGCATTCCTCCTGACTGCCCTATGATCCAGTCTTGGGTGATTCTTATATATTCCCCATGGCATCTCTTACCATTCAACCAAGTCTTGTGCTGTATTATAATAAAATATAACATTTTAATGTGCTGTCATCCATCAAAACGAAATAAGCAAATAAATATATTAATAAGTCACTCGTCGACCCCCACACCGATCCATCCGTGGTTGACTGAATAACGCTGCCACGATCCTCCTTGTCATTATGCGATAGTCAAATACCGATTGTGTTTGAAACAAAGAGGGAACGGAATACCTTGCCCTTGAAGTCTCGCTTTGGTTCATTTGATTTGAATAGAATAAAGCGAAAATGACAGTACAACTGTAATATTTTATTATTACAAATTCCAACAGCAATGATACAAACATTCCACTAAGCTCTTGTTTTTTTATTTCCTATTTTAATTAATTAATTTATTTGCTTTACATAATAATGTAAATTTAATGTAGTTTTGGATATTCATTTAGGCTTTTACAGAACTCTGATATTGTAATCAAATTAATTACTGGCATTTTTAAACTGTGTAATAGCAATTTTGACAATCTCTGCTAGAGTCGAAACATAAGGCCATTAACAACTTTTTACATATTATTTCATTGATACAATGTAAGCCGAGGTCAAAATGTGAACAACAGTACAGCATGGTCAGAGTACCCTGTAGGTTATATAAAATGAAAACATGTAAAATTGTTTAGCTATTAGCGATTAATTAAACAAATAATTTGTTTATGTGTACATTTGAGTACTATAAATTTACCCATTATAAACGTTAGTAATAAGCGATGGTAATATTCAATATTTGTGATGTTGTTTGGTAATCATATTTTAAAGAGAACAGAGTTGAGTAAATGAAAAATGTTTATAAATTCATTTAAGATAGTGTTGATTAAAGTCGATCTGGTCTCTCAGAGATGCCATTCTTGATTTTCTCTCAACTTTGATTAATTGATGACCGCCTTGGCTTTGCCAACTTTTATAAGCATATAAAACATGACAGGTCACTGTTTCAGTTCTTTCATTCCTCATAAGCAATTATCATTGGGTTTTTTTTAAAGAAAAGTTTATAAGAACTCTTATGAAATACATATGAAACCCTTGAACAGATTACAACTGATCCCCCAAAATACAGTTAAGCACATCAAAATTCACAAA
This sequence comes from Zoroaster sp. YZ-2022, assembly GCA_029582265.1. Taxonomy (NCBI): domain Eukaryota; kingdom Metazoa; phylum Echinodermata; class Asteroidea; order Forcipulatida; family Zoroasteridae; genus Zoroaster; species Zoroaster sp. YZ-2022. Next base: position 35,265,617 of record CM055825.1, read on the forward strand.
GTGACAACAAATGTGACGTTACATATATAATCTATGCTGATAAGAAAATCAAGGTCAATTTCATGAACATTTCAGTTTTAATGCGTTTTATTCAGATGACTACTGTCCTTTCTTGTACTTTAGTCCACCTAAACTAAAGTCATTTAAATGTGTCATTATTAGCCATGTTTCCATCTTACTTAAATAGCATGATAATGTATGCTAAATACAGCATATAGAGACCATGTACATGTATGTCTTGATGATTTTGTAGCTTTAAGCGGACATAAAGCCAAATAATTAATATTTAAAATTCTTATAATGTATCCCAGTGCTGATTGTGTGGCTTCAACAGGACATCATGTAGAGATGAATTACATTTTCTGAAAGGAAACAAAATACAGTGTTATCATACACTATTCAATTATAATGGTTATAGGATGACCTTTTTGTATAGAAAGAAAAATGAGGAGTACAAGTGGATAAAATCAGGTGAGAGATTACTATGACTAACATTTTCAATAATTTTCTATAATTTTCAATATAGAGCTGAGTATGTGTTCATTTGCTGAAAATGCATGTGTCATCCCTCAGGGACTACTTTCACTTTAAGCTTTAAAAGAGCAGTCACACAATCCAGATGATCAAGCTTGGGGCGGTAGGAAACGTGGTTAGTAGAGGAGGAGGGAGGAGGGTGTAAAGGGGAAATCAGGTGGTGGTGATATTACAATTAAATAAAGTGTTTGTTTCTGTATCTGTCAGTGTCGGGTATACTGCCAACAAACCAACAGGATATACGGTTACAAGCGCATGGTGGATAGCAGAATTGTTTTTTAAAGTAAGCACTCCCCTTAGAGTATAGGTCCTTAGAATTGAAGATTGCTGTATCCCTGAAAGTTTCGTTTTGATAAAAGATTCCATCGTAGTAGCTTCCCTAATGAGTGTTGTGATTTGGTGAAAGAAAAGATGGGAATTACTGCAATATGAGGGAGTGGGTGTGTGAAACCATACAATGGTGAAACGCAAGTTCTGGCACTCAGTGAGTGGGAAAGCGGTGATAAAAAATATGGGTAAATTGTAGAGTTGGGGGAGTGGGAATGTTTAGAAAGAGCCAAAGCTACATGTGATGTTGCAGCTCCATGAAGAAAATTGTAGTAGTGATGTGCAGAAAAAGAAACGAAGGGCTTGCGCTGCACAGTACCCGTGAATTGTATGAACGGTACATGTACTGTACATTAAGTAGCCAACACACGGTACATTGCACACGTGAGATCACAACACACACTGACGGGATGTGCACGAATTGTAAGAATGGCTGTTGCATGTTATAGTTCGCAGGCGCTGAGGCAGTGTGGTCGTTGGTACATTTGACACAGATGGGTCCGGGACGGCAAAACACCTGACTCAGCACAGAGGAGTGCAAGCGCACAATTAACGGGTCCGGAATGACGGCCACTGCATGAGGAAAAAAATGGAATAAGTGCAGAAAGCCCGGGATTCACCCGTCACGCACAAAATACATGACAGGTGGAGCCTTATCCGATATGAAGGTACCCGTCCCAAGCTGCAAGACCGACAATTAAAAGGTTTAAAGACTGAGACTGTTTGAGAGGGCCAAATGATTTCACTCTTATTATATACATGCAGATTTCTTAACAAAATGACTACCCCTGATTTACGGGGCTCATCTTGACTCTCTTTCTAAAACATCGTTGTATTGAAATCTAGATCATTCAATGTGACAAACTCTTGATATACCACAGTGCTCAGAAACAAGTAAAAAGCTATTGCAAAGTACATGCATATAACGGCTCTTTTAGAGCATGAGAAGAAGAACAAATCATATCAACTTACTTTTGTTTACTGCTTGGTTGCAATGATCCATAACACTTGTATCTTTCAAAATATCTCTTCACAATAAGGGTCTGGCTGGATGTCAAAGGAGATGTCCTTATAGCTGAATGAAAAAATATTAAACTTACATGTTTATGAAAAGCTGACATGTCCATTTCAAAAGTTTACATGTGCTTTTGTATTGGGAAAAAATAAACAGTTTGTACTGTACACACAGTGCTTTGTGGACTTGTGGCTGGTGATACATTACTGCAGAGTTAAAATAAAGCACTTTTGTGTTCCATATGTGATGATGCTAAAGGCTTTAGTTGACACATTATATTTTATATTGGTAACTTTCACAAAAAGGAAAGGTATGAAACAAATCTACATCTTTAAATGCTTCATTCCAGACTTGGACCAATACAGTGCATTTCAGATAGACATATTTCTCTGAAGTATTGGTATCGGTATGAACTGTATAATCATAATCATCATAAAACTTAACCATAATTTCATGCTGATTTGTCAATATTGAGAGCACAGGTTCGTTGTAATCAGAATAAATGTCTATAACAAATTTGCTATTGAAATAAGCAAATTAGTTTTGCTATTAAAATGATAATTAAACATTTAACCAATATTTGTACTGTAAATCAGAATAAGTTATCATTTATTGCTCGTATACAAGAGTGTGCATGTACCAGAATGGTATCATGAGAAAGACAAGATGAAAGCACTAACAATTTGTCTCAAATGATTCCAGGATTGACAATGCACTGTGCTATCAAGAGTTTGTTACAGATGAGTCAGTTTTTGTAGTGTTTGTATCATAACATAACAACATTAGATTAAAATTGATTTTGCATGTACACTAGTAAAGCATTGGCTATTAGAAGTTTTTTTTAGAACATTTGGGTAATATGGTTTTTGCGTGGATGACTTTCTCACCAATAACTCTAATAACAATTTACATGTACTGTAATTACAGCACATGTTGACTATCTTCACGGGCATTCAAGGGCAAACTCTTACTAGCACATTGCACATCAAATATTGCTTCTATTACAAATAACTGCTCATATTTAGATATACTGTACTAACTTTAAGCAATGGAGAAATAACATCTGTTCACATTGTATTGATGACAACATCTTCCATGAAACATCATTAGTCCTGACATGCCTGAAGAGTGTTAATATTGAATTCGTCCATTGTAGTGGCGTTCTAAGATGAAACATCAGTCAGTAAACATCATTTGTACTGAAGGAATGCTGACACTGAATCATCCATTATAGTCACATTTCTATGATGACATCATTCAAGAAACATCATTTGTACTGAAGGAAGCCTGACATTGATGATACACCAGTTGTAGGTAGTCATACTTTTGTGAATGCAGCATCATCTTATAATTATCATTTCAATTGAAGAGTGGTGAATACTGAGTTTAATAGTAGCTGCAACTCGACATTTATCTCATTTCAATTCATATATATCTGCTCATTTAATCACATGGAACTAAATAATAAAACATATAAATATACAAAAAAACTGAAAAACACACATGATCAACATGTACTAACTGCTTTCAAAACATTTGCAGCAAGAGTAACAAACATCTTCTTGGTAAATGTGACAGAATTTCACCATAATCCACACAGTTGGGCTGCAATGATTATGAGACACACATGTGTACATACGTTCAACACAATCTTATTTTAGGTTTACTGGTTTAGACTTATCATCCAAAACTAAGCCTTTCTTCAATATTTCAGGTATTATTCTAAATATACTACTCAAAACAATTTAGGGAACACTGGAATAATCTCAGTTAAAGCAAGATCATTTATTTCAGATAAACACAATGTTTCACAGAATTGATGAGAAACAACTGCACAATGAAACAGATGATAAAGGATGCATGTAGTGATTACACATTTCATGACATGACTACTGAAAGAGAGAGGGGGTTGCAAATGAAAATCCCGGTTCATGGAACATTTCAATAACGGGTGTGACCACCTCTTGCAGTAACACATGCAACACAACGTGTTCCCTAAATTGTTTTGAGTAGTATATAGTGAAAAATGTACAAGGTGGGTTTCACAAAATATTATGCATGTTAATTTATTACATTGATACTTTACAGCAGTGCAACCTTAAAACACATTTTAAGACACCCTGTTATTTCTTAATTACCCAGACACTTTTCTCTTTTTTTGAGTTAGAACAATCACCAACATTATTAGTACGTAATGGGATAAAACTTGGACAAAATGCTTGTCATCTCATTCTCCCATTTTTTTACAAACAAAGTTATCAGTAATTGTGTATACTAATGGTGTGGTAACTGCATACTTGTAGATTGTGTATTTATGCTCACTCATAGTTTTTTTTTACAAACACACTATACTGTACTGCATGTACATGTATGCAGTTACATTTACATAGATGTACATACATATGTCATTTAAAACTATTATCCTCATTTAACCCTCCTACTTCTGGTGCCTTTTTCAGACAAGTTGATGCACCATTTGAAACCATTCGTTTTGTGAAACATACCAAGGTGTAGTGTATCCACACCGTGCATTTGAATGATTTATAAGCCACTGTAGTACATTCACCATTTGAAACCATTCGGTTATGGAAACACACCAAGGTGTTGTGTATCCACCATTCAAAAACCATTTGAATGGATTTGAATGGTAGTAAAGCTTGCTACCAACACTTTTCAAATGGTATCACCATGTGTGTACAAAACCAATGGCCGTTTTTGAAAGTGGCAATTTTGAATGGTTTCAAATGGTCAAACAGTAGGAGGGTTAACAATACATACACACTGACCATATACAAATATTATCTTAACACTAAACTGCATCGGGGCAGTTTGAAACTTTCAATACAAACTATTTTAAATCAAGATGCACTATTGAAAAAGCACAACATTGCTCTATAATAAATCAATCCATTAAGCCTTGCCCACAATAACATCTGCCAAACAGCAGCACTCACATGAATGTACATCTCCAATATGCACCCTTAATTTGCACAATGCAGCTACAAGTAGTCTTATGATTGCAGTGTGTTTATATTTTATAATGAGATTGTAACAAAGGGGAACCAAGTAAAGAATGTTTGGCTGATTTCAGAGTTTTGGACACACATATGCAATTGTGAATTATTGATTATGGGCTGAACCTTAATGAATCAATCTATTAACCATGGAGCTATGTACTGTTACAGCTCCATGGTTATACCATGAAGGAAGAAATTTTCTTCCTCCATGGTTATACTATGGATCCTTTAAGAGGATCCGTAGTATACTTATTGACCCCTTGCACCAACATCACGAGCGGTTACTGTGTGACACGCTCACCATTTTGGGAGTCAACTCCCAAGCGTTTAAACACCGCGTCATCTAAAATTCGCACTACACTGTATAACACAGGGACATTGACTCCAAAAATAACGCAACCAAGATTATTGCGATGATGCACATCAGGTGAATTGGGTCAATACATGTACAGTGTATACTTTTGTACACATTATGGATTGTCAGAAATTCTATGTAAAAGTTTGATCTGTAATATTAATAACAACAAATACATTATCATGGGTGTCCTGTGTATGTACATTATCATTGTCATTTTGACAAACATGTACATGTGTAGATCAAATATAAAGATGTGACTTACATTAATTCAGTCTGCAAAGTTTCCAAGGTCGACTGTTTTTTTGTTTTTGTACGAAAGTACAAACATTGTTTTTTTGTGCTTCCTCGTATCAGGGTTCGACCTTAACTTTTTTTTTCACTCGCCGGCCGGGCTAGTAAACCAAACTTTTCACTCGCCCGCAAGCCTTTTCACTCGCCTGTATGTTTTTTAAATAATTTTAATCAAATCACTGTTTTTAGTAATTTAGGCATTTTGCATCAGAACGTGCATTATAAACAACAGTTGTCAGTTACCTTATTATTATGTGCATATTTGTTTCTGAGGCAATACTAATGTTTCTTTAATTAATAACAGATTCTATTCTAATAACAGAGGAAAAGATCAGGCACATTAGTGTACAGTAATGCTTTTGCTTTAATTCTGAAATGAAGAAGGCTCTTTTCATATTTTATTTCTAACCAACTGAACACAACAATAATGAAAACATTAAAAAAATCAGGGCACCAAGGCAATTTTTTAGATTTTCAAAGGGCATCACGGCAATGATAAAAAAAAACGTAAAGGGCACCAAGGCAATCTTTAAAAAATAAAAAAATAAAAACATTCCAATTCAGCACATGCCAATAAGACTAAAGTTTCCTTTCTAGGCCTACATGAAAACAGTATTGCAACGCTTACAGTTTATGTCACCAATTAAAAATAAATAAAAAACACAATGTTAACCCGAAAAAAACATCAAGTTTTATGCATTTGGATGTGGCAGTATTCAGTTCACTCTTTTTTTATTTGCTAGTCGACACTTTGACAGCATGTTGACGACCACCAAAAGCCCTGGCCGCGTAATGTACATACGTACGGTACATTGCAGCGCGCGACACGATGATCGATGCGTCGATGCTATATCCGATGCACCGCACACGCTGCATGTACATGTACATGTATGTCTAGGTACAGACTCGGCATGTAATATTTACGTTGCATGCGCCCCAACGCCGCGCCATGCTATTTTTAGCTGGTACCCGCGAATGCCTGGCGTAGTGTTTATGTTGTGGGTACTGTTGACACCAACCAAAGTATTAGCAAGGGCCAAGTTCGTACAACGACCAAGCGGCCGATATTGCCTGGTAACCGCTATATCATTTTGGTCATGAGTACCAGATAATTTTGACTATTTTGTTCCCAAATGGTCGTTGCGTGAACTTGGTCTTAGCAGCGCGCGTATTTGTTTTTTACACCGCAGCGACGGGTTTTGTGCGCATTTCGTCCTTGTGTCAAGACTATGAACCCATTCAGCACGCATGCGCGCGAAGGGAATTTCGACACGCAAAAAAAACCTACCATCAACGGAGAGGGAATGGCTCCATGAGTTCCACTGCAGAGCGCCATGGTCGACTGCAGCTTGGAGTTTTCTATCGTCGCGCGCCTAGGGTTTCGTAGTCTCTCTCTCAAGACCGGAATTGGCACTTTTACTGCACAAAACCCGTCGCTGCGGTGTAAAAAACAAATACGCTAGCAGCGCAGCCACCAGTCGCGCAATCGAGCGTGGCGGCGATATATTTTTTCCCGTGAGAATGTACTGTACATATACATGTATGTAGTAAATACTAGTATGTAGTAAATACTAGTATGTGTAAACAAGTGGGCACAACGGCAATGCAGGGAAAAGCACAGCAACTCGTTGCCGTGAAAAGTGGCATTTTTAAAGGGCATTACGGCAGAGGGTGAGGGCATTGACGGCAATTGCCGTCGATGCCGTCGTGTAATTTCAGGGCTGATATAGGCCTATCGGTGACAATATTTTGATTCGCCCAGCGGGCTACTGAAGGAAGGGTTTTGACTCGTCCGCCGCCGTTTTCACTCGCATTTGGCGAGCGGGCGACCGCTAAGGTCGAACCCTGCTATCTTTTGCCTTGGATGTTTCACATTTCTCCTTGCCAGACAATTCTTCAACATGCTCATCTGCAATACATTGGTCCACTCCTGTATACAGTGAGTCAAAAATATTCTTATCTTTAGAAATACCAAACTTATGAAACAAAGTGTCACAGTAATTAGCATGTCCACATTTACAACAAATCCAAGTGAATGTCTTACTATTCAAATGTTGCTTCAACTTCAAAATACGTGTGCAACTAATGTGAAACCAGACACAACATTCATCACATTGTATTTGCCTTGTGCCACATCCCTCAATTTTATCACAAAGCCAACATACATTGCCACTGTCATCTTTTTGCAAGTCCTTCACTTTCTCTTCTCTTATTTTGCTAGTTTTTTTCCTATCACCACCTTTTGAAATTTTCTGGCCAGTCTGATTGTTTCTGCTCATTTCTTGTGACCTCTTATTAGATTTGACACTGATAATTTTGCTAATAGTTCTTCTGGTATGTCCAAATATGGTTTTGTTATGCTGTTCATGTATTTGTCTGTCTTTCTTTCCCATACGCTGCTCTACTGATTTACCATTTTTGCCATAATTATACATCATATGTTTCCTGGCTTTTTTCGTCAATCTTGTGTGCTTTGGTACTGAGTATCCACTTGTTTGAGTCTTTCTGTCCTTTCTGCGTCGTTTTCTGCCATTCTTACATGTACATGTTTCAATCACTTTCCTCCTCAATGAATGACACTTCTGCTTAAATGGTACGACAAAGAGCACTTTCACTCGTCTTTTACACATTCTTTTGCTCTTACCCATCTTTTTCATATGTCTGTTATACACATCCTTGTTACCAGTATGCTTCTCAAAACTGTGATTATCTCCATGCCTCTTCATTTTATAGCACTTTTGACGACTTGGATTCTTATGCTTCTGAAGGACAGTGTCGTGAATCTTACATGTACATGCATACTTCTGTCTACGCTTTTCATCACTTTTGTCATGGCTTTTATGCTTTTTATGGCTTTTCTCTTGCCTTTTATGCTGAACTTCATGTGTATTCTTATGGCTTTTTTTACAGCTCATACATTTATCATGGCATATACATTTGTAAGGAGTTTCAAACTTCTCATGGCTTTGACACTTCTCATGGCTTTGACACTTACTTTGACACTTCTCATGGCTTTGACACTTCACATGGCTTTGACACTTCACATGGCTTTGACACTTCACATGGCTTTGACACTTCCCATGGCTTTGACTTTTATGATTTTCATGGCTTTGACTTTTATGATTTTCATAGCTTTGACTTTGGCTTTTATGCTTCTCATAGCTGTCACTGATAGCAAGCACATCTGCAAGTTTCTCAGTGACGTCCTCAAGCACAGGCACTTGAGTCATACGCAATGTATGTGAAAGGAAAGAACAGATCACAGAAGAACAGACACAAGTGGAAAAAGATGTAGTAAAGTTGGAAAGAAACACACATCTGTCACAGCACATCAGTCCATGCGGCTTCCTCCCTCCAGTCCCCCTCATAAACCGCATAGCCTCCTCCTCCCTCAAAGCAGCTCTGTATTTCGGCATTTTCTTCTGAAAAAAATCACACCAAAAACTTAATGCTTTGACTATGTGTACACAAAACTGAATAATGCCAGAGTTGTGACAAACCAGCCCCTATGTCCACAAACAAGTTGCTGCTAACTGTACTTTGTTATTGCATTTCCATGTACCATGTGTAGTTACAAGAAAACATGCTGTATGCATTTTCTGTGCCCATCATGTTATAACTTTGCCAAACATGACTCTATAGAACAAGAAAACTATATACTTAGAAGCAGCCATTTTGTAATCATAACAATTTATTTGTTCCAACTGTGCAAAACTGTGGACCTACAGATACATTTGTTTAGTTTCAGTTTGAAAGCTTACTAATTAACCCTACAACAGACTAGGCATTTTTGTCTACATGTTACCTCAATCCTCCTATATCCACCTCTCCTATGTCACTCCACACCAAATTGTTTGGACTTAGATAAGATTGGAATGCCTGACCCAGTGCTAAGCAAATGTTATTTGGGCCTACAGGCATCAGTCCTTCTGAATCCTTCACTTTGTCAAAGAGGAAATAGAAGGATTTTTTTTATTTTTTTTTATATTTATATTTCTGGTAATGAAACCAAGGAAGCCTCAGAAAAGCGCACTTAAGCACTGTAAGCTCGAAAGCCTGAGGGAACCTGTAAACAAGGGCGCTTGCAATGTGAACCAGAAACACCGGGGTAAACCCCTACTCTTACACGAAAGTGTTCTGGGTTCTTTTACGTGCATTACTTAATCTAGTACACGGGACCTACGGCTTAACGTCCCATCCGAAGGACGAAGCAATTATGGTTAAGTATCTTGCTCAAGGACACAAGTGTCACGACCGGGGCTCGAACCCACACCCTGCTGCTGGCAACACCAGAACTTGAGTTCGGTGCGCTAGACCGCTCGGCCACGACACTCCACTTTTGGGACGGTAAGGGTTAAAATGTTGATATTACAAGCATACTAATCATCCGGTGAAAATTTTCTCACCGAAATACTTTCAGTTTCAGAAATTTGTATATGAAAACACTGAAAAACACAAAGACTGTTTGCTATTACGACAATTAAAATCAGCTCCATATGAACAAGCACACAATAAATGACAACACAAACCATTCTCTTCATTGATTTCCTAAAACATTAAATCCAATTTGCATGCAATATTCAATACTTCTTTTTACATGTTAAATTTGAAAACTCAAATTAAAATTAATGCACTCATCACAACACCAATCATGTATTGTTCCTTTAACCAGTGGGTTCACATGAATGTTGTACATATTTTACAAATTCAATGACTATGAATGATCTAACACCACACTTCAATGGCATAGTTGATTCTTTAATGAAAGATATATCATTATTAAGTAAACTTTGATGGGGACTCCAATATAATATTCTTTGTTGGCTGCAAGCCTCAAAAGAAAAGGACAATCATATGATCATGACAAGTTGCACACAAGTTGTGAGTTCTGCATTGCCTCTGATTGCATGCCAGTATAATGGTCTTATAGCACTGCAAAATCATCAGTTACAAATACCAAAAACAGTGCTTTCACATCAATCGTCAGCAAAAATGTATCGCCCTGACTAGCTTCAGCTTACATTAAAGTTTTAAAAGGATGTCTGGAATGTTGACACTGAAAATGAATTTAAATCGCCTGCCATACATGTAACTTATGCAAATTAAATGGTGGATGCTGGCATTACTGCTGACAAAGTTTTTACAAATTCAAGCAGAAAAATATTTGTGATCTAAAAAGTTATTTTAATCCAAAGTTTTCCCAAAAGTTTTGATGCATAAAACATATCTACACATGCGCACGCTTCTCCATAATGCACTGCAGCTTCTGTCTGCGGTTTTGATACTAATTAGTGCTCCTAGTGCCCTCTTTATATTTTCAAATTCCTCATTGACATAATGACATGGGAGTTGAAACCTTTGATCTGTCTCTCATTGTGACTCCATGATGTCACCTAAAACCTAACCAATCCTATGCTATGTATTATATTTATAATAACAAAGGTTTTGTATTTTTTAATGTTGCCTGCCAAAAGAATACAAGTACAAACAATTTTCATTAGAGCGGCTGATACTCTCTAAAAAGATTCACTCATAAAATTCTGTATTTAGGGGAAAAAAATTAACCGATGCATCTTTACAAGCCATAATCGATGCACAATAACATGCCATGGAGGAAAGGGAGTATTTCCTACCAATCAACTCGATTTAAAACAAACCTTTTTTGCATGCACTACTACTACTAGGCTACTAGTACTACAAAGAAGAACATTAAGTCATTACAAAAAAGTTGCATGCATATTAGCTCTGTTTGAACCCTTTATTGTTTAACTCCATTACACTATGACACTAGTAATTGACAGTGACGGTATAGTGGTCACAGAGTAAAGCAAAGGGTTCAATCAGAGCTACATGCATTTTGATTTACTCGAATTACTACTACTGTACTAGGAGATAGGTTGTAAGATATGCAGCAAGTTACAAATAATGACAATACTATTTTTATTTAGGCGGACATGTAACTTGTGTGACTATGTCACCATGCACTATAACGACACATACATGTAGATAGAGCTATAGAGCAATGACAGTCGGATTCGAACAGTCTCTGTCCTGTCTCCTATCCTAGTCCTACTGCCTACTTAAGTCCTAGTCCTACTGTAGTACTGTACTGAGTATTACTCTCAATTAAGTTAACTTGGAGCCCAACAAAAATTATATTATCGTGTATCCCTTCAAACGTTTTTATACACAATCATTTAAAATAAAATACACGACACTTTACTTACTGACATGCATAACACTAGAAACAAAAAAACAACATTTTTTTTCATGAAAAACGTTCACTACTCTCAACAGCTACTCACAATCGTTTCATACCTTCGTTTATTAATTTATTCTACTCTACTAGTATCTATATACGTTTAGTAAACGATGGATAGATAGTTCCCCTCCAACTAATAACGAACAACACAAAGTGTAAAAGACTGGGTTTACGACCATTATGTTCCAAACAAACTTCCAAACGAACCAGACTGAAGCTAGCCGCGTATTGGGCCAGAAATTCCAACCGCGGATTCACAAACTACCCAGCCGCGTATTCAAAAAAAATAGAATTCATGCAGTTCAAGGTGTTGAAATAAGCACTCTGTATTTCAGAATGTTTCCTGGATATTTTAAACGAAATTTTATATTATCTATATTTATCACCAATTTTTGTTTCCATATTCTTAAAAATAATATCACTGGGTATACTTGAATGTACACAAAGGTAATTTGGCATATAAATTAGTGAGTAATTAGCCGCTACAACGTAGACCTCATTATTCAGTATATACTACACAAATATTGAATAAGTTCCACTCACCCCAAACAAAATGTACCCTTCATGTTCAATAAATTATAAAAAAAATTTTCATAATCTTAAAGACCATACCACTGGGCACACTTAATTTTGGAGGTGGCTAATTTGGTTCACTAATTAATGGCTAATTAGCTGCTAGAATAGACGCCATTTTCTTACACAATATGCGGTATATTGTACACATACCGACTATGATTGCACTTACCCCAAACAAAATGTACCCTTCATGTTCAATAAATTATGAAATTTTGTTTCATAATCTTAAAGACCATACCACTGGGCACACTTAATTTTGGAGGTGGCTAATTTGGTTCACTAATTAATGGCTAATTAGCTGCTAGAATAGACGCCATTTTCTTACGCAATATGCGGTGTATTGTACACATACTGACTATGATTGCACGTACCCCAAAGAAAATGTACGCTTCATGTTCAATAAATTATGAAATTTTGTTTCATAATGTTAAAGACCATACCACTGGGCACACTTAATTTTGGAGGTGGCTAATTTGGTTCACTAATTAATGGCCAATTAGCTGCTAGAATAGACGGCATTTTCTTACACAATATGCGGTATATTGTACACATACCGACTATGATTGCACTCACCCGAAACAAAATGTACCCTTCATGTTCAATAAATTATGAAATTTTATTCTATAATCTTAAAGACCATACCAATGGGCACACTCAATTTTGGAGGTTGCTAATTTGGTTCACTAATTAATGGCCAATTAGCTGCTAGAATAGACGCCATTTTCTTACACAATATGCGGTATATTGTACACATACCGACTATGATTGCACTTACCCCAAACAAAATGTACCCTTCATGTTCAATAAATTATAAAATTTTGTTTCATAATCTTAAAGACCATACCACTGGGCACACTTAATTTTGGAGGTGGCTAATTTGGTTAACTAATTAATGGCTAAGTAGCTGCTAGAATAGACGCCATTTTCTTACACAATATGCGGTATATTGTACACATACCGACTATGATTGCACTTACCCCAAACAAAACGTACCCTTCATGTTCAATAAATTATGAAATTTTGTTTCATAATCTTAAAGACCATACCATTAGGCACACTTGATTTTGGAGGTGGCTAATTTGGTTCACTAATTAATGACTAATTGGCTGCTAGAATAGACGCCATTTTGTTACACAATATGCGGTATATTGTACACATACCGACTATGATTGCACTTACCCCAAAGAAAATGTACCCTTCATGTTCAATAAATTATGAAATTTTATTCTATAATCTTAAAGACCATACCACTGGGCACAGTTAATTTTGGAGGTGGCTAATTTGGTTCACTAATTAATGGCTAATTAGCTGCTAGAATAGACGCCATTTTCTTACACAATATGCGGTGTATTGTACACATACTGACTATGATTGCACGTACCCCAAAGAAAATGTACGCTTCATGTTCAATAAATTATGAAATTTTGTTTCATAATGTTAAAGACCATACCACTGGGCACACTTAATTTTAGAGGTGGCTAATTTGGTTCACTAATTAATGGCTAATTAGCTGGTAGAATAGACGCCATTTTCTTACACAATATGCGGTATATTGTACACATACCGACTATGACATGCACTCACCCGAAACAAAATGTACCCTTCATGTTCAATAAATTATGATTTTTTTTTCTATAATCTTAAAGACCATACCAATGGGCACACTTAATTTTGGAGGTTGCTAATTTGTTTCACTAATTAATGGCCAATTAGCTGCTAGAATAGACGCCATTTTCTTACACAATATGCGGTATATTATACACATACCGACTATGATTGCACTTACCCCAAAGAAAATGTACCCTTCATGTTCAATAAATTATGAAATTTTGTTTCATAATCTTAAAGACCATACCATTAGGCACACTTAATTTTGGAGGTGGCTAATTTGGTTCTCTAATTAATGACTAATTGGCTGCTAGAATAGACGCCATTTTGTTACACAATATGCGGTATATTGTACACATACCGACTATGATTGCACTTACCCCAAAGAAAATGTACCCTTCATGTTCAAGAAATTATGAAATTTTATTCTATAATCTTAAAGACCATACCACTGGGCACACTTAATTTTGGAGGTGGCTAATTTGGTTCACTAATTAACGGCTAATTAGCTGCTAGAATAGACGCCATTCTCTTACGCAATATGCGGTGTGTTGTACACATACTGACTATGATTGCACGTACGCCAAAGAAAATGTACGCTTCATGTTCAATAAATTATGAAATTTTGTTTCATAATGTTAAAGACCATACCACTGGGCACACTTAATTTTGGAGGTGGCTAATTTGGTTCACTAATTAATGACTAATTGGCTGCTAGAATAGACGCCATTTTGTTACACAATATGCGGTATATTGTACACATACCGACTATGACATGCACTCACCCGAAACAAAATGTACCCTTCATGTTCAATAAATTATGAAATTTTATTCTATAATCTTAAAGACCATACCACTGGGCACACTTAATTTTGGAGGTGGCTAATTTGGTTCACTAATTAATGGCTAATTAGCTGCTAGAATAGACGCCATTTTCTTACACAATATGCGGTATATTGTACACATACCGACTATGACATGCACTCACCCCAAACAAAATGTACCCTTCATGTTCAATAAATTATGAAATTTTATTCTATAATCTTAAAGACCATACCAATGGGCACAGTTAATTTAGGAGGTTGCTAATTTTGTTCACTAATTAATGGCCAATTAGCTGCTAGAATAGACGCCATTTTCTTACACAATATGCGGTATATTATACATACCGACTACGATTGCACTTACCCCAAAGAAAATGTACCCTTCATGTTCAATAAATTATGAAATTTTGTTTCATAATCTTAAAGACCATACCATTAGGCACACTCAATTTTGGAGGTGGCTAATTTGGTTCACTAATTAATGACTAATTGGCTGCTAGAATAGACGCCATTTTGTTACACAATATGCGGTATATTGTACACATACCGACTAT
Source organism: Zoroaster sp. YZ-2022 (assembly GCA_029582265.1). NCBI lineage: Eukaryota > Metazoa > Echinodermata > Asteroidea > Forcipulatida > Zoroasteridae > Zoroaster > Zoroaster sp. YZ-2022. The sequence goes on from CM055825.1 coordinate 35,280,983, forward strand.
GATTGCACTTACCCCAAAGAAAATGTACCCTTCATGTTCAATAAATTATGAAATTTTGTTTCATAATCTTAAAGACCATACCATTAGGCACACTTAATTTTGGAGGTGGCTAATTTGGTTCTCTAATTAATGACTAATTGGCTGCTAGAATAGACGCCATTTTGTTACACAATATGCGGTATATTGTACACATACCGACTATGATTGCACTTACCCCAAAGAAAATGTACCCTTCATGTTCAATAAATTATGAAATTTTATTCTATAATCTTAAAGACCATACCACTGGGCACACTTAATTTTGGAGGTGGCTAATTTGGTTCACTAATTAATGGCTAATTAGCTGCTAGAATAGACGCCATTTTCTTACGCAATATGCGGTGTATTGTACACATACTGACTATGATTGCACGTACGCCAAAGAAAATGTACGCTTCATGTTCAATAAATTATGAAATTTTGTTTCATAATGTTAAAGACCATACCACTGGGCACACTTAATTTTGGAGGTGGCTAATTTGGTTCACTAATTAATGACTAATTGGCTGCTAGAATAGACGCCATTTTGTTACACAATATGCGGTATATTGTACACATACCGACTATGACATGCACTCACCCCAAACAAAATGTACCCTTCATGTTCAATAAATTATGAAATTTTATTCTATAATCTTAAAGACCATACCACTGGGCACACTTAATTTTGGAGGTGGCTAATTTGGTTCACTAATTAATGGCTAATTAGCTGCTAGAATAGACGCCATTTTCTTACACAATATGCGGTATATTGTACACATACCGACTATGACATGCACTCACCCGAAACAAAATGTACCCTTCATGTTCAATAAATTATGAAATTTTATTCTATAATCTTAAAGACCATACCAATGGGCACAGTTAATTTTGGAGGTTGCTAATTTGGTTCACTAATTAATGGCCAATTAGCTGCTAGAATAGACGCCATTTTCTTACACAATATGCGGTATATTATACACATACCGACTACGATTGCACTTACCCCAAAGAAAATGTACCCTTCATGTTCAATAAATTATGAAATTTTGTTTCATAATCTTAAAGACCATACCATTAGGCACACTTAATTTTGGAGGTGGCTAATTTGGTTCACTAATTAATGACTAATTGGCTGCTAGAATAGACGCCATTTTGTTACACAATATGCGGTATATTGTACACATACCGACTATGATTGCACTTACCCCAAAGAAAATGTACCCTTCATGTTCAATAAATTATGAAATTTTATTCTATAATCTTAAAGACCATACCACTGGGCACACTTAATTTTGGAGGTGGCTAATTTGGTTCACTAATTAATGGCTAATTAGCTGCTAGAATAGACGCCATTTTCTTACACAATATGCGGTATATTGTACACATACCGACTATGACATGCACTCACCCGAAACAAAATGTACCCTTCATGTTCAATAAATTATGAAATTTTATTCTATAATCTTAAAGACCATACCAATGGGCACAGTTAATTTAGGAGGTTGCTAATTTTGTTCACTAATTAATGGCCAATTAGCTGCTAGAATAGACGCCATTTTCTTACACAATATGCGGTATATTATACACATACCGACTACGATTGCACTTACCCCAAAGAAAATGTACCCTTCATGTTCAATAAATTATGAAATTTTGTTTCATAATCTTAAAGACCATACCATTAGGCACACTTAATTTTGGAGGTGGCTAATTTGGTTCACTAATTAATGACTAATTGGCTGCTAGAATAGACGCCATTTTGTTACACAATATGCGGTATATTGTACACATACCGACTATGATTGCACTTACCCCAAAGAAAATGTACCCTTCATGTTCAATAAATTATGAAATTTTATTCTATAATCTTAAAGACCATACCACTGGGCACACTTAATTTTGGAGGTGGCTAATTTGGTTCACTAATTAATGGCTAATTAGCTGCTAGAATAGACGCCATTTTCTTACGCAATATGCGGTGTATTGTACACATACTGACTATGATTGCACGTACCCCAAAGAAAATGTACGCTTCATGTTCAATAAATTATGAAATTTTATTCTATAATCTTAAAGACCATACCACTGGGCACACTTAATTTTGGAGGTGGCTAATTTGGTTCACTAATTAATGGCTAATTAGCTGCTAGAATAGACGACATTTTCTTACACAATATGCGGTATATTGTACACATACCGACTATGACATGCACTCACCCGAAACAAAATGTACCCTTCATGTTCAATAAATTATGATTTTTTTTTCTATAATCTTAAAGACCATACCAATGGGCACACTGAATTTTGGAGGTTGCTAATTTGTTTCACTAATTAATGGCCAATTAGCTGCTAGAATAGACGCCATTTTCTTACACAATATGCGGTATATTATACACATACCGACTATGATTGCACTTACCCCAAAGAAAATGTACCCTTCATGTTCAATAAATTATGAAATTTTGTTTCATAATCTTAAAGACCATACCATTAGGCACACTTAATTTTGGAGGTGGCTAATTTGGTTCTTTAATTAATGACTAATTGGCTGCTAGAATAGACGCCATTTTGTTACACAATATGCGGTATATTGTACACATACCGACTATGATTGCACTTACCCCAAAGAAAATGTACCCTTCATGTTCAATAAATTATGAAATTTTATTCTATAATCTTAAAGACCATACCACTGGGCACACTTAATTTTGGAGGTGGCTAATTTGGTTCACTAATTAATGGCTAATTAGCTGCTAGAATAGACGCCATTTTCTTACGCAATATGCGGTGTGTTGTACACATACTGACTATGATTGCACGTACGCCAAAGAAAATGTACGCTTCATGTTCAATAAATTATGAAATTTTGTTTCATAATGTTAAAGACCATACCACTGGGCACACTTAATTTTGGAGGTGGCTAATTTGGTTCACTAATTAATGACTAATTGGCTGCTAGAATAGACGCCATTTTGTTACACAATATGCGGTATATTGTACACATACCGACTATGACATGCACTCACCCCAAACAAAATGTACCCTTCATGTTCAATAAATTATGAAATTTTATTCTATAATCTTAAAGACCATACCAATGGGCACAGTTAATTTAGGAGGTTGCTAATTTTGTTCACTAATTAATGGCCAATTAGCTGCTAGAATAGACGCCATTTTCTTACACAATATGCGGTATATTATACACATACCGACTACGATTGCACTTACCCCAAAGAAAATGTACCCTTCATGTTCAATAAATTATGAAATTTTGTTTCATAATCTTAAAGACCATACCATTAGGCACACTCAATTTTGGAGGTGGCTAATTTGGTTCACTAATTAATGGCTAATTAGCTGCTAGAATAGACGCCATTTTCTTACGCAATATGCGGTGTATTGTACACATACTGACTATGATTGCACGTACCCCAAAGAAAATGTACGCTTCATGTTCAATAAATTATGAAATTTTATTCTATAATCTTAAAGACCATACCACTGGGCACACTTAATTTTGGAGGTGGCTAATTTGGTTCACTAATTAATGGCTAATTAGCTGCTAGAATAGACGACATTTTCTTACACAATATGCGGTATATTGTACACATACCGACTATGACATGCACTCACCCGAAACAAAATGTACCCTTCATGTTCAATAAATTATGATTTTTTTTTTTATAATCTTAAAGACCATACCAATGGGCACACTTAATTTTGGAGGTTGCTAATTTGTTTCACTAATTAATGGCCAATTAGCTGCTAGAATAGACGCCTTTTTCTTACACAATATGCGGTATATTATACACATACCGACTATGATTGCACTTACCCCAAAGAAAATGTACCCTTCATGTTCAATAAATTATGAAATTTTGTTTCATAATCTTAAAGACCATACCATTAGGCACACTTAATTTTGGAGGTGGCTAATTTGGTTCTCTAATTAATGACTAATTGGCTGCTAGAATAGACGCCATTTTGTTACACAATATGCGGTATATTGTACACATACCGACTATGATTGCACTTACCCCAAAGAAAATGTACCCTTCATGTTCAATAAATTATGAAATTTTATTCTATAATCTTAAAGACCATACCACTGGGCACACTTGATTTTGGAGGTGGCTAATTTGGTTCACTAATTAATGGCTAATTAGCTGCTAGAATAGACGCCATTTTCTTACGCAATATGCGGTGTATTGTACACATACTGACTATGATTGCACGTACCCCAAAGAAAATGTACGCTTCATGTTCAATAAATTATGAAATTTTGTTTCATAATGTTAAAGACCATACCACTGGGCACACTTAATTTTGGAGGTGGCTAATTTGGTTCACTAATTAATGACTAATTGGCTGCTAGAATAGACGCCATTTTGTTACACAATATGCGGTATATTGTACACATACCGACTATGACATGCACTCACCCCAAACAAAATGTACCCTTCATGTTCAATAAATTATGAAATTTTATTCTATAATCTTAAAGACCATACCACTGGGCACACTTAATTTTGGAGGTGGCTAATTTGGTTCACTAATTAATGGCTAATTAGCTGCTAGAATAGACGCCATTTTCTTACACAATATGCGGTATATTGTACACATACCGACTATGACATGCACTCACCCGAAACAAAATGTACCCTTCATGTTCAATAAATTATGAAATTTTGTTTCATAATCTTAAAGACCATACCACTGGGCACACTTAATTTTGGAGGTGGCTAATTTGGTTCACTAATTAATGGCTAATTAGCTGCTAGAATAGACGCCATTTTGTTACACAATATGCGGTATATTGTACACATACCGACTATGATTGCACGTACCCCAAAGAAAATGTACCCTTCATGTTCAATAAATTATGATTTTTTTTTCTATAATCTTAAAGACCATACCAATGGGCACAGTTAATTTTGGAGGTTGCTAATTTGGTTCACTAATTAATGGCCAATTAGCTGCTAGAATAGACGCCATTTTCTTACACAATATGCGGTACATTATACACATATCGACTACGATTGCACTTACCCCAAAGAAAATGTACCCTTCATGTTCAATAAATTATGAAATTTTGTTTTATAATCATAAAGACCATACCATTAGGCACACTTAATTTTGGAGGTGGCTAATTTGGTTCACTAATTAATGACTAATTGGCTGCTAGAATAGACGCCATTTTGTTACACAATATGGGGTATATTGTACACATACCGACTATGATTGCACTTACCCCAAAGAAAATGTACCCTTCATGTTCAATAAATTATGAAATTTTATTCTACAATCTTAAAGACCATACCACTGGGCACACTTAATTTTGGAGGTGGCTAATTTGGTTCACTAATTAATGGCTAATTAGCTGCTAGAATAGACGCCATTTTCTTACGCAATATGCGGTGTATTGTACACATACTGACTATGATTGCACGTACCCCAAAGAAAATGTACGCTTCATGTTCAATAAATTATGAAATTTTATTCTATAATCTTAAAGACCATACCACTGGGCACACTTAATTTTGGAGGTGGCTAATTTGGTTCACTAATTAATGGCTAATTAGCTGCTAGAATAGACGCCATTTTCTTACACAATATGCGGTATATTGTACACATACCGACTATGACATGCACTCACCCGAAACAAAATGTACCCTTCATGTTCAATAAATTATGAAATTTTGTTTCATAATCTTAAAGACCATACCATTAGGCACACTTAATTTTGGAGGTGGCTAATTTGGTTCACTAATTAATGACTAATTGGCTGCTAGAATAGACGCCATTTTGTTACACAATATGCGGTATATTGTACACATACCGACTATGATTGCACTTACCCCAAAGAAAATGTACCATTCATGTTCAATAAATTATGAAATTTTATTCTATAATCTTAAAGACCATACCACTGAGCACACTTAATTTTGGAGGTGGCTAATTTGGTTCACTAATTAATGGCTAATTAGCTGCTAGAATAGACGCCATTTTCTTACCCAATATGCGGTGTATTGTACACATACTGACTATGATTGCACGTACGCCAAAGAAAATGTACGCTTCATGTTCAATAAATTATGAAATTTTGTTTCATAATCTTAAAGACCATACCACTGGGCACACTTTATTTTGGAGGTGGCTAATTTGGTTCACTAATTAATGGCTAATTAGCTGCTAGAATAGACGCCATTTTGTTACACAATATGCGGTATATTGTACACATACCGACTATGATTGCACTTACCCCAAAGAAAATGTACCCTTCATGTTCAATAAATTATGATTTTTTTTTCTATAATCTTAAAGACCATACCAATGGGCACAGTTAATTTTGGAGGTTGCTAATTTGGTTCACTAATTAATGGCCAATTAGCTGCTAGAATAGACGCCATTTTCTTACACAATATGCGGTACATTATACACATACCGACTACGATTGCACTTACCCCAAAGAAAATGTACCCTTCATGTTCAATAAATTATGAAATTTTGTTTTATAATCATAAAGACCATACCATTAGGCACACTTAATTTTGGAGGTGGCTAATTTGGTTCACTAATTAATGACTAATTGGCTGCTAGAATAGACGCCATTTTGTTACACAATATGGGGTATATTGTACATACCGACTATGATTGCACTTACCCCAAAGAAAATGTACCCTTCATGTTCAATAAATTATGAAATTTTATTCTACAATCTTAAAGACCATACCACTGGGCACACTTAATTTTGGAGGTGGCTAATTTGGTTCACTAATTAATGGCTAATTAGCTGCTAGAATAGACGCCATTTTCTTACGCAATATGCGGTGTATTGTACACATACTGACTATGATTGCACGTACCCCAAAGAAAATGTACGCTTCATGTTCAATAAATTATGAAATTTTATTCTATAATCTTAAAGACCATACCACTGGGCACACTTAATTTTGGAGGTGGCTAATTTGGTTCACTAATTAATGGCTAATTAGCTGCTAGAATAGACGCCATTTTCTTACACAATATGCGGTATATTGTACACATACCGACTATGACATGCACTCACCCGAAACAAAATGTACCCTTCATGTTCAATAAATTATGAATTTTTTTTCTATAATCTTAAAGACCATACCAATGGGCACACTTAATTTTGGAGGTTGCTAATTTGTTTCACTAATTAATGGCCAATTAGCTGCTAGAATAGACGCCATTTTCTTACACAATATGCGGTATATTATACACATACCGACTATGATTACACTTACCCCAAAGAAAATGTACCCTTCATGTTCAATAAATTATGAAATTTTGTTTCATAATCTTAAAGACCATACCATTAGGCACACTTAGTTTGGGTCATGTGAGTGGATCATAGGGCAGTCAGGAGGAATGCAATCATCCACACACACACACACACACACACACACACATTTACAATAATTGTACCACAGATTTATTGGTTACCTTGGGGCTTGTGTTTTAGATGCTTTCTAGGCTGTTGAACTGATTCTCACTGATGCCAGCCATTGCACCTAATTCCAATTACTCAGCATACTGGAGAGCTAAAATACAAAATATAAAGAAATGTTCAAATGGTTCTGTGAAAAAATAAATTCTGAATGGGGAAAGGCCAACATGTATTACTCCAGTAAGAGAATGCCCTCTATAATTGCAAAAACAACCTTCATCACCCCCACCCCATTTGCATTTTCCATCCTGAATTTTGGTGTACACATTTTGTCCACCAACACACCTGCATGTTTATTTTCCAATTAAAACTCATATTAACTCATCCCTCTGCAGCTTTTTCTTCATTTATTAGTTTTCTTTTTTTATGCAGGCTCTTCATCTTTTTTTATGTTATAAGACCTGACCTTTCTTTAAAGCATTGAGGGACAGACTTTTTATGCTTAATAATAACAAAACAACAAATGTCACCTAGCTCAGGAAAAACAGGTGCCCCTATGACAATTTTGTGGCTACAACTAGCAGACTAATCAAGTAAAAGCATCTCTTTAGGTTGAGTTAGGGATATATTTCGCTGACACGAAGAACATGCAGAATTGCAGAAGAGACAACAACACACGAACATGTATATATTTACATGGATTTGCATACATGTACTGTACATGTGTGTAGGCGAGTTACACAATGAATATTTTCCAACGATGCTCTTTTGACTTTGACTGCATGGCACAGTTTTTAAACTTTTTTCTGGACAATATAGCATCTATCCATGCTCATTCATTATCCTTAGTTAAAATGCAAACTTAAAATCATGTAGGTACACTGCAAAAACAGGGAAAGAGTAGACTCAATATAGTTTTTACGAAATAGATGCAGGACAACAGTTTCGACCGTCACGAACCTCCATTGGATTGTGCATGCAATAATTATGTCTACGATAGGCCTACTTTACAAACGCACTTTCTAGGCCAATAAACCTCTAAATAATGTCTACTTACCTATTAATTTAATAATGCAATTATATTTTCCTCTTTCTCGGTAACCCATTTTATTTTCTTGTATTTTGCTTTGGAGTTAAAAAGAACGGCAAAATTCCTCAGTATTTTTTCATGTAAACGAGAATTAAATGGCCGCCGCTGAAAATGTTTTGCTTGTGATAAAATGTCACGTGATCACTGATACGCAATGTGATTGGAGATTGCCTCGACAGATTGCCTCAAAGTAGAAAGCCAGTCTACTCATTGCCACTGGATTGCATGAAATGCCACACAGGGCAATCTCCGAGCAATCTCATTGCCAGCAACTTTTATTGCCTGAAAATTGCCCCGTGTGACAAGGCCTTTACGTTGTAGGCCAATATTAAACTCCGTATATTGCTGTGTGTACGTATTCTGTGCACGCGCGATATGGGCTATTCGTACATACAGGGAATAGTAATTCAGCATATTGTTTCACTTAACCTTCCGGTTTCGACCGGAAGGAAAGGTCAGATTGGGGTCACGTCTGAAAACGAAATGTGACATAGTTCAAGGTCTTTAAGATGATAAAAAGATTGTGAAAATATCTTCTATGGTTCATGAGATATGATTTTTTGAAATTTTGAAATTTTCAACTTCCGGTTTTGACCGGAAGGAGAGGTCAGATTGGGGTCACGTCTAAAAACGAAATATCACATAATTCAAGATGTTTCAGATGATGCAAAGATTGTGAAAATATCTTTTGTGGTTCATGAGATATGATTTTTTGAAATATTAAACTTTGATTTAGCGTAATTCGGCACCTGATGACGTAATCATGACGTCACAGCAAACGGTTTCGTCTGCTTGATATGTTCTGTTTATGTGTTAAGTTTTAAGGCTGTAAATGCTCAGCAAGGATGCCTTTGTTGCCGGACAAGCACCACTGAGATGGAGAAGTAAAAAAAAAAAAACAGTACAAAAACAATAGGCTCGAACACCTAAGAAGAAGAAGAAGAACTAGAGATTCGAGTTTGTCTTGACACAAACTCTAGGTGTTCGGGAGATGTAAAGGTCAAATTGCGGTCACCTTTTAGTAAATATTTTTTGACAATTAACGATCTGTACAATGGTACAAAAATTGTGAATTTACCTCTTGTGGTTGTTGAGATATGATTTTTTAAATATTAAACTTTGACTTCCGGTTTGGACAGGAAGTAAGGTCAAATTGGGGTCACCTTTTTGTAAAATTGTTTTGACAAATAACGATCTGTACAATGGTGCAAAGATTGTGAATTTAGCTCTTGTGGACGATTTTGTTTTAAATATTAAACTTTGACTTCCGGTTTAGACAGGAAGTAAAGGTCAAATTGGGGTCACCTTTGTGTAAAATTGTTTTGACAATTAACGATCTGTACAATGGTACAAAAATTGTGAATTTACCTCTTGTGGTTGTTGAGATATGATTTTTTTAAATATTAAACTTTGACTTCCGGTTTGGACAGGAAATAAGGTCAAATTGGGGTCACCTTTGTGTAAATATTTTTCGACAATTAACAATCTATACAATGGTGCAAAAATTTCAATTTACCTCTTGTGGTTGTTGAGATATGATTTTTTTAAATATTAAACTTTGACTTCCGGTTTGGACAGGAAGTAAGGTCAAATTGGAGTCACCTTTGTCTAAATATTTTTCGACAATTAACAATCTATACAATAGTGCAAAAAATGTGAATTTACCTCTTGTGGTTGTTGAGATATGATTTTTTTAAATATTAAATTTTGACTTCCGGTTTGGACAGGAAGTAAGGTCAAATTGGGGTCATCTTTTTGTAAATATTTTTTGACAATACACGATCTGTACAATGGTACAAAAATTGTGAATTTACCTCTCGTGGTTGTTGAGATATGATTTTTTTTAATATTAAATTTTGACTTCCGGTTTGGACAGGAAGTAAGGTCAAATTGGGGTCACTCACAACTCGTGTTTCATCTGCTTGTTAAGTTCTAAGTACGTGCCAAGTTTCAAGTTCATGTGAAGTTTGCAAGTATGTGTTTTTTGCGGACAGTCACGGAGGAGAAGAAGAAGTAAAAACTAGAGATTCGAGTTTGTTTACACAAACTCTAGGTGTTTGGGAGGAAGTAAAGGTCAAATTGGGGTCAACTTTGTGTAAAATTGTTTTGACAATTAACGATCTGTACAATGGTACAAAAATTGTGAATTTACCTCTTGTGGTTATTGAGATATGATTTTTTTTAATATTAAACTTTGACTTCCGGTTTGGACAGGAAGTAAAGGTCAAATTGGGGTCATGTTTTTGTAAATATTTTTGACAATTAACAATCTATATAATAGTGCAAAAAATGTGAATTTACCTCTTGTGGCTGTTGAGATATGATTTTTTTAAATATTAAACTTTGACTTCCGGTTTGGACAGGAAGTAAGGTCAAATTGGGGTCATCTTTTTGTAAATATTTTTTGACAATTAACGGTCTGTACAATGGTACAAAAATTGTGAATTTACCTCTTGTGGAAGATTTTGTTTTAAATATTAAACTTTGACTTCCGGTTTAGACAGGAAGTGAAGGTCAAATTGGGGTCACCTTTGTGTAAAATTGTTTTGACAATTAACGATCTGTACAATGGTACAAAAATTGTGAATTTACCTCTCGTGGTTGTTGAGATATGATTTTTTTTAATATTAAATTTTGACTTCCGGTTTGGACAGGAAGTAAGGTCAAATTGGGGTCACTCACAACTCGTGTTTCATCTGCTTGTTAAGTTCTAAGTACGTGCCAAGTTTCAAGTTCATGTGAAGTTTGCAAGTATGTGTTTTTTGCGGACAGTCACGGAGGAGAAGAAGAAGTAAAAACTAGAGATTCGAGTTTGTTTACACAAACTCTAGGTGTTCGGGAGGAAGTAAAGGTCAAATTGGGGTCAACTTTGTGTAAAATTGTTTTGACAATTAACGATCTGTACAATGGTACAAAAATTGTGAATTTACCTCTTGTGGTTCTTGAGATATGATTTTTTTTAATATTAAACTTTGACTTCCGGTTTGGACAGGAAGTAAAGGTCAAATTGGGGTCATGTTTTTGTAAATATTTTTGACAATTAACAATCTATATAATAGTGCAAAAAATGTGAATTTACCTCTTGTGGCTGTTGAGATATGATTTTTTTAAATATTAAACTTTGACTTCCGGTTTGGACAGGAAGTAAGGTCAAATTGGGGTCATCTTTTTGTAAATATTTTTTGACAATTAACGGTCTGTACAATGGTACAAAAATTGTGAATTTACCTCTTGTGGAAGATTTTGTTTTAAATATTAAACTTTGACTTCCGGTTTAGACAGGAAGTGAAGGTCAAATTGGGGTCACCTTTGTGTAAAATTGTTTTGACAATTAACGATCTGTACAATGGTACAAAAATTGTGAATTTACCTCTTGTGGTTGTTGAGATATGATTTTTTTAAATATTAAACTTTGACTTCCGGTTTGGACAGGAAGTAAGGTCAAATTGGGGTCACCTTTGTGTAAATATTTTTCGACAATTAACAATCTATACAATGGTGCAAAAATGTGAATTTACCTCTTGTGGTTGTTGATATATGATTTTTTTAAATATTAAACTTTGGCTTCCGGTTTGGACAGGAAGTAAGGTCAAATTGGGGTCACCTTTTTGTAAATAGTTTTTGACAATTAAATTTGACAATGGTTCAAAAATTGTGAATTTACCTCTTGTGGTTGTTGAGATATGATTTCTTTAAATATTAAACTTTGACTTCCGGTTTGGACAGGAAGTAAGGTCAAATTGGGGTCACTCACAACTCGTGTTTCATCTACTTGTTAAGTTCTAAGTACATGCCAAGTTTCAAGTTCATGTGAAGTTTGCAAGTATGTGTTTGTTACCGGACAGTCATTGGGGAGAAGATGAAGAAGTTTAAAAAAAAAAAAAAAACGTACAAAAACAATAGGTGTTTCGGGCACATACCCGAACACCTAAAAAAAAAAACGTACAAAAACAATAGGTGTTTCGGGTACATACCCGAACACCTAAGAAGTAAAAAAAAAAAAAAAAACGAACAAAAACAAGAGGTGTTTTGGGCACATACCCGAACACCTAATTACGTCTTAATTGAAGAGGTGGATCACCACACTCTATTTGTAATTTATTAAGAGCCGTTCCATAATGTGCTCCAGTACAATTTTTTAACGTGATAGCGGCAGCGTAGTCATATGTAGATCGAGATATATGCACACACGTACACACACACATCACATGCACAGTGTATAGACCCATGCCACAGCAGTACTGGCCTATTTTTAGACTGAGCTCGCATAAATAATGAGCTTGCGCCCGCCGGGATTGTAAGAGCTGGCCGTCGCACAAGGGCAAAGGTGACTTTTTGTGGCACGAATTTGTCCGTCTCGCATACAAATATTGACAAAAACATGCCATTCTCCCATACGGTGATAACCACCGGAACAGCTTTCATAGCGGAAGCTGATAACTATTTATGGTCACCTGATGGTCTTCTCAGAAGCATGCGCCCATTTATTGTTCATTACTTTTATGGAGCTGCTGCAGATCAGAATGGGTTCCTGCCGTCAACCTTCGCAATTACAAAATCTGATGATAGTTTTCATCTTGCTTGAAATATTTGACTTTTTGCTGATGCCCTCTCTCTGCGCTTTGGTGGGTAAGTAAATCACTATAAGTTAGGTATAGGCTGTACAAAACTGGTAATGCTGGCATAATTGATTAAACGAGTATGCGAGCTCTTGGATCAAGATTGGTATATAGATATATACATTAAACGGTCAATCTATGAAAGTCGCAACTTACTGTATTGCCATTAATGAACAAATTTTGAAATGCATTAACATTTTTCCTTTTTCATTCTAACATGGAATTAAGGAAAGAGGCAGTACTAATTTCAAACTGGATATTATTTTCACTTTTCTTGACATCAGCTCGGAAACCTCATCAGAAACTTGAATATAATGAATGTATGAATCTGCGCTTTATAAGAATCTTGTATTATTATTATTAAAACAAATCTCTAATATTACCCTCATGTTTTGTGGTAGCTCGAGGTAGTAACATACAGTGTATATACATCCAGTAGGCACTCCGCAGTGAAGCAGACTGTCAAGTTCGTCCCACTGCATGCTTGGTGGTAAACTACCGTCTCAAAAAAGAACAAATATCTCCATCTATACGTATTCGATAGCAGTCTAGTAAAAATTGTGATTTAGGCCTATATAAATTATCAATACCTGTCGTTAATGATGGGATGTAAACAATCTCCTGATCCATTTAAAATAAATGATACAACTAGGATATCAGTGATAATGTTGATTGTATATCCATGAATGCTCATAATGCAAATTTAAAGTTATATTTTGTTGAAACAATATCTCTCATCAACCATGGAGGTAGTGTTCTACCTCCATGCATCAACGCAGTATGATCTGGAACCTCCATCAAATCTATACCTCCAGCATCAAATATTTGGTATTTAAAACCGTATTAAAATGGGGGTACCCCCTCCCCCGCTCCATTTTTAATGTTTTGCATGGTTTTGACATTTCTGAAGCATTAGGTAGGCCTATTTCTCTCATCTCAGAACCCACATCCCTTTCATTGAATACCAATTAACTCCTATATAGTCACCATGGTACCTCTCAATCCTTTACCCAAACTGATGAATTTAATTCCTTAACCCCTGCCAGAACTATTTTATGCATTCATACATGGAAACAGGTTTTGAACACTTCAAAATAATTAAAACAAATCGGCCTGCACGGACGTATAGACAAACAAATGATTGTGGTTGCATTAATTATGCCTTTTATTTGGATACCAAGCACAATTTGCAAAAATTGTGATTTTTTAATTCACGTTTTTATGTCATTTCCCCCTTTTTTTTAATGAAAGTGGATCCTTTTATTCCTTATTCTAGACCTTATTCCCACTCTCCCCAAAATTAATAATTATGAAAATAAAGTAATAAAGAAATGGTATGAACCATCTTCTTGCTTAATTCGATTTTCACTTTTTAAGTGTAAAGTTTCTTTACAAAAATATTTCTCAATCATCAGCAGATAATTAATGTCAAAATATTCAAGTTTGTATGACATGTCTCCAGCTTTATTGCCATGCATCTCATAGACTTAGCTGTTTTTTCGGCATCCAAGAAGTCACCGGAATTTGTTTTTTGTAATCGATACTGAATCGAAGGATTTGTACTTTCCCAAAATACTATTACTACCAAAGTGTTTAAAAGAACATCACGTTTCTTTCGTCGCCAGCTTAAGTCTCTATGAAAATTATATAATCCAAGTATTTTATTTTAGTGGCCCCCCACTTTAGAAAAGGTTCTGATTCAGTGAAAATTATTTGAAATTTCTCAAAATTTTAGGTAGGCCTGGGGGACGGTTGGCTAGGACAGGCAAACGTTCAACGGGGCGGTCATTGAATTTAGAATCATCCTTCAAAATGAAAATTAACCAAAATTGGCAGGGGCTTAAATCACTGAGGATAGGGGATTTTAGCCCACGCCATCCAATAACATTTAAAAGAAAATCCCTGACCAAGATAGAGAATTCTTTATAATTCTCCATATATGTACATGTTTAAACAATATGCATTAGATTGCATCACAGAGCATCTACTGTATAACATTAAAGGTTCCTGAGCCCTTGGGCGGGCCCCAGACTCCACGCCATTGTGGATTCATACTGCCGTTGTGGATTCATGTGCTGTCGCCTGTTGCAGCACGAGGCGCTTTATATCTTAATAGGCCTATTATTAAATAAGATATTGACCTCTGAAAGCGTCTTTTAGCTCGATTAGCCTAAGTCGAATTAATTGTGAAGGACCCGTTTGGCCATTGTGACATCGGCGAATGTATGTTGGATAATATCCCAACAATGTGATTCGTGATCAGTCGACGTTACTAACAATGACTGAGGCGATCTTTTCACTTATTCCTAACAATGGTACATTCGATTAGTTAAGGTGTAACCAACTTTCAGTTAAACTTTAAGTTGACCCTACACTAAAAATTATGCATAAATTGGGGAAAACATAACCAAGCAACTGCGTTATTCATATTACCAGTAAAAATATAACTAAACCAGCCGCGTGTGTACGTGCTATCGACCGTGCATAAAACATAGATTTTCAACATAATAACGTAAATTATTTTATTCTTTATCTGTGACACAAAATTATCTTGCTCTTCATATTATCATAGAAGAGCTGAGAGAGTATGTAAATGGGGCTCCTAGGCCACCTAGCTTATTTTTACAAAAAAAGGGCGTGGTTTTTAAAAAAAAGAGGAGGATGGGGTGTGGGGTTGTTGATGACGTCATCAAAAAAAAGGATGACGTCGTCATGAGATGTTTAAATGTATAGGGGTAAGATGTTTTTTAAATGTATAAAACCCATTGCAAAAAATTGATAAAAAATATCACCCAAAAAAAATTGATAAAAAAATATCACAAAAAAAAATGATAAAATAAAAAAATAAAAAATATTATCTAGGGCATATAATAAATGGAAGAGAGAAGAAAATATTTATCGAAATGGACATTATCAGAATTGAAAGAGTTTGCGCGAGAACACAGACCATTAATTATTGTGCAAAACCAAAAGGGTAAAGTAGATAAACGTTCTTATTACAATGCAGTAAAAAAATACTATAAAAAATATATAAAGGGTAAACCATTGACTAAATTAAAATCTAGGGAGCTTGAAGCTATTATACAAGTAGAAAATATTCCATTAAGCGGAGTTGGTAGCGGGCGGGGTGGTAGGTATTTACGTAAAGATTACTATAACATGGTGAAACGGTGGCGTAGAGGTGATTTAGAATTTGAAGATGGATATATCGATGGAGGTAGTCAGTTTTTGCGAAAGCGAACGATGGTCGTACCATTCGGTCATAAAAGAGAAAAAGATATAAAAGAATTTTACAAGGGTGCTAAACCGAAGATAATCGAAAAGTTGGATTTAGATTTACAAGAATTAGGTGCATTTAAATTTAAGATATATATGTGGGTTACATTTTATAAAGAAGAACCCGATGGGAGTATTACGCGTAAAACGTGGCCTAGTCACGCGGAAAACCAAATGGTTTTATTGAATATGGATAATATTGAAGGTAGATTAGATAATTCTTTTGAATTAATTGAACGAATTATCGCAACGATTCAACGGCGCACCCAAGGGGGGGGCTCGGGGGTCTTGAGCCCCCCCCCCCAAGAGGGTCCCCGAAAAAAAAAGGCAGGGAAAAAGGGGAAAAGGAGAGAGAGAGGGGGGGGGGAGAGAAAAGTTGCAAATGTGTTTTTCCCCCCCGGCCCGGCGGCAAGGTGGATTTCTTTTCATCTTATGCCACTCGCATTTTGTTCTTTCTGCCAAAATTATTAAAATTTTATTATGATGCCTCATGAAATCTCACTATAATCGTTTAAACTTGCAACAATAACATTTATCATTTGCAAGTTGAAACCAACGTGCCAATTTGTCCGGGCTAAAATATATTTTACGTGGTTCCGGCATTTTTCAATTAAGTGTTTTCTCTTTTGAAGGGGAATGCCGGATAAGTGTAAGGAAAAAGTAATTACAAAATACATACATGCCCAGGTTAGGGTTTTATTTTTTAGCAGTAATATGATATAAAATATGTGACACCGTTTTAGGATCTGGGTTTGCCGCCCACTTGTTCACGGAATTTGCCGTCCATCAATTGCCGTCCATTGATGGAAAGTATAGGTAGCACCGCCCCGGAATGATCTCTTGACCAACGTCCGCACTCCGCTATTATTTAAAGCATAAAATTTTGCCGACAATGTACACTCAAGTTCATTTTCATCAAGAGAGAGCAGTAAAAAATCGCAATCAAGACTCCAGAGATTGGCTTCATCGGTACGTATAATAAATTGGAAGTACAGTGGGCTGTTTTTGCAGCACTGTACACAGATTACACCAACATACCACAACATTCTGGGGACTCCATGCGGGCATCAGCCTAACCCAGATGAGTGGCAATAAGTGTAAAATCACTATACAATTAGTGCCATTGCCTCACTATAGATTTATTAAGTAAAGTGTACATCTGTCAAAAACAAATCCATGTCTCTACTGGGACAATTTTATAGGGTTAAACATTGCTCTCTATTATACTAACGGCAACGTGGTCAAGTGGACAAGATTGGACTTTTAAATTTAATATTGCCTCGCTATATAATGATATTGCCATTGCCTCACTATAGATTTGTTAAGTAAAGTGTACATCTGCCAAAAATATATGTCTCTACTGGGACAATTTTATAGGGGTTAAACATTGCTCTCTTTTATACTAACGGCACCGTGGTCAAGTGGTTAGACTGCCCGTCTTGGTCAAGTGGTTAGACTGCCCGTCTTGCAATCACAAGGTTGTGAGTTCGGAATCCCAGGCTGACCGCTGATTTCACAATGCCTATATAAACTATTGTCGTCTAGTTACTGAATCACAATTGATTGATTTGTGCAGTTCGTAATTATAGACGATACACTAATGTTGGTGTGTGAGTTAGATTGGCTCTTGCCATTTTCTTGCCATTTATGCCTCTTCATATGGGAGGTTACCGAGTTCCTAATGGGAAGATCCATTCATACATTATACACACATACAACCCTAAATTACATACATTATTTACGTACATCCTAGTTGATTTGTGAGTGAGTTTTCTTTGAGCCCCCCCAAAGAAAAAATCCTGGGTGCGCCGTTGCAACGATTGTCTTGAGTGAAACTGGGTGGAAGGTAGATCGTATGTCGGCGATGGATCTAACGATGTATCATTATAGACCTTTGAGGGGTGGTTCTTATATAGAGCTACCTACCCAGATAAAAAATAAAAAAGCGTGCATCAACGTACGCAACAAAGGTGATGATTGTTTACGAGTGGGACTTTGTTGTTATTATGAACACAAGAAAAAAGCGATTGAATTAAATATATCGATTGAAAAAGTAAAAATCAAACATCCGTATAGACCCTCTAGCTATCCAAAAGAGGACGGTTTAAATTTTGATGGAATTGATGCCCCTACACCCATCAGTCAGATTAAGCAAGTAGAGAAACAAAATAATTTGGCAATAAACGTTTATGGTTGGGAAGGTAATTTAATCGTACCTTACTATTATCATGATGGAGATTGGGAAAAAGAACGTATACAATTTTTATTAATAAAAGATGAACAAGAAGCGAAAGCAACGAGATCTCACTACGTTTGGATTAAGGATTTTAATAAATTACTTTATGATCAAACAAAGCACAAGTGTAAAAAGCACTTTTGCGATCGTTGCTTATGGGGTTTCAGTAGAGAAGATTTACTTCTCGCTCATATAAAAGAGTGTAGAGGTGTAAATGGTAGAGCAGTACGTTTCGTGTTGCCAATAAAGGGTAAAAACGACATATTAAAATTAAAAAATCTTAATAAAAAGATGAAAGCTCCTTTTGTTATATACTCTGATTTTGAAGCATTGGTAGAGTCAGCGTGTAAAAGTTTAGGCAACAAAACGAATGCAATACACAACCACATTCCATGCGGTTATTCGTACGTAATTATCCGATGCGACGGTGAAATATTTTCTTCTTATACCTACAGAGGTGAAGATGCGATTAAACACTATTTAATAAAACTGGGAAAAGAAGTTAAAAAAAATAAACGAGTTATTTGCAACCCTCAAAAAATAATAATGACTGAAGAAGATGAAAAAGATTTCAAAAATGCGAAAGAATGTTGGATTTGCGGTTGGAAAAATAATTTTCACATTCTCGACGAAAAATATTATTTAGCCGGCGGTCAATGTCGTTGTTGGGGTTGTAAAATGGAATTTGAGAATAAATTATATCGTCAGAAAAAATGTGACGAAAGAGTAAAAAAAAATTAAAATGGATATAAAAAAGTGCGAGATCATTGTCGCGTCACTGGAAAATATCGAAGCGCGGCGCACAGCAAATGTAATTTAAATCTAAAAATAGATAACAAAACGCCTATCCCAGTTTTCTTTCATAATTTACGAGGTTACGACTAAAGGTAAATTATCGTGTATCGCAAATAATATAGAAAAGTACATTTCTTTTTCAATCGGTCAATTACGATTTCTCGATAGTTTTAAATTTTTACCTTATTCGCTCAATAAACTCGTTGAATCACTTGTTTCTTTTCCTATTCTAGAATCGATCGAATCTGATGCAGAAAAATTAGATCTTTTAAAACAAAAGAGTATTTACCCTTACGAATACATGGATAGTTTTGAAAAAGTTTAAAGAAAAAAAACTTCCCGAGCAAGAAAAATGTTATAGTCGTTTAAACGACCAACATATTACGGATGATGAATACGAGTTTGCGAGAGAAGTATGGACTACATTTGAATGTAAAACTCTAGGTGATTATCACGATTTGTACGTGCGTACTGATACTTTGTTATTAGCGGAGGCTTTTGAAAATTTTCGTACTAATTGCATGAAACATTACGGTTTGGATCCAGCTAATTATTATACGAGTCCGGGTTTAAGTTGGGACGCTTTGTTGAAACATTCAAACGTTCATCTAGAGTTGTTGACGGATATAGACATGTATTTATTTATAGAAAAAGGTATGAGAGGAGGAACAGTTATGGTGAGCAATAGATATTCGAAAGCAAACAATCCCTATAATAGATGATTACGATTCATCAAAACCAACGAGTTTCATTCTGTATTTAGACGCGAATAATTTGTACGGTCATGCGATGAGCCAACCTTTACCAACGAGTAAATTTAAATGGTTGACTCTTAATGGCATTGAGGTACTAGAAAAAGAAGGTTTAAAAAATGGAAAAGGATGTATTTTAGAAGTTGATTTAGAATATCCTAAAGAATTACACGATGATCACAATGATTTTCCGCTCGCACCCGAGAAATTAGCTATTCCAAATGACTGGTTGTCGTCGTATCAACGCGAGTTATTAAAAGGCAAACCCATCCCAAATGTTAAAAAATTAGTTTGCAATTTAGGTAACAAAACGAAATACGTTCTTCATTATCGCAATTTACAAAAGTATTTGCAACTTGGCATGAAACTGACTAAAATTCATCGGGTTTTAGAATTTGATGAATTGCCATGGATGAAATCTTACATCGATTTAAACACTCATTTAAGAAAAAATGCAACAGCTACATTTGAAAAAGATTTGTTCAAATTGATGAATAATTCAGTCTTTGGAAAAAGTATGGAAAATGTACGAAATCGCACTAACGTGGATCTCTTGAGAACAAATACCAAGTTCGAAGAAGAACTTATGCTTAGAAAAATAGCAAAGCCGACTTTTGCTGAGTTGCGTATTTTTGGTTTTAAAATAGTGGGTATTCACATGTACAAAACAAATCTCGTACTCAATAAACCTATTTACATAGGAATGACTATTTTAGAATTAGCTAAACACCACATGTATGATTTTTATTACAATCATTTAAAAAAGAAATACAGTCGCGAGGTAAAATTACTGTACACAGATACGGACAGTTTGATTCTTGAGATTAAAACTGAAAACATATATAAAGATTTGTCTCGAGACAAATCTTTGTACGATTTTAGTGATTATAAAGATTATTTAAACAGGAAATACAGTCGCGAGGTAAAATTACATTACTTAGGTTTGAATCTTAAGATTGAAACAAATGGGGTTTTTAAAGATGTTGAAAAAAACTAAAAATTTTACAAATTTTATTACAATCATTTAAAAAAGAAATACGGTAGCGAGGTAAAATTACTGTACACAGATACGGGTAGTTTGACCCTTGAGATTAAAACTAAAAAAGTTTATAAAGAAATGAAAAAAAACAAGTATTTATACGATTTTAGTGATTACAAAAATCATTTTTTATATTCTGAAGAGAATAAAAAAGTAATTGGAAAATTTAAAGATGAGACGGGTGGAATCCCCATTTCTGAATTTGTTGGTTTAAGAGCAAAAATGTACTCGATGCTTTATTCAAATAAAGAAGAATTAAAAATAGCTAAAGGTGTAAAAAAAACAAGTCATCAAAAAGAAAATTCTTTTTCAGAACTTTAAAGATGTTTTAATAAAAAATAAGGGGTTATACCACAATATGAATTTTATTAGAAATAAGAATCATAAAATTCACACTATAAGAGTTTATAAAAAATCGTTGGATCCAATGGATGATAAGAGAATTATATTATACGAAACGAGACAGACACTTTAGCTTATGGACATTATAAGATTTCAGCAATTACATGAGTTATAATTGTTTAATGGGAGGATTTTCCGTATCTCGAGGAATGATTTGTAATTCTTCTCTTACAAAACTACGAGCGGGACCCGCTTCTAAAAAATACAAGATGGGTTGATTTTGAGCTTTCATCGTTTTAGCTAAGGCCACATAAAAAAAAAATTGTTGATCGTCCCCGCCCGACCCTACGAAACCCCCCGACCCCCTTTTTTTTTTTTTTTTTTTTTTAAATCATAGAACGGCATTTTCAACGATCTTTTCAGTCAAATTTGGCTCCATTCTGCGCCGCGCACACAGTTTGTATTATGCCGAAGCGTCAAACCCCGATCCCACAGGTTTCGATCTCACGGCGCGGATTTTTTTTTTCGTATCACACATTCGCTATGGGGCCAAGCTGCAAAGCGTGGTACGAAAAAAAAATGCCGGCGGTGGTTGGTCCCCTGTCGTCGTGTGCACTGATTCGAGTATATTCACTAGTTTATGCGAGGCAGGGAACCAGACTAGCACACAGAACTTCATGCTTTCAGTTCACATGTGTTTTTCATGCTGTCCAGTCAACCATTCATGAAACACAAAAATCCCCTGTTTTATAGTGATTCTGATGATTTTTAGATTTTTTGATTTCATATTTTGCCATGTCAAAAAACTCAATTTAAAAAATTAAAAAAAAAAAAAAAAAAGCACCCTCCCACCCCCACCCCCGAAAATAAAAGGACGCTCAACAATTTTCTTTTTTTATGTGGCCTAATCTAAATTTTTATACTCCATATAGGATCGGTGGCACGACGTCTCGTATCCTTTTCAACTTCACCGGGTGCGTATAAATATCGAACTAACGAGTTTAAAGGGATTTTTTTTCTTTCTTTGAAGTCGCCGGCGAAGCCGGATTTTGCTCGACGACATGCAATTTAATCGCGTCTTTAGGTTTTAAATTGATGAGTCTCGTTATTTCATTATTTAGCGCTTTTACGACTGACGGTAATCTTTTAACCCATTTTCTATTTCTTGTAGCCGTTGCTATTTCTTTAGCGTATTGATGAGAAAATAATCTTTCACCCAAAGTTCTATTGAATCGCTCTACTATACCCTGAGCTCTATGTTGACTCGCTTCACTTCTTTGGATTTTTACATTGTGTTTACTCATTAATACACCGACAGTTGACATAAATTCTTTTCCAGGATCGACTTTAAAAAATTTTTGCCAAGTTAACGGCGAACGTTTATAAATTTGTTCAAACGCTAGACTGACTTGAGCGGCAGTTTTATCCGTTAACGGTTCCGCTTCTTTATATCTGCTGGCTTCATCCACAACGGTTAACGCGTACTTGTACGTCTTTTTACCTGTACTATCGTGCGGAAGAAACAATAAATCCGCTTGATGAACCTCATTTGGTTTTTCCAACATACTATTTGAGCTGGTCGGTCTAGGAATGTATTTAGGATACGGTAAATAAATTTGCCACAGCGCTTGCTTTTTTATCCACCGCGAAACTAATTTTTTATTCACCTTAGTTTCTTGAGCTAATTTTTTAATCGCGTCGCGACCTTTCCAGTATCCTTTCGGGCTATAATAGACGTTGGCTAGCTTTTGTTTTATTCGCTTATCCATTTTTTAATATTGTACAATATATTTTATTATGTAGAATTACTAGGCATGACCGAGTCGGGTAAAATTCCTTGTTGAACTAACCACATTTGCGTCATCGAAGCCGCTGCGACCGTCGTGGTGAGTTTTAGCCCGTCTTTTATATCCAATTTTCCTAAATTGGCCGGTTCTATTTTTAATACTTTTTTGCCGAGCATGCTGTATAAAATGGTAAAAAGTCCTACAACGGCACTGTGGTAAGCTGAATTGACGATTCCTTTTGTATCCATCATATTTTATACTTAGTAAATATAATTTTATTTAAAATTTTTTTTTTTTTATTCCATTTCAAAAACAACAAGTTTTGACGTTGGTTCTGGTGGTGCAGGTTTGGGTGCGGATTTTGGCGTTGGTGGCTGTTTATTGGGAAAAAAGTAATAAGCAAAGCCTCCAATGGCTAAGGCAATAGCGATATAGTAGTAGTAGTTTATCTCGTTGCTTTCTTCTTTTATCGGTATAGCTGTATCACTACGGCTAAACTTTTCTTTGTTTACATAATAAGTACCCTTTTTTAATTCTTCTTTTTTCTTTTTATTAAGTATTTAAAAGTTGTTTAAGATTATATATAAAATCTTTTAGTTCTTCAGTATTCATATTTATATATAGATCCTATAATTTTTTTTTAAATTTAACACTAAGCTAACAGTAAGAGAGAGTAATGTTGAGTAATTGCTAAGTAATGTTGAGTAATGACTAAGTAATGTTGAGTAATGACTAAGTAATGTTGAGTAACGATTCAGTAATGGAGAGTAAGCGAATCAGTAAGAGAGAGTAACGATTCAGTAATGTCGAGTAATGAATCAGTAATGTCGAGTAAGCAATCAGTAATGTCGAGTAAGCAATCAGTAATGTCGAGTAATGAATCAGTAATGGGGAGTAATAAATCAATAATGACTAAGTAATGTTGAGTATCGATTCAGTAATGCCAGCGTCATTTACTCTAGAATAGCATAATCGGTAGGTTGATCCGTTTTTAAAATCAATTTGCAATGTTTGACTCGTTTTAATTTGTCGTGCATCTGCTTTCTCAACTCTTTCGTCGGTATGACATCATTTTCTCGAAGACAATTTTCAAACGAATCTCTATCTTTACAATAAAATAAACACACCCATTTGAGTTGCGCTCTAAAATCTTTCAATACGCTATTATATTTTTGTGAAATGACCCAACAGCTGTGATTGGCGTGTCGGCCGCTAAAAGCCAAGTGTACCAATGCATTCGTCTCATCTCGACAATTTTTTTTATATCGCAAATCTTTACTCGCGCTACTATCGTCGATGATAAACAACGTTTCGTTTCCTTTGAATACGTCGCTATACATTTTTATCGCTTTGTTTAACGTATAACTTGCTAAATCGTCAACGAGCACTCGCTCGTCGCTCCAAATCCATTTTCTATTTTGATACGTGTCGTTGTCACCGATGGTGGGGCATAATACGATAATCGTTTCAAAATATTTAAAATATTCTCGTTCCAACAAATTTAAAACAAATTCAGTTTTTCCGCATCCGGTTTGACCACAAATTAACGCGGCGTGTGGATATTTAGGTAACATTCCTTTTTAATATTAGTCGCTAATACTAATAATCGACAGATTCAAAACGCGAGTTTCTTATAACGAGTTGCGCGTCCATAATAATAAAAGTGTACATGTATAATCCACCCGCGGCTTCCGCTTCTTTATCTATTTGAATGGTAATTCCTTCGGATAAGTTTTGTACTCGTCTTCCACTTCCGTGTATTTTATTGTCGTCGCTCGTTCTCATATCTAAAAATAAACCGTATCGATCGAGTAAATAATCGGCTTGTTTGACGTTGGAAAAATTTAGAGCTTTAACGACTCGAATAGCGTGTTCTTTGTTCGAATCACCGAAATATTTAGAAATTTCTTCCCAATGTTGATACCTTTTCATTCCGTGCGCGTAGAGTTGATTGGGAACGCCTTCGATCGTAATAATTGAAACTTTATCGATTTTTGGATTATAAAATTTCTCCGTTTCTTTCACATCGGGCTCTTTAAATAAAAACAATATTCCTTTCATACTTTTTGCGGGGGTATTTAAATTTATATTCCACGTCGTATCGAGTTTGTTTAACGGGGTCACGCTATGTCTTAAAACGCAATCAAACAATATCGACAACCGGTTGCTATATTGATTTTTAATCGTTCGAGCGAGTTCCGGCATATGAACGACATGGTATTCTAAAGAAATCCCACTTATGATATATTTTGCATTATCGTCAGTGCTTTTAATCACCTTGCTAAATTTATTAAACACGAGTTCGTAAGTCAATCGATCTCCGATCCCCGATTGGTAGTAGGGCTCATGATCGGTCAACAATTCGAAATCGAGCGGAATGTGATACCTATTTTTCAATGTATCCGCGATGGCTTTATCTTTTCCTCCGTTGTTGGCGGGAACCGCGTCATTAGCGCCTACTCTTAATTTAGTGACGTTAGCATCTTCAATTCCTTGATACGCTATATTATCGCGTTGATCTTTCGTTAACCATTCGTCTTTATAACAATTGAACACATCCGCATCGTCTAAAGAAAATATTTCATTTCCTTCCATTTTAATGATTATATTTTTTACGATGGCTCTACCTATGTTTTGAACCATCGTTCTCGTATCATCATCCGCAGACTCAAGAACGGTGTTGAAAGCTAATCGAACCGTCCCCGGAACGATGACGTCATTTATTCCTAAATTTGGAAAACGAACCGTCAACAATTGATTTTCGGTAATGACGCTCGGATTGTTTGTAATGACAACTTTTTTACGCAATCCTTTTAATCCCAAAGGATTTCTTAATCTTCTGTATGGATCGAGTACATCTCCGTATGTATTAGTAATTTTTATAGTTGGTAAATATAATTTTTTATTTTTTTTTTTAAATAAAAAGTAAAGATGACGTCAATAGCGATGATGATTGGCGGTGCGGTAGTCAACGCGTTAGCTTTTACCGGTTCAATGTTTTTATTTAGTAATTTACGTTCTAGCGATGCTGAACGAGAACGAAAAAGACACGATTTAGCGCAAGAACACCTTACGAAAGCCAGAGATGAATTTAGTAAAAACCGTTTAAAATATCTAGATTATTTAAACAAAGAAATACAAAAAGAATCAAACGCTGAAAATACCTTTAATAACATTGACGAAGCGATGAATGAATATTCACGAGTTACGGGCGATCGAATAAATTTACTGAGAGATTTATACGACGAACCCAAACTTGAGGATTTTTACGTTCCGAGCCAAGATCAAAAAACGCGAGAAATTTTATTCATTTTAATCGGTATGAGTATAGTAGGCTACGCGAGTTATAAATTATTGAAAAAAGATAAAAAGTAATTATAAAATGGCGGAAGGAGGATATGAACTTATGCCGCTGGATCCGTTATTACATAATCTTGACGATGATGAAGATGACATTTTTGAATTAGCTAATGATGGATATATTGAAGATGATAACATCAACACCCAGTTGAGAGAAGAAGAAACACCTTACCTAACTTTAAATCCAAAAAATAGATTACGTAAAGATATAGTCGATGATTTTTATAAAAGTATAGGCTATGAAGACGCTATAAAAGACTATAATCAATTCAAGTATGAACTAAATGAAAAAGGAGTGGGTGAGCTTTATTTTTTTAAAGGTGATAAAGAAATACGTCTAACTAAAACAAAAGGTGGATTTTTTAAATTAAGTTCAATACGCGGTTTAACTAAAAATTATTTAATACCATTTGGTGAAACTGAAAAAGCTATAATAAATGTTATAAACGAATCAGAAAAACCGGTGGTAGAGCCAGCCGCTCAAACGAGTGGTAGAAGGTTACCATCTATACCGAGACAACGAGTGGTAGAAGGTTACCATCTATACCGAGACAACGAGTGGTAGAAGGTTACCTTCTATACCGAGACAACGAGTGGTAGAAGGTTACCATCTATACCGAGACAACGAGTGGTAGAAGGTTACCATCTATACCGAGACAACGAGTGGTAGAAGGTTACCATCTATACCGAGACAACGTGTGGTAGAAGGTTACCATCTATACCGAGACAACGAGTGGTAGAAGGTTACCATCTATACCTGCGACTCGAGATGGAAGGTTGTTCCGTTTCAGCTGCCCATTTTGGGCAGCGTGAACAGCCTGATCGTGTTTAAGGCCGATGGCGTTAAGGTTGTCTATGATCTATCAGCTTTATACACCACTGGTGTATTATAACACTCCCGTTTTTGCAGTGTATAACCCAGAGCTGTATAAAGGAGAGGCCTCCTTGCATATATTTTAAGTAAGTAAATTACCGTCACATACGGAAGTCTTCCGCAGAATCCGGAAGAGTCGGCAGCTCTGTATAACCTACCTGTAGTTACTAGCTGACGCTACTCAAGCCGTACTCTCCTACAACTGGAGAGGTTGTGTCCACCGTCATGTAAAAACGACACTTTAATGTCAGTTATCACCTGTCGTCATCCTAACAAACACATTTCTTTATTTTGCAGATCTACCTGTCATTGGCAAGCCTGCATCACAAAGTACCAGTCACAAATCGTTCCCTGCAGGGAATGCTGTTGATGGCAAGACGAATACGTTCTCACACACCGGTAAGGAATAATTTAAAATGTCTAGATTTCTAATGGGAACAATATTAAGTCCCTTTCGGACATCCAAAAAAGTACTTTTGTGCACCGGATATTATGAAGTAAATTAACCCGGAAATGCTATTGTTACGAATCTTACCCTTTGATTTTGATAAATATTAGCACCCCCTATTCACTTCTTCCACTTCCAATATTTGTTTCCCCGGACCCTCGATTGTTCGCTATGAATATGCAATCCTTACAAGGACGCTACTTTTGCTCATGCATATCCAGCGCCAACGCAATGCATAATGAGTAGTATGTGTGGCGTATCTTGACCTCATTTGTGGTGGGATTGAGGAGGGATTGAGGAGGGATTGAGGAGGTCCTCCTCAATCCCTCCTCAATCCCACCACAAATGAGGTCAAGATACGCCACACATGTCTGGGCGCGCGCGTGACTCCCTCCACACAAAACTGCACACAACTCAATCCCTCCACAATCAAGGTCAAGATTCCCTGGCGCGCGCGTGACTCCCTCCACACAAAACTGCACACAAGTTCCTCCCCTTGCCTCCTTCATCTATCTAATATATACATATATATATATATATATATATATATATATATATATATATATATATATATATATATATATATATATATATATATAGCGCAAGCGCAGCATGCATATTGATGATTTCGGGTGGAGGTGTGCAGTTTGTGTGGTGGAGGGAGTAGTGCGCATGTCGTGTCTTAAAATAGAATGGACATCGTTGATTGGTTGAATGTTTGTGCGTTGTTTATGGAGCAACCACACACTCTTTGTGATTGGTTGTTTCGGCGACGCGAAGGATGGTAGAGTATAAAAGACGGAAATTTTAATTCAAACTCTCATATTTTCGCCAATATTTTCATCAAGAACATTGCATTGTTGCTCGTATACGCTACTTGTATTGTGAACAGTCGACAAACGACAATGGTTGGACACCCTTACTTGAGCCTTAACATGAACGGTGAGCCTGTATCGACCCCGATGCCCACACCTGTGGTTCCCGCACCTGGCGCGATGGCGTTGCCGTCGACTCCGGCCCCGGCACCACCACCACCGACCGATGGGGCACGCATCGAGAAGGAGGAGAGAAAGCTCATTCCTCCCGACATGATAGATGCTGGGTGGTGCGAAGCCCAGAGTGTGACACACCATGGCAAGAGCTATTTCTACAACAAGCTCACACGAGAGACCTCGTGGGATCTGCCCAGTTCATCGACTTATCTGCGTGAGCAACGGATGTTGCAGCCACATCCACCCACTGTTGATGTTTTGTCTGCTGCTGTTGAACAATTAACCAAGGGATTAGCTGCTGACACCGAAGCATCAACCCCTAGAGTTGGAGCTAATCTCCCAGAGAATGTAAAAGGGAAGGCAGGAGTCAAGCGCAAGCTGTACTTTCCACCGGATGAACAACAGGAGGAGAACGACAGGAAGGCGGTGCGATTTCAAATCGGAGGTGAGCGATATGCTGTTGTCAAGCGTTTCAAGGGTCGGCCCTACATTAACATAAGAGAGTACTATTTAAATCCCAGCGGAAACAAATTGCTTGCTGGCAAGAAGGGAATTAATCTCACCGTGGAGCAGTGGGGTCAGCTCAAACAACAGAGTACCGCCATCACTAAAGCCATCTTTCAAGTTTAGCTGATTAACAAAGATGTTAGGCAGGAGTCAAGAAGATGTTAACTGTTGATTAACTGAATGGTATTGTCTACCTGTTGCAGATGATGAAGAGCACGACATGGAGTGCGAGAAGAATGTGTTGAAGCGCAAGAAACGCATCAGGACACTTGTGAAACAAGTGATGACAAAAATCGTCACGGATCACATCATCAGAATAAGTTATGCAGTTCAACAGAGTCTACCTTGCGAAGGGTGTGAGTTTGATTGGCCAAGGCAGTGGGATCACGAGTGTCTGTTTTACGGCGAGACTCCTGAGTACCACCTTGAAGATTTCGTGGATGAGCACTTCGAAGAAGCAGAACAATACATTCAGCCGAGCCATGTTTGTGCTGTGTTTGGCGCAGTAGCACATCATGTTGGTGTTGAAGCTTACGATGGAATGGACGAGGACGTGTACTCTATCATAACTGATATTCGGAATGAATGGAACTCTGAACCTATGAACATTGTTGACACTTTCTACGATAGAAACTCGCGAATTCTCCCGTTTCATGTCATGAACGAGGTCATGGAATTAAATGGACTTGTTTAATTGAACACTTTGAACAGAACACAAAGAAGGTTAGAAGACGATTATTTTAGTTCATTCATCTGCAATAAGTATTATCAATTTGCCATATGTTGTTGTTGTATTTTTGAAGATACTAAAGGACACCAAATAATTTAATGATTTAATTGTTAATTTGAAATCAAGTTTAGTATGAACGTGAGCCATGTTTGTGCTGTGTTTGACGCAGTAGCACATCATGTTGGTGTTGAAGCTTACGATGGAATGGACGAGGACGTGGACTCTATCATAACTGATATTTTGAATGAATAGAACTCTGAACATCAGAATGGAACTCTGAACCTTGTTGACACTTTCTACGATAGAAACTCACGAATTCTTTCGTTTCATGTCGTGAACGAGGTCATGGAATTAAATGGACTTGTTTAATTGAACACTTTGAACAGAACGCAAAGGTTAGAAGACGATTATTTTAGTTCATTCATCTGCAATAAGTATTATCAATTTGCCATATGTTGTTGTTGTATTTTTTAAGATAGTTCTTCTATTACAGACACTAAAGGACACCAAATAATTTAATGATTTAATTGTTAATTTGAAATCAAGTTTAGTATGAACGTGGACCCCCTTTGAATAAAAAAATAGTTGTTTTATAAGTTACAATGTTGAGAAAAACATTTTGAAAAATGTCCATACATTAAAAGCTTTCAGTCTTTAAGTTTGTTGTTAAAACTTTGAACATGTTAAAACAATTCAAAATGAATGTACGTGATCAGTTGAAGTTGAATTAAAAAGTACAGTTATTTGCTTGCTTGAAAAAGAATAACGCTTGTTCTCATACCTTTTGTAGTGTTTTTTATTTATTTATTTATTATTTTATATTCCTTAAGTGAGGTAGAAAGGGGAGGGACAACAACGTACGAAGACAGACAAAAGAACGACTGTACATGAAGCTATTCAAGTATGATTAGTTAAATTTAATTTTAACACCAACAGCAATCTTTGACATAAATATATTTTACAGATGGTTTTTAAATTGGTTTTAAATTGGAAAACATTTGAGAAACTGAAAACATTAATTATTATTATTATTGTTATTTTAAATTCTAAACAAATTGGGGCTTTTAGAACATTTTTGGCTAGACCGAACACTGGCAAATTTGCTTGAACAACTTAGAGTTGATGGAATGCATTAATCTATAATGGAATAATTAATACTAAAAATAAAAGAGAATTTCTTGAGCAACATTTGTTGTTGATATGATGATGATGATGATTCAAAGTATTAGCGTCTGTTGAGAAGAAGTGTTTTTGGGGTGGATACGGTTGTCTCAATGCTACATATTTGCTTCTTAAATATATGGTCTGGATAATTTTGAAAATCGAACATCCTGATTCAACGCAAAATCTCTAATACACTGTAATAAAATACGAGGAAACTTTTCTTGTTTTCATGACCTCAGCTCTTGGCTGCTTTATTCAACTTCTCAATGTTGGAACATTTATCAAAAGTTACAATGTACATGTATTAATCCTTCAATTCAGTTAGTTTAATGAAATTAAAAGGTAATGTTGAAAAAATATTGACAATTTATTTACAATTAATTATGTCTGTATTTTCTTTTGACAGAAACTGTATGTTTTACCAAAACAAATAATAATAATACAAAATAATAAATAAAAACAACTGGTTAGTAGGCCTTGCAAGTACAAAGTTACTGAAATTACGCACATTATGTGAAATACACTTGTTTTCATTTGCCAGATCAGCACTTAATGATAATTGTTCCAAAAAGGAAAAATAATAACTAGTATGAAATAAATAAAGTTGCATCGCCCGATTTTCGCAAAACACGAATAGATTGATAAATTTAGAATCTATTTCTCTTAACGTATTCGATGCTGTTTCAAAACGAAACACATACAACTTTCGCGAATGCCACACACCATGAACAAAATACATGCAACATGTAAAATTGTATCTACATTGCTACGTGTGATAATGTCCCGACAATAACTCGTCTGCATCTATACTGCCGGTACTAATTGTTGATGGATGTTATTATTATTTTATTTTTTTCAATATCTGAAATGAAAGTATTTAAATATTTAAATAAATATTTATAAACAAATGCAATGGAAAAAATTAGTCCAGTGTTAAACAAAGACGATTAAATTAACGTAATATCTAATACATTTTCATCAAAATAAGTGGTAATAATAATAATAATAATAATAATAATAATAAGGTTCTTTGCGATTGAGTGTTTCTTTAAGTCACGATGGTGTTCAATAACCAGAGGGAACAGTGTCAACGTTTTCAATTTGTACCCTTATGTTTTCCTGTCTCATAAGCCATTTTCCCTGCATAATTCGGTTACACAAGAGTGACCTAAGTTCTTAGTTAAAGCTGTAACATATAGTTTCAAATAATATTATTAATTGTATTGTATTATATTTTGTCCCAAATCTGAAACAAACCCCTTTACCTGTTCAATAATAATAATAATAATCGAGTGTTTAATAATGAAGGAGTGTTTACAAAGAGCATACTCTTTTCATTTTGATTTACAAAGAAAATATATATTTGGCAGCGCAATTAATGTTAGCTTCATCTGAAGAGTTCATAAGGAAATTCTGTCTTTCTTTACCATTTAAAATTCAAAGTGATCATTTGTTTTGATAATATCAATAAACATACATTTTCCTAAAGTCCTTGTATAGTGGACAATAAAAAAATAATAATAATAATAATTTTCTGATTTCTGATTCAACATCAAGGTGACAGCGTGGGCAAATTCTCTGACTGGAATCTTGACCAATTATTTCCCTGTTTCAATAAACAGCTTGTGTGAATTAAGAGCATCTAAAATGGGCGGAGCATGGAATGACGGTATGATGAATTAATATCACAATACAAATATAACTCAAACTCAAATTTATTTTCACGGTACGGTAAGTCCTGAGCTTGTTTCTCTGGTTAGGATTATTTCTGGACTCATATTAATCTATCAGACCAGTTAGAAATGAACAAGTTTCGTTATTGCATAACAAACATATCTAGTACCGGTACAGTTAATAAAGATAAACATTCATTTTATGCAGAACACGTATTTTGTACTTTACATACTGAAATACCTGAAATGATGAAGGGACTTGTATAATAAATAAATAATTAAAAACACGCTGGGTATATACATGTAGATAAAGTCGGCACAGCATTTTATACATAAATTATTAAGTTAATTAGACCCCAAAAATATAATGTCATAATCCTTCTTGGTCTGCACCCATAAAAATCTCCTGGTTGGTGACAATTTTTTCATAGGGAAATATCCTATTGTGTATCGCTACATGTATTCACATGTATTTGGTATACCATGGAGGAAGGCTTCCTCCATGGGTATACATTAATCCCCTGTATATCGATAATCCACTGCCCAAACATTAAGCGACTACTAAATGGCTCAAGAGTTTATCGTTCGATAGGATTACAGATGTATGGTGTCCATACCCATCAACATGCGCAGCATATAGTTCAAATATAATACAAGCATTTTGGAATACAGGCATCATGTACATTGTGTATATCCATTGTCTCTTAACCCTTCCCCTAAAATCAATTTTAAAATCAAACTACATGTTTTTTTTAACTCTTATAAATCAAGAGGAATGGTTGACACACCGTCGCGGGCTACCTTACGTTTGGGGTACAGGTAGGTGAATCATGGAGGTATAAAATAGATACCTCCATGGGTGAATGCAGTTTTCTGCTGCTCGTAGGTGTACATGTTGTTATCATGCATGCGGAAACCTCTGTTTATACCACCATCCCCACGCCGAGTCTCCAACACTTGCATGTACTTCTCTTTCGTGATGTCGTTTGTTCGTTTGTTAAGTCCCTTGCAGCTGATCTTATCGGTGTTACCAAAGCAGTAATACGTCTTGCTGCAGAGAGCGATGATGCCGTCTCCCTCCCACTCAACCTTAAATAAGCCAGGGGTGCGTCGATCATAGGCTTTTTGCTCATCTGTAGCATCACGGGGAAACCAGAGATGTTTCTCCATCTGGTAAATTGCTTGCATTTCTGGTTTTACGATGTCGTCTAGTGTTTCCGCAGAGATAGCGAGGTATTTCGAGTCAGTATCCATTTGACAAAGTTGGAAGTCTGACCGATCAATGAACTTCAACAAAAAGTCGAAGTAAAACTGCAGCATCCTCAGCTTAGCGTATTGGTATACGAAAAATCCTATTTGCAGGGGTAGGTTTAGCCGGATGCTCTTCTTTGTCATGTCGACCTCGTACATGTCATCGCCGACCGTGTGAAGGGCGCGGAAGTGGGAGTTATTTACCAACCGTGAAGCCCCGGTGTCATCGCAAACTCGGACGTTGACGTGACGCTCCTGATTCGTCACCGTCTTCCCATAGGCAGAGTTACCGAGCAGCTTCATGGTATCTGCTATTATAGACTTTCTCGAATCACTATCCCCAGCCCGTCTGGCATCGCTGACAGCGTTTCCAAAAGCCTCGAAGCACTTGCTGGGGCGATACTCGATGACCTCGTACACATGGTCGAGTATTAAACCATGCTGAAGGTACCATCTCTCAGAAGAGGTGTAGCAAGCATGATTCAGGGAGCCAAACATGCTCCCAATCAGGCTTCGACGAGGAGTTTTCATAAGATCCTCTCTTTCGGCAAATTCCGCATGTGTTCACCGATGTCATCTCGGCTTATATTAATGTTCTTGAAGATAGGCGGCATGTCGCTGAAGTGCTCCTCCAAATGGGGCGGTACCCGAATGTCACATTCTACAAGTCCGAACATCGACTGATCAAGAACGGCCTTTGCTATCTCGTCTTGTGTCATGGTCTTCTGGCGATGATGAGGTAGGCGTACGGACGCTAGGTACGCCGGCAGGGCAGGATTCCTCTTTTGTGCTTCATACCAATCACACTCCCACATTTCAACCAGATGATAGCCTTGGCTAATTATGTAGGCGGAAGTCTCCTTTGTCTGGGCCAGAAGATCTTTGTTTGGCATCTGTCTGACCGAATTGAAGTCTTTCGGGTTGAGGGGACAGCGATGCCCATGCCAAAAACAACCATGGAACTGGAAGACTGTTTGTGACTCTATGTTGTACCCGTCTACGGGAATTTTTCGTGGGCCGATGCGGTATTCGGTGTCGTTAAATCCGTGGCGGATGTGCACACCCCGGACTCGAGACTCCCATTCCAACCACTCTGCTGCCATCACTCCTTGTCGCAGACCGATTTGAGGTTTGAAGTCGTTTCCGGATTTTCTTCTTACGAATACTCCAGATGGCATATCTTGCATCAGGGACCAGAGGTACAGGGCGTTGGCGTCCAACCCAACAATCTTTTGGCAAGATTTGGGTCCACCGCGGATGACAGTCTTCTGTCGCTCATGGTAGCGGTGAAAAACAATGGAGGGACCACCCACAATGTTGTTCTTTAGGGTGTAGTACACATCTTTGTTCTTCTCGTCGAAGAGAGAAAAATAGACTTCATGTGGCAGCGTCAGGAACATGTACTGTAGAGAAAGCCCTGGCACGGAGATAGCTGATTTGAACATGTCCATTCCCTTGTCTTGGTAGAAATTGAACATTTTCTGGATGGCCTCGAGAAATGGGACAACGTCGCGGTTGTTGTACCATACCAGAAAATCTCTTATGGTGCTCATCTTAAGGTCTTCCCATATTTGACGACAAGCATTGTAGTCGGCCTGGCTGATGTTTCCGCTCTTAAGTTTACTGTAAAAGTCTCCGTGAGGAGGTAGTTCTGTGGCGTTCAGTTTGTCTAGGTCGTCCATCCACTCGTATGGAAACACCCTTTTCTTCACAGCAGTCATAGGCCTTCAAGAATTTGGCGTAGCTGCAGCCGGGTGCCAAGTAGTTCGTGATGTCAAGGAATTTAAGTCTTGTGGTCTTGACGGCCATGTAGGTTCCTGTCCTTTTGATAATGAAGTCAATGGGATCCGTGCGCTGTAACTCTGAGTACAAGTATCGTTTGACGAGGTTGAAATCGTAAGAACCCGAGTTGAAGCCAAGAACCGGCAAATCCATCATAAACATCTCCAGTACTTCTTTCAGCTTTTCCAGGGGGGTTTTCTTGTGGGTTGCTTCTTCTGTAGCTTCCGCATCATGGTCGTTTTCTGCTATGGTGTGTCCGTCGTTTTCACTATGAATCAGGTCGTCGATTTCCTGGAACACCCCCTCAAACTTTTCCAGCAGGCATATGTAGGCGGACTCACTGATCTGGTGGAGGTAGTCCACCATCTCTGAAACTAGGGTATTGGAGTTTCCTTGTGTCACGAAACATCGGGGAGCTTCGAAGTCTGGGACATTGCTTGCAACACTGACGCTCAAAGGTACGTGCTGACGTTCCCAGTGCAGCTTGTCTGCCTTGGGCTGGTTTTCTCGGGGTACAGGCTGAAAGTAGCTCTCAAAGTCAAATGTTGCGCGGTATGGGTAGTACCGATTATCTTTGTTCACCTCGATCCCTTCCTCGGCCAACCTGTCGAATACAGTGCGGGGTATGTGATAGGCACCACCGGGAAATTGGTGCTTTACATTCGTATCGCAGGTGACTTCGTGTCGATGCAGATCATTTGACCGGGTGAATGCAGTGTTACACTTTGTGCAGGTATAACACCGACTGTACTTTTTCAGGTCCTGAACGTAAGAAAAGTGTCGGCCACATAAGTTGAGGGTCAGGGTGTTATTGTAGCGACGGTGACTCCGTCTTACCAATTCTGCGAAGATATGGCGATGTGGTTCGTCGTGCTGTTCTGCTCCGACCGGATCTCCATCTTGTTCCTCGTCAATCTCCGCAGGGATGAGTGAATAGACTTGTATGTTGACCTTGAATATTTTCTCCAGCTGAGATAGGTCGTCTAGTGTCACCCCGGCAATATGTTGCCTACCTGTCTCACGCTTATACTCTTCGATCAGGGTTTGGGTTGGCCTTTCCAAGGCTCGGATGTCGGCCCCTCGATGCAACGCTAGGCATCGGAAAAAACAATGCTTGTCGTTGAACCGCTGACCTCTGTATTTTTTCACGAGGCTGACAAGCCCTTTGTT
The DNA here is from genome assembly GCA_029582265.1 of Zoroaster sp. YZ-2022. Taxonomy (NCBI): domain Eukaryota; kingdom Metazoa; phylum Echinodermata; class Asteroidea; order Forcipulatida; family Zoroasteridae; genus Zoroaster; species Zoroaster sp. YZ-2022. The sequence goes on from CM055825.1 coordinate 35,318,305, forward strand.
GTTTTTGACAAAGGCAGGAAGATCTTCTGTTGGCGCACCAATTGGAAATGCCCTAAGCTTGTTGACGTACACCGTCATGTTGGTGACGTGGGCAACGGTCCATTTCGTGTCCGGTCGCTGCAACATACCAAAATGAAGCACATCAGCTTCCTGGACTTGCCTAACTAGGTGGTCGAGATCCTCTTGGGATGATATAAACGCAGGCGACGGGAAAAGGCGGGCGTTGTTGTGACTTGCATGGAAGTACCTTAATGATCCCGTCTCGGTATGTCTCAACACAACACCGAAGGAGAGGTTCACCTTCACCCGGCATCGGAGGCGTTGGAAAAAAACCGCAAGGGCATCTTCAACGGTGAAACCACGAAGGCCAAACATTCGGAAATTGTATATATCCTGAATTGAGCGGCCGGTTGAATGATGAGTTCGTATGCATGACCAGTTGGTCTGCACTAGCAACTGGATGTCTGCAGCCTCCTCATCATCAAGTACCACTTCATCATACAAATTCGGGTCCTCATGAAGGTCATCCCATTGATCTGGGGGCTGTTGTGAGCGATTTGGGGATAGGGGTTCTGCGGGTGGTGGCGACGGGGCTTCCACAGGTGGTGGTACATGTGGCGTTGGTGTTGGAAGAGGTGCATCTATAGTTGATGGTCGCTCCAGTTTATCTTTCCTATGTCTATTTAAACTGTCCATTCGACTGAAGGATTTTTCATAGGTTGAACAGGACAAAGCTTGATGTTTTTTGTGTTTCTTTTCATGCCGCTTTAGATTGTCGGTGCGCGTGAATGTTTTTTCACAGTGTGAACAGGACAAAGCTTGATGTTTTTTGTGTTTCTTTTCATGCCGCTTTAGGTTGTCGGTGCGCGTGAATGTTTTTTCACAGTGTGTACACTGGAAAAGATTATTGGTGGAAACATCATTCTGCAAGAAAATAAATAAATAAAAATAAATAATAATAATAAATAGTCAAAAATAGTACCGGCCTTGTATAAAACATTTTTGATAATTTAAGTTTTACAAAAGATCATTCAAAATTCGATTCAGTTTCACTCACCATTGGAACTCGAGGTCGTGCTGCCAATTCTTCAGCCACACGGGAAGGAGACGATGGTACGTCTTCAGCCACACGGGGAGGAGACGCTGGTACGTCTTCAGCCACACGGGGAGGAGACGCTGGTACGTCTTCAGCTACACAAGGAGGAGACGCTGGTACATCTTCAGCTACACGGGGCGGAGACGCTGGTACGTCTTCAGGAGAATCTTCGTCAATGCACTTTACATGAAAAAAATAATAATAAAATAAAAATACGTATATATTAATATAAACATCATCATCATCATCATCATCATCATCATCATCATCATCATCATCATCATCATCATCATCATCATCATCAAACAATTTACCATTGGTTCGGGCTCGCTCAGTTCTTCATAGCACTGTCTGAACGCATCACTTGGACGACGGACAGCCCATACAAACGGACTGTTCTCCTCTTCCTATTGAAATAATAAACAATACAATAATCAATACAATACACAATAATATACATCTTTCCTGCCATCCTAAAACTTCAGTAAAAGCCATTCCTTTTAATAGACCGCCCCTACATCCCTAAAAATAATATTTATAAAATAAATAAATAAATATATTAAATAAATAGCGTAACCCCACCTCTATGCATTCAAAATAGCAAAATGAAGGGCGCCCTCATTTGGTGAAATTTTTTGACGGACTATACCTACATTCTTGACAAAAAAAATAGCGTAACCCTACCCCTTTTAAGCGTATCAAATTATATCAACATGCCTCCACCCATGCTCACACCTCTTATCAATATTTAAAAACAACAATAGACTAATAATAATAAAATATCCTATGTCGTGTAGTCAGACCTAATTTTAACGTTAATGATTTTATGTGATGAGGTTGTCTCATCTACAAGAAAATACAAAGAAAAGAAAATGAAATCTTCCTACCTCATCAGAAGAACGGTTCGCGTCTTCTCCTAACAGTTCATCTGCTATTTGTTGGACTGCCTCCTGCTGCGATGCAGTAGGATGTGGACTGTTAAAGGGCCAGTATTCATCTTTCAGCAGCTCGTCATCAGCTATCCGTTGCATAGCTTCTTGCTGCGACAGCGTTGGATCCTGACTCGAAAATGGCCAATTCAATTCGTTCATTTCATCTAGTTCAGATGATGTAGGATCGGGACTAAAAAAAAATTCATTTCTGCTATCCATCTTTGCTGATTATCTGCCAGATGATATCTACACAGTCCTATGCTTTACATGAGCAACGCAAAAGTGATTACATAACGCACGATGTTGTGTGGAGGGAGTATTGTGTGCAGTTTGTGTGCAGTTTTGTGTGTGAGGGAGTAAGTATTTTTGTGTGCAGTTTTGTGTGGAGGGAGTCACGCGCGCGCCCAGACGTGCCCGCGCGCGCCAGGGAGGAGGGATTGAGGAGGGATGCCCACAGTGCAAGTAGTGTGCAGTATTTTGTGTGGAGGGAGTAAGTATTTTGTGTGCAGTTTTGTGTGGAGGGAGTAGTGTGCAGTATTTTGTGAGGAGGGAAACCAGCGAGGGATGGAGGAACATGTACATGAGATAGATGAAGGAGGGAGGGAAGGGGAGAGGTATTGAAGGGAAGGGAGAGGATAGACAATCCATTCTAAAGTAGTGTGCAGTATTTTGTGAGGAGGGAGTAAGTATTTTGTGTGCAGTTTTGTGTGGAGGGAGTCACGCGCGCGCCAGGGAATCTTGACCTTGATTGTGGAGGGATTGAGTTGTGTGCAGTTTTGTGTGGAGGGAGTCACGCGCGCGCCCAGACATGTGTGGCGTATCTTGACCTCATTTGTGGTGGGATTGAGGAGGGATTGAGGAGGACCTCCTCAATCCCTCCTCAATCCCACCACAAATGAGGTCAAGATACGCCACACATACTACTATAATGCAACACCAGCGAGAGCCTTGCGTGCGTGCCACACCCTCCCGCCACGTGCCTGTGGCTTGGAGCCGTCCTTTGGACTTTCATCGGAGTCCACCCTTTCACACCGAACACGGTTCGTGGGTGAACCACGGCCAAACAGTCACCGTGACTGACCCGCTCAGTCATTAGCCGTGGCCCGCGTGTAGTGCTCCCTACCCACAAACACAGCCGCTGTTCCCCTCATGCAGTAATAGCTTAGCATCCAAGCAAATAGCTTAACATGCCCAGTAAGCATTTTTCCCCTTGAACACGCCCTCCTTTCTAAGTTGTCGATCACTTCACTTTCGTCAAATACCTTTCCTTATATGTAACAAGGACCTGTTGTATGTCATGATTTTGCACACGTTTCTACCCTTAGACGCGGAAGCCAAGCTTCTCATTGGCTAAGACGCTAAACTAGGCTAATGTTTTATTCATTCCTAGGCCCCAGATTTCTATATAATCCCCAAGATTTCCTGATCTCAGCGGAAGTGTGATTCCGAATAAGATCTGTGCAACTCGATTCGATCCATGACAGTGCGATATACCGAACCATTACAGTGCAGTGCCTCGTTCGTTGAACCAATGGTGCAGGGCGTCGATATGACCATTGGTTCGCCTAGCCGTGCGGTCTGATACACACTCTGGCCCCGTCCAGACACCCCGTGTAGTCAAGCCCCGGTGGTCCCCGTCGTAGAGACCGACCTGCCGCCCGTCTCTCGGTATAGCAGTGCCCGTACCGTATGCCGAGTGACAAGCCGCATGAACGAACGATGGTCCCCACTGACTGTACCCAATAGTTGGTATTCGTGCACCCTATTCGGAACTTAGCACAAGTATATGTTTAACTATTGACATGTACCTATACGCTACCACTCCTGTCATACTTGTTACTAGTGCCATTGTTAAATAGTGATGTTAATAATAAACCAACCCCATTGATTGAGATTGTCACAACAAAGTTTGTGTCCGACTATTATTTTGTTGACCCACGATAGTGGGGAATGCAACACTATGGTCAAAAAGGTAGTACTCGACAGGACCAAATTTTGTAAACCAGTTCAAAATTGTGCAGCATAACTTGGCTGCGTTGTTTGAAAAACGTGTATGCTGATGAGCAAAATATGCAGCAAATTACACCAAACAATGGATGGAGAGAAAAAACACACACAACCTGCTTGTATTTGTTTAATTTGGTTCTCATTTTCATTGCTCGTTCACAGATAGAAATTATGATCCACACCCTTGGTGGCAACTGGACTTGGGTGATAAACACTTGTTGGGTTCTATTACTGTCGCCCTCAGAGCAAATTGTTGCGGTAATAATTATGTTTTTGTTTTTTGTTTCAACTTAAAGGGTACATAATTCCTAATCTCGTTATTTATGGGGTTCTGCAACTCAACGTTGGGTTCTGAAAGTTTAACTTGATGCCTTTGTACCCGTTACGTGTTTCATGGTTCAGTGATATTCTGAATTTGTTTTTGTTTTTGTATGGCCAGCGTAAGTGACATTTTATTGGCAACATCGACTTTAAATGCATTTAAAGGTAGGCTATCCCTATAGCTATATAAAATAATTCATGGATATTTCTTAATAATTAAGATATATCTTAATGTTTTTTCTGAGATATCTCTATATGGGCAATTCCATGGTTACTCACGTACTCACCATGGTTACCCACTCTGAATGCCATAATTTCCTTATATATTTCGCTCATCAGTTTTTTCACAGTTGCATTATACCTATAGAGTTTACTCAGCACAAACAATAATAATTTTAGAAATGTGTTATATGTAGGCCTACGCTATATAATATAAAAATGCTGGTTACATTTTTCGGACATGCACAAAATGTTGCTTTTTCTCTTTAGCGTACACATTTCTGAAATTCTTATTTTGTGCTGAGTAAGGTCTGGGTTTAATGCAACTACTGTGAAAAAAACTGATGAGTGAAATATATATTATGGCACTGAGTGAGCCCAAAATCTTGAAAGGCGTGGTAACATTTTATATTTCTTGAACACTGGAGGGTCGAAATGAATATACACAACCATGACTCATGACAGTGGCGGACCGTCAGGGGGGACTGGGGGGGGAAACCGTCCCCCGGCCCGGAGGGGGGGGGCCCGGACCCCCTCCCCAAAGAAAAAAAAAGATTTATTTATTATTATTATTTTTTTTAACATTCTGGTGGAGGGGGGTGGGGGTGGGGGTGGTTGGGGGACCGGGCCCGAGCTGGAACTTACACAAATCAACCGGGCCCTTTCTTTATTTTGAGCTCCCCTGAAAACATGAAGTGTAATCATGACGGGTCTCTCGGAAATCACGTGTGGTTAGGGAATGATGCCTGGGGGGGGGGGGCCCGACCGTGCGCTCTGCCCCCCCGGCCCGGCGGTAACTTGTTCCGCTACTGACTCATGAAGTGTACTTTGAATTGTTTTCATATTTGTTTTAAGGACGAAACCGTTTCTTAGCTGCGGTAGTGCGAGCTGGCGTGAGCTCCAACTACTCGATGAACCAACAATGCGGCTTACCGGCCACAGCAGAGCAGTCCGTGAAAGGATCAGTCAATGAATTCCTTTGTGATCCACCAGTGTTAGCCAGGTATATCACCGTGGACATAGATCCTTCTAGCCCTGGTGTTACCGAGGCTCTTCTGCAGCTTGCTGAGGTGACGGTCAGTGAGTATATACTTGGAGAAAGTCCCACACAAGAAGGTAAGAGCATGATGACGTCGTAAACATTGAAGCTGTATCGCTTTTTGTTTTCTTTATTTTGCTGGATTTGTCTTTTCTTAGATTAAATCTATCCAAATTACACATGATTGATGGTTAAGTTAAGAGTTACTGATGTGTGGTAAGTGCGTCGCCATATTGACTTATGTTCGTCGGGCAGCGGCGTAGCCAGGACTTTTTCAGTGGGGGGGGGGGGCCCAGGAGGTATGGGTTTTTTCCCTTTTCTTTTTCTTTTCTGTTTTTTTTGGGCACTATGAGGATTTTTCGTGGGGGGCACCTGGGGGGGGCACTGGAAATTTGTGGGGGGCACTGTCGTCGGGTCATAATCGGTCGTTTATAACTCTGAGACCAGTGGCCAGTGCCATAGAGCTGCTTATCTAAGCACACAAATTTGATTTCAAAATCCAAATTGTCACGTAATTTATTTAGCTTCTGGCGGTTCTCGGAAAATCTTTCTAAAAAATATTTTCTGCTCAGCAACTCTATGAAATGAGAACGTCGCGTGAAATGTGTTCTTTCTAGCTGGACACCCAGATAGAGCAAATCAGAGTGCAGACATGTTGTTAGGTGTGCCAACTTGCCAACTTGCCAACTTGCCAACAAAATCTACTTTATTGTGGTAGATCTTTCAACACACTTTGAATGACATGTTTTACTTTAAACCCAGATCCTGGTTGTCGGCGCCAATTAGCGAATTTCAGAAGATTTTACAAAGGCGGATTCGTCGGGAACGCTAATCCTCTGTCAACTGAGGTGGCCAGTTCTCTCATAAGATGTGCCGGTTATTGTCTCAATAATGCCCTGTGTTTTTCCTTTGACTTCGCGCCAAGAAGCGGCCATTGCCATCTCTACAACTTGAAATCAAATGACATAGAGGTGATTCCGAACGCCGATGTATCTGTTTATGAATTAACAGTCAAATGATTAAATGGCACTATAGAAAATATAAGAATTGGGCGGCCAGCACATAACAAAAGGTTTGGAAAATGAATTCTTTAATAACGTTATCAATCAACTTCAATCAATCAATCAATCAATCAATAGTGTAGATAAACTTTTATTGTTAAATGGAAGGTACAACATTGTCATTTTCAGAAAAATAATTATTTAGTATCTTTCAATGTAGGCCTATAACAATTATGTTCGTTTGCATTATTTCTGGTAATAGCTGTAATTTGTAATTATTTTCACAATTAGGGCCATTTTGTTTAATTACATGGATTACGGATTTTCTTCTTCCGAAATTGGTCGGGTAACTACAATGTTTTTGTTTGTTTTTATGGCATGAAGACTATTTTGCAGGTAAGGTGGCCGAGGAAGGGAGTTAACAGTGCAGTGCGGGGAGGCAGAGTAAATACAATATAAAGAAATGTTATGCGCTGCATGCAAAGAAAGTCAAAATAGAGCTGCCGCGCTGTGAGCCTTTTTATTTAAATTTAATTATTATTTTTTTACCATTGGGAATTATGATTTTGCCCCACAAAATCTGATACTTTTGGGCGGTGAGTCCGTAGTGCAAGTAATTAAAAAAGGCCTATGTGTATTCAAACTAGAATGTATGCTGTAAACAGTGTCGGTAGAATACCGGTAATTCAAAATAACGAATAAAGCTTTTAGCTAAAGAAATTAATGAAACTTGTAAGATTTTATAAATATTAAGTCAATTTACATCGCAATCAATATAAGCATAAACTTTTAACTGTAGTCAATGCAGTTCTAACAAGGACGGTTGACCATTGCAATATTCGCACTAGCCTGAAAATCTGACGTCATGCTTTGAGCTAGAGGTGAGTGAATTACGCCAGATACTAGCCGTGCTGCCGCCATGTTTACCCCGATGCTCAACTTTGACCTTAATTGGTAGCTATAGCGCGCGGGCCTCGAAGCGTGACGTCAAATCTTCAACACAGCGTATCCAATGAAATCCCTTGAATGGTACGCCAGGAGCCTGTCTATATAGGATAAAGACAGGGGACAGTCTATATTCGCACATGAGATACGCACGTCACCTGTATTTTCGTCAGGTGGTTCACAGGGCCCCTGTATAGAGAGCTCCATGAAAAAGGTCGTATTGAGGTTTCAGGGGATGTGAAGCCCATGGAACCCTTTCTGCAATTTACCTAAGCAATTTTGGGTATCCAAAATATATTTTCACAGCACAAATACTTATCTAAAAAATCCCGCATCCCCATGTGAGTGACCATAAAGCATAGTACTTGACCATCTGAGGATGTTAACTCTTATAATAACCTACACTGCCAAAACTACACCAGTGCTGTTCAAATCAGAGAACACATACGTACACCGTGGAATAATAAAGTTGACACCAAAAGGGTTACTTTAACACCCAGTTTGTGTAATGTATGATCATGGGTTATCATTACAAGGGTGTGATTTGACAAAAGTTAAAAAATCCTGATAAATTGTGTAGCGGGCCTGGGTCTCCATTTGGTCTATAGGTCAAAGCCCCCTGAACCTCCTGGATGATTTAGTCTCCACATCCCCACAAACAAGAAACTAGAGGTTTGGACACAATACAGGCTACTTCTGTCTTTCCTTGGTGGCTACTTCTCTTCTTTCAAGAACATTTTGAGGCAAAGGGAGATTTGTAAAAAATCCTGAAATCAGGAAAAATCTGTCCGTACTATACAGTATAATGGAACGAATTAGGCCTACCAATGAAAACAAACAGTGTTTAGTTACTGGTGACTTTAATGTGAATCACTTGGATCACTGTAGCCAACCTCAGGAATTCTTAGACATAATATTCTCTTCATCGTGTTTACCTCTTATCAACAAACCCACCAGGGTTACTCAGAACTCTGCCACTCTTAGGCCTATTGATAATATTTTTTCTAATATTCTACCCCCTCCCAAATCTGGCGTTTTAGTGACTGATTTGTCTGATCATTTTCCTATATTTACATCATTTCCACTTGATTTGAAACGCCCAACTACCCGACTTATTCACACACGTGATTATTCTCAAGACAAAATCTCTAATTTTAACCGTGACTTGAATTCCTGTAACTGGTCTGTAGTCTTCAATACACCTGATGCAAATACTGCCTTCGAAGTATTTATTGACATTTTTGATGCTCTCCATGACAAATATATTCCTATGAAGAGTCAAAAGTCTAATTCTCGGAAATTAATTCCTAAATCTCCCTGGATAACAGTGAGCCTATGTAAATTTATTTATCATAAAAATAAGCTTTATCGAAGATATATATCACACCTTAATGAATGTAATATGTATCTAAATATGTACGTTACAAAAATATATTAACTAATGTAATATGTAAATCTAAACAGAATTACTATGCTAAACAGTTTGACAAGGCAAAAGGTAATATTAAAGGAACCTGGAAAGTCGTTAACAGTATGCTTCATAATGAGCCAAGTTCTAAAATTTCCTCCATGAATATCGATGGTCATTCTATTGATAATCCGTATATTATTGTCGAACACTTTATTACATACTTTACAAACATTGCTGACTCACTTACCAGTACAATTTTACCAAGTTCAGTAAATTTTGGAAGTTTTCTTCAAGATCCTAATCGTAATTCTTTATTTTTCACTCCAGTTTAATACTGAACATGAAATTCAAAAGATTGTTCGTAATTTGCCAGATAAGAAAAGTGCTGGTCACGATCACATTGGTAGCTCAATTATTAAAGAAACGATATTGGCAATTTCAAAACCTTTAACTTTTATCATGAATCATTCAATCTCTACTGGTATCGTGCCAGACGCCATGAAAATTGCCAGGGTCACTCCTATTTTAAAGAATGGCGATTCTAAGAATGTTAATAATTATAGACCAATTTCTATTCTCACTTCATTCTCCAAAATTCTAGAACGTATTGTTTACACGCGAATGATTCATTTCCTTGATGATCACAATATCTTATCTGATGCTCAATTTGGATTTCGGGAAAAACACTCAACATCACTCATGCCATTATTCAGTTATTAGATAATATCACCAGTAGTGTGGATGCACATTCTAATACAATAGGCATATTCCTCGATCTCTCCAAGGCCTTTGACACTGTCAATCGTGATATTCTTTTATCCAAACTTAACTAATGTGGTATTAGAGGGGTTGCCTTGGAATGGTTCAGGAATTACCTTTCTAATCGCTATCAATTTGTATTTATTAATGACATTGTATCTCCCCCAAATTTCATGTGGAGTACCACAGGGCTCCATACTCGGACCACTCTTTTTTTCTATTTATATTAATGATTTTCACAAATCCGGATATTTTTTCATTTAGGCCTATTCTTTTTGCTGATGATAGTAATTTATTTTACACACACCCTTACCCCGATGTACTTTTTAGAACGGTTAATTCAGAACTAAGGAATGTCAATGAATGGATTAAGGCCAATAGGTTGTCTTTGAACATATGGTTAGCGGGTGGGGCACTCATATACCGGTATATGTTTGGTCCACAAAGGAGCAGTAAGGCGCCTCCTTCCCTCCGCTAGCCTGGGAGTCCACCTTGGGCAAGTGGTAGTACTCCCTATGCCTCCCTTAGCCAGGGTAACGGGTCTCGACCTTTGGCAGCAGGAAGGTGAATGTGATAGCAGCGAATGACAACTGACTGTCAAATTGGTGGTGTCATCTAAGTTCGCAGGGCTCATGGAGGCGGTCCTCAACAGACTGAGGTTCTGGCAAAGTAAGTTCTGTGGATTACTGCGAGCTAGTGGAGGAGTGGTGCCACGCTAGCTTATCTTCATGCACCAAAAACCTACTTCTATGAACTATGAGCTACAATATACAAATTGACGATAATTCCCAAACGCTTGTGGGGTCCCCAAGCACGGCGTCTGGGTCTGAAGCTACTTGGGAAGAGGATGACTTAATTGTGCCCCTAGGAAGTAATGATGTGCTACGCTTAAAGCCCCCACGGGACGGGTAGTGCTGAAATCTCCTGGTTCTCGTGCTCTTATTCATCCTTCAATACATCTAACTGTGGGTTGTTGGAATGTTACTACACTTGAAACACCCCTTGCCGCCGAACATCTTGAGGCAGCACTGAGCAACTACCGTTATGACGTCATAACACTCAGTGAGACACACACACTTGGCCAAGACACACGCCTGGATGGTCGACTCTTTCTCTCCGGTGGTGACAGTCGCTATGCCGGAGTTGGTGTCCTTCTCTCAGTCAAGGCAAAACGCTCGCTGGTATCTGTTCACTGTATATCAAACCGCATCATGGCTGCTCGTCTGAATATCAAGGGTGGAATGCTTCTTCTTGTTGCGGTCTATGCCCCAACATCGGCAGCTCCCGATGATGAAATTGACAGCTTTTACCAAGATCTGGAACGTTGGGTGGCCGACAATCACAAGAGGAGAGAGCAACTTGTTATAGCAGGTGATTTCAATGCCAAACTTGGCTGCGAACGCGTGGACAGTCATGTGATTGGACCGCATGGTTTTGGTGCCCGCAATGAGAGAGGTGATAAATTGATCGATTTCTGCACTAGCCATAACTTGACTGCGGCACACACGTGGTTCAAGAAACGTGCAGCACACAAGATCACCTGGATCAGTCGAGCAGGGAATGCAAGAAATGCAATCGATCATATACTAGTCCCCCAATCAGCACGCTCATGGCTTGTTGATTGCCGCTCCTTCAGTGCATCTTTCCCGACCGACCATCGTCTTCTCCTTTGCAACATTAGGATCAAACTAAAACAGATATCCAAACGTCCTAAGCTACCTGGCAAACTACGAAAACCCAATATACGTGCTCTGCAAGACAACACCACCGTGAAGAAGATGCAAGATGCAGTTCGGTCACACTTACTTGAAGAGTCTCGCCTAGAAGATATCGCACAAACAATCCATGAGGTATCACTAGATATTTGTGGTATCGAAGAAACCAGCAAGAGTAAACCATATCTCTCCTCAAACACTCCAGCTTATCCATGAGAAGCATGATGCAAGAAGCACACCTGACCACCAACGCCTTTCTAATGCAGTGAAAAGAGCCTGCAACACAGATCTAGACCGTTGGCTAAGTGATAACATCGATAAGATGAATACTGCTTTCAGCAACAACGACTTGCACACACTCTTCAAGACCGCAGACCGTCTGACTGGCAAACGCTCTGCACCTAAGGCTAATATTAAGGATGAGGCTGGTATCACACTAACAACTGTGGATGAGGAGTTGAAGAGATGGGAACGCTACGCTCAGGTTCTCTTTCACGCTAATGAAACCCGCACTACTATCACTCTACAAGAATGCCAGCCGGTAATTCCTTCAAACCCAGAAATCACCAAGGCAATCAAGTCGCTTAAGAACAACAAGGCAGCGGGATCTGACTACGTCCAGGGTGAATTCATAAAGGCGATGGCTAAAGATGACGACATCCAGGCGGCCTTACAACATGCAACACGCTGTATATGGCAGTCCGGTAGCTGGCCACCCTCAATGACAGAGTCCACTTACATCACGCTCCACAAGAAGAACGATCGTGGGGAATGTGGAAACTACCGTACCCTTGCTTTAATAAGCCATGCCAGCAAGATTGTGCTGAATCTGATCCAACAAAGACTCAACACCATCGTCGAGAGTGAGGTATCAAACACACAATGTGGCTTCATGCGCGGAAGGTCAACGGTGGATGCAATATTCCGTGTCAAAGGTGTATGCCAGGCCCACCTAGCAGTAAAACGTCCTTTACATGTGGTGTTCGTCGACTTTAAGAAAGCCTTTGATAGCGTGTTGCACAGCAAGCTGATCAGCATTCTTCGAGAGTTGAACACTCCAGAAGATGTGGTAAGGTTGGTCGAGGACCTCTACAGCAAAGCACACGGTACAATCACCTGGAAAGGAGAGAAGACTGCCCCCTTCAACACCCCTGTCGGAGTGAGGCAGGGATGTCCAATCTCGCCAGCATTGTTCAATCTCTACACGGAACACCTAATGCGAGAATGGGCAGTAGAAACAGCACACCTAACCTCACCCGATGTTGAAGGAGTGCAATGCACAGAGCAAAGATATGCGGATGACCTGGTGTTAATGGCGCTCACAGCAGAGGATGTACAAGAAATGCTGGCCACCCTTGGTGTTGTTGCTGAACGCTATGGGTTACACATACACCCCGAGAAAACAGAGTACATGGTTATTAAATCCACCATGGACGATGCGACAATCTCATATAGTGGTAATATGCTCAAACGTGTCTCCCGCTTCAAATACCTCGGCACTACCATCACACATGATTTAGATGATGCCATGGAGATTCGCTGTCGTATTGCGATCGCCAAAGAAACTCTGAACCGCTGCACATACCTCAAATCCACCCGCATCAACATCACTACCAAGCTCCACCTCATCAAGGCCCTTGTGGCCTCACGCCTAACGTATGGCTGCTGCACGTGGATAGTGAAGACTGCTGAAGCCAAACGCCTAGATGCATTCGGTCGTGAGATATGGAGGCGCCTTCTCGGTCTCTCTTGGCAAGACATGGTGTCAAATGAGGAGCTGGAAAGACGCATTGGAGGTCGCTGGACTTTTTCTACTGACACAGTGTATGCACGAAAAGCAAGCTGGTGCGGTCATGCAGTGCGAAGTGGTGGTCTGTTAGCTGCTGTGATCGCGGGGTTTCCAGCACATACAAGGAGAGGACTTGGACGACCTCGTGCCAGATGGGTGGACAACTTGACACAGTGGAGCGGTCTTTCAGTTGTGGAACTGAAGGACGCTGGGCTGCACAGAACTGAAATCGAGAAACTTTCAGTGCAACCAGTTCGTAGAAGTGGGCGTCTACGGGCCAGACAACGGCTCTTGGCGTCGTGATGATGATGAACATTAAGAAAACTAAATTTATGTTCTTCAGTAAAAAACATGATTTCCATATTCAAAATATGTTAATTGATAACACAATTATTGACAACACCGATTGTATGAAATGTTTATGACTGTATATTGATCAAGCTCTTTCTTGGAATAAACAAATTAATTATACTTGTTCGGTCATTTCTAGAAGTATTGGTGTTATCAACAAACTTGAATCCTTTTTTCCCCCCAGAATATCTTACTCACTCTTTACAATGCCTTAGTTTTGCCTTACATTAGTTATGGCATATTGACATGGGGTAATTGTGGATTAGGTAAAATTAATAGAATTATTGCCCTTCAAAAAAGGGCCCTTAGAATTATTTATCATAGTGATTTTCGGGCTAGCAGCAATCCTTTATTCCATAAATATAAAACACTTCAAGTCAATGATATTTATTTTTTACAACTTGGGACCTTCATGCACCAGCTTTACAACAACAAAACTGCCGAATGCTATCTGTACAATGTTTAGTAAAAATCAAGATAAAAAAAATATTCACTATCACTACAAAAACGAATTTCATCAGACCTATGCTCGTACCACACTATAGCCCAAAAAAGTGTCAAACACGAAGGACCCAAGCTGGAATTCTTTGAATATCTCTCTTAGAAATATACCGAATGTATCCTTATTCAAGTTTATAATTATTTAAAACTCAATTAATCGGTAAATATTCACAAACAGGTTAATTTTCATTCTTTAATTATCTTAGGTTTACTGTATATACTAGCTATACCAATCTCTAATCTGTAATTGAATTTGCATTATTATCTTCATAATTGTTGTTTCGTTGTTCTTTGTTTTGTTTGTTGTATCTAGCGGGGTCTCCACTCAACAAGCTAATGATTTTTGGAAACCTCCATCCACACACATATTCTCTAATACTCTTCATATATACGTTATTATTATCCTATAAGGTACATGTATAATATAATGTATATCATATATTTTCTGTGTGTTGGAAAAAATAAAAAATAAATGAATGAATGAATGGTGTCAAAGGACTGTAATTTTAACCGTATACTTGGTTAAAGCCCGCGAAAACGCAACAATTGTATCGAGTCTGAGTAATAGCAAAATAAAGTTATTGCTTAAATGTAAATCGGCCAATTTTATTAATTATTTTACCCAGTCTTACAGTGGATTGCTAAGATGGTCCTGTCCATTCAAAACACTATGTACTTGAATTATACAGTACGTGATCGTCACGATCAGAGCAGACGATCAACAGGGAATGGAATCGGTATCCTAGTTTAAGACGAACACAGTGACTGGAAATTACTGGCTCATTTATGCAGCAGCAACGGTTATAATGACCTTATCATGTGGGGTAATTGTTTCAGTCACTGATGAGTTAATCTAAAACTAGCACTCTGGTTCTATGCCCTGTTGATATGATCGTGACGATAATGTCCCTTTAATGAAAAATGCTTTGAATTTGTGAGCTGAAAGTGACTGTTGAAATTGCATTGCAAGATTTTCACATTCAACAGTCACTTTCAGCTCACAAATTGAAAGCATTTTTCATTAAATGAGTGATTAGAATCAAAATGGTTTGTCTTCTGTTTGAAAACTTGACAAGACTTCGGACTTGCGTTTCTTTTGCTGTTCAGTATATTACATTTCGAAGTGTTTGTATTCCTTCCTAAATTGTCAATGTTCCAGGCCAAAAAAAAATTGTGTCCAGTTTCTAGTCGCCTCATACCCACACGTTGGCATTTTTAGTTTTCTTTTGTTTTTGCTATGAAATGATGTACCAGTTGCAGCCAGAATTGCTGGATCGATTGGAACTCTGCCGGACTTGTTCACATAGGGGTATGAACGTTTGCCCGATTTGTGAGGCCTCTCTTAGCCACCATACTTTGTGTATGGGAAATTTGGTCTGGTTCCAATAACCGCGTATACATGTATCACGTATTTCACTGAATGGCCAAAAAAAAATACCCCCAAAAAAATTACCCCAAAAAAGCCTGTCACTGCACTGATTTTTAAGCCGACCTATGACAAGAAACGAGACTTTTATTTTTTTTTATTTTTTTTTAAATTTTTTTTGGGGGGGGGGGGGCTAATGAAAAAAATTATAAAAATGCAATCAGATTAGTTTGTATTCATTCTAATGTGGAAATGGATCACAGCTGTGATCTGTTTCAGATATGAATTTGTGTTAACGTTTTCTTGAAAAATGACAACATTTCAAATGGAATAACTTCTGTCGGATGCTGGTACCGTTCCCACAGTCTAAAAACCAAGTAAGCTTATAGACAATGATTTGTTCCGTTTGTTTTTCAGTTGTTTGGGTGAACCTGCGACCTCTCGGTTGATGTGCCGGTGCTCAACCAACTGAGCCATCCAGCCCTATGTTGGCTGTCTCCCTATTTTATCAAAATCTTTGAAGTCATTGAACCAAAGCATGCAGTATAGCCAGCAAGGTGTTAGCCAGGATTTAGAACCAGGGTGTCCAAATTTGTTGGAAATTTCAAAACGGGGTGTCCCAATTGTTCACTTACAATACTTCTACATGTAAACAGATGAAATAGGGTGTCCAAAATTGAAACAGGGTGTCCAAAAGACACCCAGACACCCCTCTGGCTAATATTACGATAGCCAGGGATCATGGCTCATGTTATGAATCATCTAATCAAATGAACCACAAGGGAAACTGATTAGGATTTCATCTTCTGGTTATTACCAATGTCGTACACTCCTTTATACTTCAATGAGCCTAGAATATACATGTGTATATAGAAAATAAAGTAATATATTATGTAGCCGTAGAATGTTTTGGTGCTAAGTACGGAGCTCTGGAAGTGCCATCCGACTTGTTGAGATCCTGACATCCTAAAAGTAGTAAATTGTCATCCCGAGATAATTTATCTTGAGATAAATTATATCGGGAAGACGTCATCCTACTGTCAGGATGTTGACATCCCAAGATAAATTGTCTCGGGAAGAGATGACATCCTACATTCAAGATGTCGACATCCTGAGATAAATTATCTCGGGAAGAAAACTTACTACTTTTAGGATGTTGTCATCCTTAGATAAATTATCTCAGGATCTCGACAAGTGGGATGGCACTTCCAGAGCTCCATAGCTAAGAACAACAATGTCCTGGATATCTTGTTGTGTCCAATTGATCTTCATTGTTGGAGACTCAACAACGCCCCCATGACAAATTGTACGCATGTGACACCTGCTGGCATAATTCCCAACTTGGAAAAATTGGTCATACAGTACTTATGTCAGTAGTGAATCCAAGATTTGACCCACATAAGTGCACCCCCTTTCTGAACCCTGGTTTCACACATACCTATTCATATTTGGGGGGAAAATTTGTTTGAGTTGGTAAAATTATCTACTTTTTGCTTTTGTTTGAAAGTAAAAAATGGACAGCGGGTAAATATGGTACCTATTTCTAGATCTGCACATGTTCATACATATATATAGATTGGTACACGCTCTGTAGTAGTGTAGTGTCTGTGCACAGTCCAAGAACAAGTTTGGATTCAACTGGTTCATGTATGGCACTTGTTTATGGTTTAAACAGAGGACTTACAAAAAAAAAGAGAACAATGGGTCCTCGGTTGAAAACATACATACAAATCATATGGGAGATGCAGGCCTCGATCTTGGCTGTAATGCCCCTTTGGTTGGACTTGAAATTTTAAGGCAGCCAAGGCCAAAGTGGCTGTGCACTCTCAATCCTTAAGGTTGTTGAGGCCCGAAGATGCCTACAAATATTTAATTCCAACAACAAAGGGAACAAAAGAGGAACAATAAGAGGTCCTGTGTTTCCACCATAAACAACCCTGTACAGCTTTTTTTAAATTTTGTTTAAGATTTGCTCACAAGTCGATGGGTTTGTATAGCTTAATTTGTCAGCTAAACCCAAGACTTGCAGTCTAGTTGGAGCTTATGCAGATGCTATGGAACTCCTATATATTTTAACATGAAATGATTGTGCAGCATTTGTGTAATAGGGTAAAATTGTAGTAAAAATGTATTTTGTTTAATTGGAAACCCACATTTTATTTCTTATTTCTACAGATTTCTACTTTTTATGTTTTAACCCAATAATTGATAATTTTATTTAGACCTGTGCATTATGTTCCTACGACACACATAGGCCTAGTATGTTTATCAGTAACAGACGTGGACGATATCACGATTATATCATAACAATACGATATTCAAAAAAATATCGGCTCAATCGGTTATGGTTTCAAAAATATCGCCATATAAAAATACAGCCGATATTAAATTTATTTCGCTCTTTTTAGTTAAAATATCACCGGAGTGATAGTCTCTAAGAACTCGGCTCGTTTTGGAGCAACTGTCCCTGCAGAACTGTCCAATCTCGTTAACGTACAATACATACTTTTTTTTCATGTATTTAAAAAAAATCCGCATATTGAGACGATAATATCATATATCACCAATATCATGGCTGTCGATAATCGACTATCAAAAAAATTCAATATCGTCATCCCTACTGTAGTTCAAGGATTATGTTACTGTTTACATCACAGCTGCATGTAACGGTGTCAGTTATAATTTTGGATTTCCTTTAAATTGTAATTGCTTATTGTGCTATTTCCTTCTGCTAATGGGAGTTATTCCAGAGTCACTTTATCAAATCATATTTGTCTGGGCCCGCCCCATTCCCCCAAAAGGAAATTGCATTACACACATAACAAAATGTGAGGATGGTCATGCTGTGCAAATGAAGTGTTACATTTTAGGTTTTAGAATTTATTGCTAGTAAAACTATATTTACCAGGTAGTCTGTATGACAAATATTTACACAATGCAATTCCAGTATAGAAATGCTTAAATTTTTACTGGTCAAGACAGCATCTGTCATCTTTTATTGATAATCTGTGATAGGAAAGTTGGAAAATGAGTGGTGGGTGGAATTTTTTTTTCGCCCAGTGTCGCGGGATCCGGAGTACTGGGTCGGTGTTTCTGGCACCGACCACCATGGGCAGAACCCTGTACATGATACAACTGGACATATACAACAAGAATCTTCAGGAAAATGTCACTGTTAACGCTTAAAGACTTATATGAAGCCAATTTTACAATTCAACTAGGGCTGTGCCGAATAACCGATGCTTCGAATATCCGGTTGGTTTTTTTCCGGTTCGAAGAAAAAAGTAAAATTTGTTGATTTGTTGTTTGTTTATTGTTTAATATTCGAGCTTCCATCATGATCCTCCCCGCCCCTCCCCAATCATCCTCTAGTCTATATTTGGTCGCCACCTAGCAAGTCCATAGTATTAGCAATGTCATTTGTGTGATGTAGGCCAGGCTATCTTGAAGTCCAGCGGCTTCCTTTCATGTTTTTGCCAAGCCAGACAGTGGTTTCAATCCTAACAATAGGGCTGTCAATCACCATCTAGGAAGCCGTTACTTGTGGATAAGAATATTTCTTCCAGGGTAATAAAAAAAAGAATACATGCATTTTTTAGGAGCCAAAGAGTTTATGTAATATTTATCTTTCGAAGAGTTGATTTAATGGACACATTCAAAGATTAGTGTTTATTCATGGTCCTTTCCAAAAACTTGTTAAAGTCTTTAGAAGAGAAGGACACATTATATTTTCCCAATTGCGCGTAAATAATTGGATACCACCATCTTTATCGACTAATTTAAATTTCAAAATCTCTCGGACTCTGCCAAAAACTTTCAACAAATTGGTGGCTTTCCGGCGGTCCATAAAAATCGATTCAAAATAATTATACCATGCCGATTTCTTTTCGAAGGCACACCATCAGTCTGCACCCCATGGACTCTTTTTACCCACCGACTGCGCTGTTGAAAGCTTGCCGTGTTTCATGAACAGCATATTCATATTGCCCGTGTTTGCAATTTTGCTTTGTCCATGCTTTGACACAATAATAATGAAATTAAATATTGTAAGTCTGAAAACATTTGATTGTGTGAAACTTACATATAAACATCTACAAGAGATGTGATTCAAACTGATACCGATTGACAAGCCCGCCAATATTTTAGTCCAAAGTCTGTGGGAACATGAGCAGTTGAATTTCTCGCCAAAGTTTTGGACCAATCAAAAAATTCAGATTCGATCTGGATATTTTTTCATTGGTCGAGAGATTAAAATGGACTTTAAACCACATGATAAACGGATTTCAATGTTCTAACAAATAGCAATATATGTTTTGTGAAAGGAAAACTACCGTCTAACTCATTTTTTTGAACATCCCTGTTATTATAAATGAGTTTCCACATGGGTGAGAAATGCCGATTGGGCGCCACGGACCACCTTCGCTATGAACTGTAATTTCGGCGCTTACAGGGCACTGCGACAATGAACCCGTACACAGTAACTGACTTCGGAACTTCGTTCAAACACGAATCCAGTGGAGCGATTACACAATGTCGCAGGGCGACATTATGTTATGGAGGTAGAATGATTATGTTTAGTACATTTTTTGGCCCCACCATATCGTGCGTGCTCGTTTTATCACGTGGCGCAATTTACAATCGGCGACCTTCGAATATTCGATCAAAATCCGAATATCCGGTTACCAAATTATTCGAAAACGCACAGCCCAAGATTCAACAGTTAAGGGCTTGTAGTCAGACAGTAAGCTGTGCAGAAAAGTTTTCATGTGCAGCATTCAGTCATTACTCTAATTACACAACTTCACCATGACCATTTCACAGATGTTTTTATTTATTTTATACATTTTTTTTAAAGAAATTGATTTAACCCTAACTCCCTAGGCCCATTTGCTTACACATTTGCTATCATTGTATATTGTTTGTATTCATGTTTTTTCTTTGTTTCCGCGCCTTGAGCGCCCAGCAGGGTGGATATGTGCGCGCTAAAAATCTTTATTATTATTATTATTATTATTATAATCTGAATCCTCCAAAATCCTTCAGTAGTAAAGCAAGCACATGACATGTATGCATACATGTGTTTCTAATCTGTGATACATGTACGTGGCCAGGGACCTTCCCTGCATGCATGGAGCAGTAAACAGTGTCCATTGACCCAAGCACTGACCTTGCGATCACTACAACAAACATGGATGTACATGTACGCCTAATAACATCAATCATCCAAAATCCTTCACTTTAGCGAAGAGCATGTACCCTCAATCCTTCAAAATCCTTCACTTTGGCAAAGAGGATTTTGGAGGATTTGGGAAGGTTAGGGTTAACATTGTGTAAATATCCACCTGTACGAAACAGTAATATCATTTGCAGAATTCTGCTGTGAAGAATCTGTGAAATTTTGTGCAAAATTAATTCCGGTGTGACAAACGTGCATTTATTTTTATTGGTCATAGTAAGATTCTTAAACAGTACAAAGATTTTTAGTGGATATATTTTTCTATGTACTGGTTAGTATTTTAAAATCAGCCTGATAAATTTTGACACAATGTTGATGATTTACTATTATTTTTACAGAGAATAATTTGAAATGATTTTATTTAAATATAAATGTTTCATTGACGATGCATATCAAAGAGACAATATCAACACGATCAGAGCAGACTTTTAACAGGGCATGGAATCAGTGTCCTAGTTTATTAAAGATGAACACTGTGACTGAACATTACCGGGTCATTTATGCAGCAGCAACGATTATATTCCCTTATCATGTGTCACTGAGTTAATCTAAAACTAGCCCTCCGATTCCATGCCCTGTTGATCGTCACAGTATTGTCCCTTTAAGATAAATTCATACAAAAGATGTAAATTGTAGATACACAGTACAATCTATTAAAGGGAATGTGCAGCATTGGTAATGCTGGCAAAACTGCGTTTACAATTATGCTTACTCTTTTTAATTAAACAACATTATGCTTACTCTTTAATTAAACAACATTAATTAAACAACTAAAAATAGAAACCTGTAAAAGTTTTATCTTAATGTTATATTGTGTTATTAACAATAAATTAATGAAAATGCAATTCAGATTTGTGTATTCTTCAGAGTACTCTCTTCCAAAATTGAACCATCATTCATAAATGCCCAAGACAGTTTAGACAATCTGTGGTGTTATTAACCCTAACTCCCTAGACAACAAAGGTGTATTAACCCTAACTCCCTAGACAACAAAGGTGTATTAACCCTAACTCCCTAGACAACAAAGGTGTATTAACCCTAACTCCCTAGACAACAAAGGTGTTATTAACCCTAACTCCCTAGACAACAAAGGTGTATTAACCCTAACTCCCTAGACAACAAAGGTGTATTAACCCTAACTCCCTAGACAACAAAGGTGTATTAACCCTAACTCCCTAGACAACAAAGGTGTTATTAACCCTAACTCCCTAGACAACAAAGGTGTATTAACCCTAACTCCCTAGACAACAAAGGTGTTATTAACCCTAACTCCCTAGACAACAAAGGTGTATTAACCCTAACTCCCTAGACAACAAAGGTGTTATTAACCCTAACTCCCTAGACAACAAAGGTGTATTAACCCTAACTCCCTAGACAACAAAGGTGTTATTAACCCTAACTCCCTAGACAACAAAGGTGTATTAACCCTAACTCCCTAGACAACAAAGGTGTATTAACCCTAACTCCCTAGACAACAAAGGTGTATTAACCCTAACTCCCTAGACAACAAAGGTGTATTAACGGAGTAAAAAGGGGTAAAATCGGAGCAGTGCGTATGTGCCAATTGTTGTTCAGCTGTTTTGTGCGACGCGGATTTCAACCAATCAGAGTGACGAAGATTGGCATCACGTGCCTGACTCATGTACTTTGGATCTGTTGCGTGTGTCCCCAAAACGTGAATTTGCCCATTTCTGCTTGGCTTTATTCAACAAAATTAATTTTGTTTTACATTTTGAAAACGAATTCGATACAGGCATTTATGAATCGGAATAACAGTTTGACGATTGGTCTTCACCACAGGTTAATGACCGGTCCGTATCGCCCACGACCACGCCCAAAACCAGTCATTAACATGCGGTACAAATTAATTTATATTGGAGTGGAGATTGATACTATTTTAGGTACAAAAATTTAACTATTTGATCATTTGTGAATTACCAATGATATACCTTTATAGGGACAATATCGTCACGATCAGAGCAGACAGGGCATGGAATCGGTGTCCTAGTTTAAGATGAACACAGTGACTGAAAATTACTGGCTCATTTATACAACAGCAACGCTAATATGACCTTATCATGTGGGATATTCTTTTCAGTCACTGAGTTAATCTAAAACTATAGAAAACTGATTCCATGCCCTGTTATTCGTGACAATATTGTCCCTTT
Organism: Zoroaster sp. YZ-2022; assembly: GCA_029582265.1. NCBI lineage: Eukaryota > Metazoa > Echinodermata > Asteroidea > Forcipulatida > Zoroasteridae > Zoroaster > Zoroaster sp. YZ-2022. The sequence continues at coordinate 35,341,161 of CM055825.1, forward strand.
AAAGGCACTACATGTATACACTAAAATTAAATGGTAAATTCTGAGAATCAAGTAACCTTCATTACCAATGTTGTACCCTCCCTTCAATAAATTTAAAGACAAGATGAATGGTGCTACAAAGAATTAGAACAAATGAGTAGTTTAAATAAATCATTAGCCTTTGAGAAAGAACCTGCTAGGTTCGAAACGTAAGGCCATTATTACTACGTAATAATGGTCATTTGCGTAAATAGTTAGGAGTCAAAATGGTTTCAGCTGAGTTAGAAGCATCCATGTTTATTATTTATGAATTAGATAAAGGGAATGTGTAACATATTTTTTGTTTAGGTTGGTGAAATTCTTGCGTCGGGAGATAAACAATTGATTTAATTTTGCCTTACACCGACGTGTGTATAGCACTGTATACTCTGCTTTCCGAGTGTGTGAAAAAACTACACAGGCGACTCGGGCGGGATTCGAACACGTCGGTGTAGGGCAAAATTAAATCAATTGTTTATCTCCCGACGCAAGAATTTCACCAACCTATATATATCGCGGAACCCGCTGCTATATTAGATTCTAGCCGGCCAATTGTCATCGGGCAAGCTCAGTACACTGATTATAATCTGTGAATAAAGATGGTAAAACATTTGACCTTATGACTGATTGAATTTATTGTTACGATTATCTTACCCTTTGATTTTGATAAATATTAGCGCCCTCTATTTTACTTCTTCCACTGCTATGATGCAATTTCTAGTACTCCGAGTCCCAGGGTGTTTCCCCGGACCCTCGATTGTCCGCTATGAATATGCAATCTTCTACGCTACTTTTGCTCATATGCATATCCAGCGGCAAGCCTTGTTTGCGTGCACGCCCTCCCATAGTCTTGGTGCAAGACGTTATTTTGCGGATCCTAGTTACATGATCCCGCGCCAGTCGTAAATCACCCACTGTGTAACTGGCGCTGTACAATTTTGACGATCCAGAGCCGCTGCAGGGTGCACCCCACTAAATAAACTCCCATAGTAAACAGTGCTAAATACAAAATATTCAAAAATCATTTTAAAAAATACTTAGAAGTCGTACAGCTTTTAAAACCGAAAGAAAAAAATATTGATCGATATACAATCTTTTATTTTCTTATCAATTTATTGTGGACAGTCCAGGTTTCCAGCGAGTTATTCTCATCCCAATGGAAACCACCCTCTACAGTAGTGAAAAGGACCACACTGAAAAGCAGCCATTTTGAAAAGGCCTTACGGTTGAAATCAAATTAGGACCACTTTTTCAGGGCCTAGTGTGTCCAAAATATTCACAGCTGGAAGTCAAGGACCCCCAGGTTATGATATTGGACCATTTGTACACAATTCCTCAAATGAATGGGCCTCAAATCTTTGTTTTTCATTTTAAAAAAATTACTTTTGGCGCGGCTGTGGACAGGCATGAATGGCGCCCGCAGCGGCGGTTGGTTTATCAAATCACATCGGATCGGTGCGCGTACGTATAAAATCACGAGTAACGTCTTGCACCAAGACTAGCCCTCCCGCCACGTGGCTGGGAGCCCGTCATTTGGACGCTTGGTAGGGTTAATTACCATGAATTTGTTATGGTTTCAACTAAGGGTCTGGGTCAAGCCTAATCTCTTTATTTCTGGGATTCTGAAACACTCAACTTTAGGTTCTGAAAACAGCCCACTGATATTCTAAATTTTCGATGTTTGTTGAAATTATATCAAGCACATACTATTTCTTTGTCCTCGTTGTAACGGTTTGAACCGATTCTTTGCAGGTAAAAGAAAAGAGGAAAGTTAATTTGGGTGAATAGTATAAAATTACCTCTTGCTAATCTTCTCAGCTACATTAAGCCTTGCACAATATACAGCATACTGCATACGTCTACATGAGATACAGTTTCCTTGTAGCCATATAATTTTCACATCATCAGTACATAATGTAAATAATTCATTTTTAATTCCAGTAATTGAGCTTCTTGGAGCGCTAGTCATGTTTGATGACTATGCCAGTAATAAAACAACCCATTCAACGTAATTATGATTCAAAATGCTATAAGCGAACCAGTTACCATGGGGCAACCCTGCATTACATCAATAATTGATAAACAGGAGACCTTGGCAATAAAACAGATATCAGGATTGCATTGTAACCATCACTGGCGTATAAAATCCTTGATGAAAAGTGGTGGGGATGAAATTTGGGTGCACGGTATAGCTTGAAGTTCCGCAATCGACAACTATTCAGAATCTTGAGGCTACAGTACAGATTACACCTATATATTTTTTCAATGCATGGAAAATTCTGGGGATGATCCTCTGGACTACCCTCCGGTGTAAAAGTGGGGGGGATATATCCCCCATCCCCCAGTGATTTACGCTCGTGATTGTAACAGTCATCCATCATTAAAAAAAATTATGATACAACAAACACTAGATAGTGTAACGGTCGGGTCCAACCCGGCCGCTCTTATCACTACTCGAAAACGAGCGTGTCTCAACAACCCGGAAGAACGCGGAAGTTTGATGTGTGATGTACGAGTCTACAATCTGGGTTTGAGGTTGTAAGTGATGATGATGATGATGATGATGATGATGATGATGATGATGATGATGATGATGATGATGATGATGATGATGATGATGATGATGATGAGGATGAGGATGAGGATGATGATGATGATGATGATGATGATGATGATGATGATGATGATGATGATGATGATGATGATGATGATGATGATGATGATGATGATGATGATGATGATGATGATGATGATGATGATGATGATGATGATGATGATGATGATGATGATGATGATGATGATGATGATGATGATGATGATGATGATGATGATGATGATGATGATGATGATGATGATGATGATGATGATGATGATGATGATGATGATGATGATGATGATGATGATGATGATGATGATGATGATGATGATGATGATGATGATGATGATGATGATGATGATGATGATGATGATGATGATGATGATGATGATGATGATGATGATGATGATGATGATGATGATGATGATGATGATGATGATGATGATGATGATGATGATGATGATGATGATGATGATGATGATGATGATGATGATGATGATGATGATGATGATGATGATGATGATGATGATGATGATGATGATGATGATTAGTTTTACGGAGTCAAGAATGAGGCCCTGACAAGACTGACTAGACGGACGACTAAACCTGATAATATAAGGTTACACTGAAACAAAAGATACTTACAATTCAACCACTATATGCTTCTTTATTAACTCTCTTCCATGTATTAGTTCTCTTTAATTTCTTCCATTTAATTAATGGGGTTCTATCTAAACTTGATGTAGGGTCCCTACCAAGGATCACACACAGTGACGGATTATGCATGACCGATCAATCAAGGACTTATAGCATGTCTATGGTGACTATGAATAATTATAGCAACTCGTACATGTACTACAAACGGCGGCCGCATACACACAGTAACGCACGGCGCCTTTGCTATTTCACGATCACCGAGTCAGTCCAAGTCACAAACTAACTCATTGAGCATGCAATGAGAGCTTCTGCGCTGCGCGCCTTTTATAGATTTCTGCAGCTCGCAATTTACAATGTGCGCATGGGCTTGCGACCAAAAGTAATTGGTCAAACTAGTAAACAATACACGTGTGACCAAAAGTAATTGGTTAAGCTAGTAAACAAGATGTGCGTGCGACTAAAAGTGATTGGCGCTTCACAGCGTGATCATGCATATTCAAGCTATTGTCTAAAATTAACATTAATTAACTCCTTTTCCTTTCTCCTGAGGACAATCAGAGCATACTGATCGAAACGTCGAGTTGTACCTGCAGTTCTTTTCAGAACTAATTACTACTCAATTGAGAATTTCACATGGTGTCACCGCAATTAGTCTTACTTATCCTCTTCACCATGCAAAACCAGAAGTCTATTACCTACATGAAGTGTACCAGCCTGCTGTAATCCATACCAAGTTTTACCTAATAATTAACTCATTGATAAACTTTACGTGTAGTTTCTCTACTGCAAGGTCAAAGTGCATGTATTCATGTATTAAATATAATTCTCACAGATACGAACTTAATTGCTGAGTGTGTGAACACTGCTGTCACTACACAAGCATCGTCCATGTACGTAATTCGCCGCACTTACATTTTGGCTTCATTAGCATTTCTCGGAAAAATTACAAAACTATGGCGTATTACTTGTTGCATGAACTATTCTAGGTCATGCTTGTTACAAAATACAAATCATAGTGAAATTGATTTACTGGAAAGTTATAGTGCTTGTGAAAGTGGAAAAAGTTGTTTAGCCACTGATTTTTATTGAGGTCATTCTTGATTAAAGTTAATTTTGAAGTAAGGTTTGCGGTATATAATTATATAAATCTCTTAAGAGATGTATAATGGTTGGTGAGAAACCCTGCGTTTCGATCAGAAGATGGGGAAAGGGAGACTGGATCATTGAAATGGGTGTGGTGTGTGCCCACTGACCTGTGTCAGTAGAAGACATTTCATGATCAATGTATTATAGCTCACGGTTTAATGTCAGCTATTCTATCCTGATAGGAAGATTATTTTTTCCTGATTGAAACCCTATTTTCCCAAGGAGGATACAATTCGGGATACCAGTGAGTGACAACGACACCTTCTGCTGTATTTTTATGAATATATCCTCATCATTCATGTTTTAACTACTGATGGCTCTTCTAGACTTTACATAAATGAAGAAGCGCCGCCGGCACTACAGGGGGAGGAGATAGAGAACTGGAATGGCCATATTTGCAATCAAGGATACAGGTCAAACAGAAAACTTAATTTGGGTGAATAGTATCAAATTACCTCTTGCTAATCTTCTCAGCTACATTAACCCTAACCTTCCCAAATCCTCCAAAATCCTCTTTGCCAAAGTGAAGGATTTTGGAGGATTGAGGTTATTAGGCATACTTGCCTTTCCATGGTGCATGTACATCCATGTTTGTTGTAGTGATTGCAAGGTCAGTGCTTGGGTCAGCGGACACTGTTTATTGCTCCATGCACGCAGGGAGGATCCCTGGCCATGTACATGTATCACAGATTAGAAACACATGTGTGCATACATGTCATGTGCTTGCTTAACTACTGAAGGATTTTGGAGGATTCAGGTTATGTGTAAACAAATGGGCCTAGGGAGTTAGGAAGGATTCAGGTTATGTGTAAGCAAATGGGCCTAGGGAGTTAGGGTTAAGCTTTTAATATACAATATACAGCATACTGCATACGTCTAGAGTACATGAGATACAGTTTCCTTGTAGCATTTTCACATCATCACCAGCAGTACATAAATAATTCATTTTTAATTCCAGTAATGGAGCTTCTTGGAGCGCTATTCATCATGCTTGATGACTAGGCCTATGCCAGTAATAAAACAATCCATTCAACTGGTGATATAAATCATATGATACATCAAAATGTTATAAGCGAGCCAGTTACCAAGGCCGGCAATCATTCAAACAGAATCCATCATGTGATACAACATAACACTATTATGTAATAACAGAAAAACAGTTTTGTTGCTATAGGGAATTCATCCATTCATCCATTGTTAAAGTTGCCCTTTTCCAATACAAATCGGTTGAGTGTGATGTACAACATGTGCACAAATACAATTAAGTGCATAAAACATGCCATTCACGGTGATAACCACCTGAACAGCTTTCATAGCGGAAGCTGATAACTATTTATGGTCACCTTATGGTCTTCTCAGAAGCATGCGCCCATTTATTGTTCATTACTTTTATGGAGCTGCTGCAGAATGGGTTCCTGCCGTCAACCTTCGCAATTACAAAATCTGATGATCGTTTTTATCTTGCTTGAAATATTTGACCTTTTGCTGATGCCCTCTCTCTGCGCTTTGGTGGGTAAGTAAATCACTATAATCTTTAAAGTTAGGTATAGGCTGTACAAGATTGGTAATGCTGGCATAATTGATTAAACGAGTATGCGAGCTCTTGGATCAAGATTGGTATAGAGATATATACATTAAACGGTCAATCTATGAAAGTCGCAACTTACTGTATTGCCATTAATGAACAAATTTTGAAATGCATTAACATTTTTCCTTTTTCATTCTAACATGGAGTAGTATGTCAGATGGGCGTCCCGGACCACCTCTATAAAAATATCATTTAAAAAAAAATATATCTTTATTAAAAAAATACTCGCAACGAAAAAGTAATTTTTTAATAAAAAACTCGCTAACGAGTTTTCTCGCTAGAAAAATATTGTAAAAAAAGTAATTTTCATAAATATATTTATGAAAATTAAAAAATCTATAAAAGTGATTCCGGGACGCCCATCTGACATACTACCGCCGGTACTTTAGCGTAGTTTTAAAAGTGAGATAACGAATATATATTATCTTTATTAATAATAAAGATGGAGAGAACGATGTTTTTGTGTGAATGGCTTTTAGTCGGTAAAAACTGCAAGTGTTGCAGAACGAGTGTGCGCAATGTTGTCTATTGCCCGATGCATCGATACCGTATTCGTCGAGGTCAGAGAATACCCATTCCGTGTAAAATATGTAAAAATGGGACATTAGCAAAGGCGGGTTTGTGTACGAAATGTGCAAAGATTACAAAAATAAATCCTTATTATCATTTAAAAGCTGTAGAAATAAAAGCTAGACGTTTGTACAATAGCGTGATGAAAGAATTGTTGGAAAGAAATTTCTTTATGGATTATAAATTATAATTATACGGAGGAGGTCTATCGAACGTTTTTACACGCTCCGCTACTCGCGGAGCGTGTTTTTGATTATAGCTCTTATTTACGCTCAAGTTTACTTTAAACTCAAAAGTTTTTCTATAAGAATTTTTTTTTCTGCGTTTTCACGATTCTCGTCAGAGTCGGTAGTTTTAACCTCTGGTATAGTCGTCGGTACATTACGGATTTTTTCTTTCATTTTATAATATTTTTCTCGCTCTTCGCATATGAGCGTAAATTCTTCTTGACTGACGTAACTGTCTTTTAAAGCTTTACTAACGTGGTTTTCGATCGTGTCGAGTTTACTCAACGCTAAAATTCGTATTTCATCGTGTTTTTTAGCTTTTTTATTCAATTTATTTTTCTCGTATTTGATAGCTAAAGCTGCGACGCCCAACCCCGAAGCTAAAACTTCTAAAGCTATTCCTACCGGTGACGATACGACCGTGGCGATACTGGCTATTCCGATGGCTCCTGTTCCTATACAACCCAACGCTGCGATAGTTTCTGCGTAGCTACAAGCTTTTATGATTTTATTATATTTTTTATACGTGGCTTCACGCTCGTTTATTTCGATTCGTAATTCTTTTTGAATATCGTCGATTTTTTGCAATCGAAATATTTTAGCATCATTCGTCAAAGGTGGTAAATTTGGATAAAGTACGTTAGTTGATTCGCTCATTGTTTTTTATTATAGTAAAAGATTATGTTTAATGGGAATAGTTCTAACAATTAACTCGTAACAGATTCCTTCGACTAAAGAGCCGATTAAATTTATAGTTATATATCGTTTAAATTTACGACCGTCTAAATTTGAAACGTGGCACAATGCGTATTCTATATATCGTGTTTCATTCGTAAAATTAAAATTAGTATTATAGGGTGTAAAAAAAGCTGATACATCGCTACTAATGTACTTAATTCCCGTCGTAGAATATGAATTATTTTCACCTACGCTAGTTCTAACGTAAAACGTGAAAGACAACGAGCCTCTAAATACAGTAAGACCTACTGAATTTGTAAGCCAAGCTAATTCAACTTCTAAATCGCTATAAAAAACGTGGTGACGATTGAGTTCACTAGGTTCAATGTGCCCAAATTTAACATATCTTTTCAACTCGGTATCGTCAACTCGACTCGTACGACTAGGCCCGTAAATACTCGCCATATTTATTATAAATAATTTTAATTTAACGGAATATTTCTAACAATTAACTCGTAACAGATTCCTTCGACTAAAGAGCCGATTAAATTTATAGTTATATATCGTTTAATTATGATACCATTTAAATTTGAAACGAGGCACAATGTGTATTCTATATATCGTGTTTCATTCGTAAAATTAAACTCATCTTTATTGATTACCGTATATAATTTTTCTTTGCCATGTAAAAAGGAAATCCCCCCCGTAGAATATAAACTATTTTCACCCACGTTAGTTATAACGTAGAACGAAAGAAACGACGCGTCTCTAAATAAAGAAATACTTGCTGCATTTATAAACCAAGCTAATTCAACTTTTAAATCGCTATAAAAAACGTGTTTACGATTGAGTTCACTAGGTTCAATGTGCCCAAATTTAACATATCTTTTCAACTCGGTATTGCTATCACTCGTTTTATCGTCAACTCGACTCGTACGACTAGGCCCGTAAATGCTCGCCATATTTATTATACCAAAATTATTTAATTTAACGGTGAACTTGCTATTTTTATATTGAAACAGATTTTTGAATTTAGCGAACCGAAAAAACTCGCCTCGACAAAAACTTTTCTAACGTTTCGCATTTTAAAACACATTTCGTATTTTAAATGTTGAATTTCATAATCTAGAAAATGAAACTTTTCATCTCGTTGCGGAGAAGGAATATAATAAATGTTGGTAGCGTAATCTCTCGTCGTTGAATGCGTAACAAAACTATTAGTTTTTATAAACTGCGTAAAAATGCTGCAATACGTAGGCGCGACCGTAAACAAGAAAAAGGGTTGTTTAAACGTATCGTGCCATCCGAGTACGACGCCGACTTTTTCGATTAAAACTACTCGCTGTAAAATTTCATCTCTGTTTAGATATCCGTGATGTTCGTAAATTTCGCCTTTCGTCGATGCTTCATCGCTAGCGCTCGTTCTAGCAACGCTCGTTATACGACTTGGTCCGTAAATACTCGCCATTTATATTATTTCTACATTTAAAATAATGGGGAAACCGTGATTATGTATATCTCTACTTTTGCTATCTCTAACTCGAAAACTCAACTCGTTAAAAGTTCCGACTCGCAATTTTTTTGCTAATGGATTTGTATATTGCATGTACATGCTTTCGCCAAACGACGCGTCTCGCAAAGGAAAACTGTTTAAAATTGTGCAGGGTTTTCCGTTGAAATAATTATCGGTCGTAGAAATTTGATCGCAATGAATGTATAAAAATTTAAAAAGTTGTACATCAATTTTGTTGATGTATTCCCCCGCGGTTAGAGATTCGCTATGCAACCCCAATAAATTAGCTAACCCAGATGTAAATTTAACGCTCTTGTTCACTTGAGCTAATATTAACGTGTATTCACCCTTGGATTTATCGATTCTAGACGTTATCCAAGGCTCATTTTTCGTTATAATCTCGATAATTTCGTTAATGTTGTAAAGGCCCGCTTCGATAAATTTTACATCACCTTCCGATTCACCCACCGTACGAATTAGTATTCTTTCTTTTTTACGCACGTTGTAATATCCCACCCAAATGTTTACGCTGTGTAATATAATCGAGAGATTATCTCGCCGATTATCGATAATGTTGTCTAATTGAATCGACCCTCCTTCTTTACCAATTTCGATTTCGAACGTATGATACATTTTATTATATTTTAATATAATAAAATGACGTTTCCATTAGCATTCGAGAGTAATTATACGTATCCGTACAAGCAATCTGGAAATTTTAAAGCGCCTCTTTTTTACGCCGGCGATTTAACGAGTCTAAAAATTTACGTCAGCGAAACAGAGTCATTTAGCGCAACGTTCGTTAACGTGTTTCAAAAATATACGTTACCTCACGTCGTCAGCGACGATGTTGTAAACGATTGGTATTCTAACCCGCTAAAATTTTATCAAAATCAAATAAATTTTGTGACGTATTGCGCTACGACGAGATGCGGTGTGGGTTACGATCATTTAAATCATTCAAATATGATGATTCGTAGTTTTTTTAGATTTCACGTCTATTATCAAATTAGACGATTGCTCAAAGAACTTAGCTGCCCTACATCTTATTCGAATTTTTTTGACGCGTTTTCAAACAATATCGATATAAGCGCGTACAATAGACTATGCGCTGAATTTCATTTATCGATTAAAGACGATTGGAAACAACGAGTAGACCACTTTTCAAACGGATTGGGAACGGCTTATTATCAAAACATTTACGGTTACATCGAGGTGCCGGGGAAAAACTATGACAATTCAAATTTACAACATCGGCGAGAGAAAAGGATGGATTTCGATAAATCTAAAGTTGATTTAAATTTAATAAATAGCGTTAACGATATAGGTGGTTCGTACGTCGTCGAATACATTTCTCAATCGCCAAGCGTTAAAATGGCGTGGACAAAGTTTATATTACCAAACAAGTCGGCTAAAGGTTTTACGGATGTTGGTACGCAACGCATAAACGACTCTATAAGAACTTATGTGTACGCGTTATTGGGAGCTCAAGCGCGAGTTAAAAGCTCGTTTTTAGCGGGTGGTACCGGTTTAGACGCGCAACGTGAATTTATAAATATAGTAAATGCTGAGATTGATTCTCCGGTCGATTTACAATCTAGTATTCAACGATATCAAGATGTTTTACAAAATGCTCGTTCTCAATTAAACTTTTGTTTAGGAGAAAATTTATACATGATGCCTAGCGATATGAATTTACGAATAGGCACGTACGTGGGGTACAATAATAATATATTGATAGCGACGAGCGATTTATCTCTAGGTTCAAATTTAGATACAAATTCAACACCCGTTTCTCTTCCTATTTTACCTTTGCTTCACGACGGCGTACAATCGTCGACTAAACACGTACAAGAATCAAACGATTTTACAATATCACATCCTCTTGAAACTGCGCCAACTCTAAATAGTCATGAAGAAGAAAAAAGTGCTTTGATCGTTGGTTTTGCGATTTTAACCGGACTAGGCGTTATGATTTACGAATTGTTATTTTTTATCGTATAAGTTATAATTAAAACACCGACCGCGGTCAAGGTTAACCATAAATGTTGCGCCGCGAGCATAACGACGCTCGAAGCTATTTTAAATAACCAACTTATTATACTACCGATAATAGCTGGTAAAGCGGCTAAAGCTTTCGCTCCCAGTTTAGATAATACGTTGGCTAAATTTTTTAACGTTTTTTGTATCCACCCACCATCTGGTAGAGTTGGAATTGGTGGTGGTGGTGCGGGTTTAGGTATAGGCGTTGGTAAAACTGAATTCGCGACTTCACCTATCGATTTAGCGATAAAAGCGATAACTATACCGACGGCCGTTAATACACTAACGATCGTTACACCGTGTTTTTTAAAAAAGCCTATAATTTTTTCGCCCAACGTGCGCTTTCTTTTATTTATCACGTCTAACGCTTCTTCATTTTTAAACAAAAGGTTACGTACATCATCTTTTAAATCTTCCATAATTTTTTCGAGTTCCGATGTTTCTTCTTTTAGGTTTGCTAGTTCTTTACGTAGTAAATCCATCACGTTTTCATCTCCTATCTCATTTTCGTCGATTCTTTGTTTCAAATTAGCTATTTTTTCTTTATTTTCTCTATATCTAAACAATAATTCTAATTCCGCGCCTCGTTTCGTTTCCATAAGTTTACTAATGCCCCGCAAGGTTCTTTTATCGATATCTTTTAAAGCCGAGTTTTCAGAAAGAACGCTTATTGTATTTTCGTTTGCTTCTACCGTTTCGCTAATCAATTGCGGTACCTCGGTAGAAGCTAACGTTATTTTCCTTTGCGCTTCTTCCACCGTATCAAAATTATCGCTTATTGCTTTTTGTTCACGCAATAATTTTGGTTTTTGTAAACCATAAAGTTCATACAAAAAATATTTACCTTGGTTTTTTAAAGTAGATTCTCCTAAAAATTTTCCCATTGCCTTTTTGCTACTTAACCGTATTTGTTCACCGTCTTCTTTTACAAACCAAAGTACCGAGTATCTATATTTAAATCTCTTATAGTCTTTTACAACGTTTGGTTTATTCAATTGTTTGTAAAATGCATCAACGGCATCTTTTTCATATATATAATAGCCCGCGCTATCGAGCTGACCAGAAGGCGTTTCATCAACTCGCTCTTCTACACCATCTTCGGTATAGGTAATCATTTCATCATCAACGTTAAAATCTTCCATCGGAATATCACCTCCTTCCGCCATTTTATAATTGATTTTTATTTTATCGTATAAGTTATAATTAAAACACCGACCGCGGTCAAGGTTAACCATAAATGTTGCGCCGCGAGCATAACGACGCTCGAAGCTATTTTAAATAACCAACTTATTATACTACCGATAATAGCTGGTAAAGCGGCTAAAGCTTTCGCTCCCAGTTTAGATAATACGTTGGCTAAATTTTTTAACGTTTTTTGTATCCACCCACCATCTGGTAGAGTTGGAATTGGTGGTGGTGGTGCGGGTAAAACTGAACTCACGGCGTTGACGACAGCTTCGACTATATAGGTAATAGCTAAACCGACGGCCGTTAATACACTAACGATAGTTAAGCCTTGTTCTCTAAATAAAGTTCTGATTTTATCTTCCAACGTAACGTCTCTTTCTAACATTTTTTGGACCGTTTCTTTTATTCTATTGATTTGACTACGAAGAACGTAATCTTGCGCATCAATTTGTTCAACTAAAACAAGTTTGTCTTCTTTTAGTTTTTGTAATTCTCCTTGATTAACCTCAAACCCTCCTTCTTCGTAGTCACCTATTTTTTGGTTGACTATTTTTAATTTAGTTAAAAGATCCAATTGTTCCCCTCTATTCGTGACCATGATTTTATCAAGCGCTTCTAGTTCTCGAATATTTAATTCTGTTTGAGTTTCTTTTTCCATTACCAACACCACCGTTTCGATGGCTTCTTGTACTTTTTTAGATTTTTCTACAATTAGTAACGGTGGAGTTGGTAATTTTCTACCGCCGCTTGTTTTCCCTTTGATTGGTTTTTCCGCTTCGGTTACTACATCCATTAAAGCCTCTCTAGTTTCATCATATGGTAAAAAATCTTTTAAAGTTAAACCTTTTAAACTACCCAACTTTAAAAAGGAACCTTTTCTTGTACTCGTTAAACGTATTTCTTTATCACCTTTTTTGAAATAAAGTATACTTTTATTTTTTCCATACGCTCTCCAAATCTATCGTAGTCTTTAATAGCGTTTTCATGACCTATACTCTCATAAAAAACATCGACTGTAAGTCTAAGTGCTCTATCTTTTTGAGATAAAGTCGGTATACTAAAAGATAGAGCACCAGCTTGCTCGTTTATTTTTGTTACTTCTTCATCATCCGCACTTAACATGTCAGCATACATTTCACCTTCTTCTTCTTCTTCTTCTTCGGGCCGATTATACTCTGGATCCGCCTCCATAAGAGCGAGTCTTCCTTCCGTCATTTTATAATCACTTTTTATCTTTTTTAAATAGTTTATAACTCACGTAACCCACTATACTCATACCAATAATGATAAATAACATCTCGTCAGTTTTTGAATCTTCGCTAGCGTCGTAAAAATCTTCGCTAGCGTCGTAAAAATCTTCTAGTTGCGGTTCTTCTCGTAAATTAAGAGGTAAATTTACTCGTGTATTTGAAACTCGTGAATATTCATACATCGCATCGTCGATATTATTAAACGTTCTTACGGCGCTCGATTCTTTTTGGATTTTTTCATTCAAATAATCTAGATATTTTAAACGTTTTTTACTAAATTCTTCTCTAGCTTTCGAAAGTTGCTCTATCGCTAAATCGTGTCTTGCTCGTTCGTCGCTACCGCGTAAATTACTAAATAAAGCATTGCTACCGGTAAAAGCAAACGCGTTAATTAACGCTCCTCCAATCATCATCGCTACAGACACCATTTATAAATATAGTTTATTTAAAATATAAAAAAAAGATAAAAATTATTATGTTTATACTTGTTAAATAATATGTCCAACAAGTACGGAGATGCGCTCGATCCATACAGAAGAATAAGAGAACCTCGAGGTGTAAAAGGTATGCGTCAAAAAGTAGTCATTACAAATAATCCGAGTACCATTAACGAAAACCAATTGTTGACGGTTCGTTTTCCAAATTTAGGAATGAACGACGTTATCGTTCCGAATACGACTAGATTAGCTTTCAACATTGAACTCGTTAGCACGGATGATGTAAATAGAACGTTGGTACAAAATATAGGTAGATGCATCGTAAAACATATAATAATTAAAATGGAAGGAAACGAAATATTTAGTTTAGACGATGCGGATGTATTCAATTGTTACAAAGACGAATGGCTGACCAAAGATCAACGCGAAAATTTAACGTATCAAGGAATAGAAGATGTAAACGTGACTAAAATAAGAATAGACGCTAGCGATAAAGATGTAACCGCAAACGGCGGAAAAGATAAAGCTGTCGCGGACGCGTATAAAAATAGATATCACATTCCGCTCGATTTTGAATTGTTGACCGATCATCAACCCTACTATCAGTCGGGCATAGGAGATCGATTGACTTACGAACTCGTGTTTAATAAATTTAGTAACGTAATCAAAAGTACCGACGATAATGCTAAATATATTATAAGTGGAATTTCTTTAGAATTTGAGGTAGTTCATATGCCGGAACTCGCTAGAACAATTAGAAATCAATACAGCGATAGAACGAGTATATTGTTTGATCGCGTACTGAGACAGAGCGTAACTACATTAAACAAAAAAGATACAATGTGGAATATAAATTTAAATACTCCGGCAAAAAGTATGAAAGGAATATTGTTTCTATTCAAAGAACCCAACATACAAGAGTGCAACAGGTTTTATAATCCGAAAATAACAAAAGTTAGTATTACCATCGAAGGCGTTCCCAATCAACTCTACGCGCACGGAATGAAAAGATATCAACAATGGGAAGAGATTTCAAAATATTTTGGTGATTCGAGAAAACAACACGCTATACGAGTTGCGCAAGCTCTAGATTTATCCAACATCAAAATAGCGAATTATTATTTAAATCGATACGGTTTATTTTTAGATTTAAGAACGAGTACCGATAATGTATTACACGGAAGCGGAAGACGAGTGCAAAACTTGTCCGAAGGAATTACCATTCAAATTGAAAAAGAAGCCGAGAGTGCGGGCGAACTAAACATGTATACTTTTATTATCATGGACGCGCAACTAAACATAAGAAACTCGCGTTTCGAATCGGTCGATTATTAAACATCCAACGATAGAGTGATTATTAAAAAACGTTTAATATTAAAAAGAAAATGTTACCTAAATATCCACACGCCGCGTTAATTTGCGGACAAACGGGATGCGGTAAAACTGAATTTGTTTTAAATTTATTACAAAATGAATATTTTAAATATTTTAAAAATATCGTTATATTATGCCCTACCATTTTCAACAACGATACGTACAAAAATAGAAAATGGGTTCTAAACGACGATAACGTACACGTTAACGATTTAAACGATATATCGCTGAATAGGGCTATACAAATTTATAGCGACGCTTTCAAAACGGAAGAAACGTTGTTTATTATAAGACGATTGCAGCGCGAATAAACAGTTGCATTATAAAAAATACGACGAGAATAATAAATGTATGATTACGCAATTGGCTTTTAGCGGTAGACACGTACGACACAGCTGTTGGATTCTTTCGCAAAAATATAATAGCGTATTGAAAGATTTTAGAGAACAACTCAAATGGACATGTTTATTTTATTGTAAAGATAGAGACTCGTACGAGAATTGTCTTAGAGAAAATGATGTTGTACCTACGAAAGAGTTGAGAATGGAAATTCATGAAAAATTAAAACGAGTTAAACACCGTAAATTAATTTTAAAAACGGATCAGCCTACTGGTTGGGAAATACGCGACTGAGCAATTACCGTCAAGTCGTGAGCAATTACCGTCAAGTCGTGAGCAATTACCGTCAAGTCGTGAGCAATTACCGTCAAGTCGTGAGCAATTTAATAAAACATTATAAAATCTATTTATAAATATGAATGTTGAACGAGCAAAAATAATATTTACGAACGTAAATGTTGAACAAGTAACTGATTTTATATATAATCTTAACCAACTCGTAAATACCGCGAAAGAAAGAAGCGAGTTGGTACAAGTATTAAACGATAATACTGAAAAAGTAAAAGGTATATTTAATAGTATAGATGCTGAACGAGTAAAAGATCTATTGTTGAATCTTGACAAACTTTTAAACACCGATAAGTTATCTAAAATTAATTATTGGTTTCTATATTTTTTAATAAATATAATCGATTATTCTATAAGTACGTATAATAAATGGAAGAAGTACATAAGCTATTAAACGAAAATATACAGACGCCACTCGTTAACGACGTTAGCGTCAACGACGATAGCTTATTGTTGAAAAAAAAACTACGTCTTTTATCGGTCGTAATAGGAGGAGACTCGACCAAGTTTTTCGGTAAAGAACTAAGCGTTAGCGATATTGAAGCTTTGAGCGAGCAAGAGCGCGATGCATTACACACGCAATACGAAACTAAATTAGGTCGCGATATTACTCAGTCTTTAGGTAGCGCTTTTATAACGTTATACGCTAAACTATTGGGACTTAGTTTAAATCGTATTGATTTGTACGGCCATAAATTTGAAATTGACGATGAAGGTAAATTAATTTCAGATTTAGAAAAAGATCCGTTCATTAATAGCATGCTTAATACAGTGTCGTGCGAAATATACTACAAGTACGGTATGTTTATCGCTCCGCTCAGCGCTTCGCTGATTACGGCAAAACATTTAAAAAGAAAAGAAGAATCTTGCGTAGATAATAAAAGCGATGGAGACAAACGAGCAAACGACTGCGCCGATGGAGCCACATCCAAAGACAGTGACGAAAACAGCGACTAAAGTAAAAAATCCAAACAGAGTCGCGGCCGGTAAAAAACTCGCCGAACTTAATAGACAGAAAAAACTACAACTCGCTAAACCCGCAAAAATCGTTGTAACGTCTAGCGATAGTAAAGAAGCGCCTATTTATAAAGAAAACAACTCGACGAGCTACTACTATTATATAGCTATTGGTTTAGCTATCGGAGGTATCGCTTATTTCTTGATTAGAGAACCAACTACGATTAGAGAACCAACTACGATTAGAGAACCAACTACGATTAGAGAACCAACTACGATTAGAGAACCAACTACGATTAGAGAACCAACTACGATTAGAGAACAACGAGTTGTTTTTGAAATGGAATAAAAGGTTTTTTTTTTTTTTTAAATATTATATTTAACAACTATAAAATATGTCTTCAATGCCAATAGAACCAAAAACAATCGCAGATTCGGTTTATCACAGCCTCGTTTTTGGAGTTTTTTTATTTTTATACAGTATGATCGGTAAAAAAGCATTAAGCGTAGAACCAGCCAACTTGGGAAAAGTTAGTGTAAAAGATGGGGTAAAACTCGTTGTGACGGTCGCATTAGCCGGTGGAACTCAAACGGCGTTAATTAAACGAGGAATTTTACCAGATTCGCTCATGCCTAAAATTCCTAATGAATAAAAAATATTGTACAATATAAAAATGGATGAACGAAAACTTTCAAACGCTTATTATAGTCCACGAGGATACTACAAAGGTCTAGATGCAATCAGCAAGCTGGCTAAAGAAACGAGAGTAAATGTAAAATTTGTTCGACAATGGATAAAAAAGCAAGCGCTGTGGCAAATTTATTTACCCTATCCTAAATATATTCCGAGACCGACCTCATCAAATAGTACGCTCGAAAAACCAAACGAGGTTCATCAAGCAGACTTGTTGTTTCTTCCGCACGACAAAGTCGGTAGAATTACGTACAAGTACGCGTTAACGGTCGTGGACGAAGCCAGCAGATATAAAGAAGCGCAACCTTTAATCGATAAAACAGCCGCGCGAGTCGGCGATGCTTTTGAAAAAATTTATAAACGATCGTTGTTGGTTTGGCCTAAAATTATAAAAGTCGACCCCGGAAAAGAATTCATGAGCAGCGTTAACGCGTTGATGAGCAAACAAAATGTAAAAATTCAGCGAGGAGAGGTTGGAAATCACAGAGCTCAGGGTATAGTGGAGCGATTTAATAAAACTTTGAGCGAAAGATTATTTTCGCATCAATACGGTCAAGAAATTGCTACCGATACGAGAAATAGAGAATGGGTTAAAAGATTACCTCTGGTCGTAAAAGCGTTAAACAACGAGACGACGCGACTGATAAACTCGAAACCCAAAGACGCGATTAAACTACGTAGCGTCGAGCAAAATCCAGCCTCACCAGTTGTTGTAAAGAACGAAAAAAGAATTCCTAGAAACAGCCTAGTTCGGTATTTATACGCGCCCGGTGAAGCTGAAAAAGATACGAGGCGCAGAGCGACCGATCCTATATGGAGTATAAAAATTTATAGAATATCTAAAACGATGAAGGCTGCGAATCAACCCATATTGTATTATTTAGACGCGGGCCCCGCTCGTAGTTTTGTAAGAGAAGAAATACAAATTATTCCTAGAGATACAATGAATCCACCAATCGTTAAACGTTAATCAAGCATGTGCGATGACCGTAAGCTAGAGTGTGTATTCCGTTTTCTAAAATGTGTCTCTTTGTGTCTAGAGGAGATAGCGATATTTTATTTACTCGAGTTGTATATAGTCTATGGTTTACGTGCCTAATAAAATTCATAGAGTGATGCAGAGTATTTTTAAACGATAAAACTTGTTTATATCGCTCGTGTTTAATATCTTGTTCTAAAACTTGTCTTTTAACTCCTTTAGCTTTTCTTATTTCAGCTTTGTCCAAAGTAAGTATCGAATACATTTTGGGTCTTAAACAAACAACTTCAGAGATTACAGTTTTCGCGGTCTCGTCTTTCATTTTACCGATAATCTTTTTGTTTTCTTCAGAAAACAGAAAATGACTCTTATCATAATTACTAAAATCGTATAAATGCTTGTCTTTTTTCATATCTTTGTAAACATCTTTCGTTTTAATTTCCAACAATAAGCTATCCGTATCCGTGTAAATCAACTCACAATCGTTACCATACTTGCTTTTTAAATGATTGTAATAAAAATCGTACATGAAAACCTTGGATATATCCAATATGCTCATTCCTACGTAAACTGGCCGGTTGAGAACGAGTTTTGTTTTGTGCATGTGAATAGCCACTAGCTCGTTATCGAAAATCCTAGCCTCTGCAAAATTTGGTTTCGCGATGAGCGAACGAATTACATTGTCTTGTTTTTCATCGTTTAGCCGTTTTAAATTTACGTTGACGCGTTTTCGTACATTTTCCATCGTTTTACCAAAAACTGAATTGTTCATGAGTTTAAACAAATCTTTTTCAAAATCACTCGTCGCTTCTTTTCTGAGTAGAGTGTTTTTATCAATGTACGATTTCATCCAACGTGCTTCGTCAAATTCTAAAACTTTGTGAATTTTAGTCAGCTTCATTCCGAGTTGTAAATACAATAGTAAATTACGATAATGAAGCACGTAGTTTTTCTTGTCGTATAAATTTGGTACTAATTTAACAACGTTTGGAGCGGGTTTATCTTTTAGTAAATTCTTTTGATAGTCGCTCATCCATTCTTTCGGTACTATCAACGACTCTGGCGCTAGTGGAAATGCGTTGTGAGAATCGTGTAAAATGGTTGGATATTCTAAATCAACTTGTAAAATGTATCCTTTATTGTTTTTAAACCCATCGCTCTCGAGTCGCTCAATTTGTTTTTGCGATAACCATTTAAAATTACCGGTCGGTAAAGGTTGACTCATGGCGTAGCCGTATAAATTATTAGCGTCCAAGTACGTAATGTAACTCGACTCGATCGTTTTATCGTAGTCGTCTAAATACGCGTTGTTTGCTTTCGCGTATCGTTTACTCACCATGCACGTTCCTCCGCGCGTGCCTTTTTCAATAAACAAATGCATGTCGATATCCGTAAACAAATCTAAAGTTTGTTTAGAATGTTTCAACAAAGCGTCCCAACTTAGCCCAGGACTCGTATAATAATTAGCCGGATCCAAACCGTACTGTTTTAAACAAGTATTACGAAAGTTTTCAAATACATCCGCCAACAAGCAAGTATCGGTACGCACGTACAAATCGTGATAATCACCCAAGTTTTTACAATCAAACACGCTAAAAACGTTTTTAGCGTGCTCGTATTGTTCTCTCGTAATGTGACTATCGTTTAAACTGCTGTAAAAACATTTTATTGAAGGAAGTTGCGTTTCTTTGAAACGTTCAAAACTATCCATGTACTCGTAAGGATAAATACCCTTGCTTATCAACAGATTAAATTTTTCAAAGGAGGGTTCGAGTTTTAATGTAATTGGAAAAGAATCGTTTGATTTTACGAGTTTGTCCAACGAAGCTAGTAAAAATTGAGCGCTGTCTATAAATCGTAGTTGATTAATACTAAAAGAAATATACTTTTCGATATTGTTTGGAATACACGTTAGATTTCCCTCGATGCGACCAGCAGCCTGCATAATGAGATGAGAGTCGTAACCTCGCAAATTATGAAATACGACCGGAATAAAGGTTTTCTTTGGTTTTATACTTAGTTTTAAATTACAATAATTATGCGCAGCGCCTCTATATTTTCCGGTAATGTGACAATGATCCCTCACCTTTTTACAGTCGTCTTTAAAAAACTTGTTTTCGCATATCCAACACTCGCTAGCAGAGTCGTAATCTCGCTCGTCTTCTTCAGTCATGTTTAATTTTTTAGGATTTTTAAATATAGTATTAATCTTTTCTTCTTCTTTTTGTAATTCATCTAAAAAATGTTTAGATGCGTCTTCTCCCCTATACGTAACGGGGGAGCTACTTTTACCATCGCAACAAACAACGACGTACGAATAACCGCAAACGACGTGTTCTTGTAGTTTTTTAGTATTGGTAGAGTTTTCGTCAACAATCTTTACGATAATGCTTTCAAAGTCGGCGTATATTACGAATGGAACTTTCATCTTTTTATGAAAATTTATAAACTTTATTTTATCGTTTTTACCCTTTTCAGGCATTACGATAGTCGTCGGTCTATCGTTTATTCCCTTACACATTTTTACGTGGTTTTCGAGATACGCTCCCGTCGAAAAACCTTGCAAACATCTCAAACAAAAATGCTTACGAGGATTGTGTTTCGTTTGATCGTGAAGTAATTTATTCACATCTTTAATCCAAACGTAGTGAGATTTTTCTTTTTTATGAATCAATAGTAAATTTATGCGATCCATCTCTGCCGGTTGATCGCTTATCTCGTAAACGATTATCGATTTTGACTCGCAACCGAAAACGTTTATCGCTATATTGTTTTGTTTTTCTACTCGTTTAATTTGATTAATCGGTGTAGGCGCGTCAATGTTGTTAAAATTAAAACCGTCTTTTATTGGGTACTTGCTCGTTCTATCAACATGATCGCTAGCTGGAAAACGATGAGCGCGTAAAGCCCATCGCAAACAATCGTCGTCTTTATTTTTTACGTTGATGCAAGCTTTTTTATTTTTAATATAATCGCATAGCTCGATATAACTACCTCCTCTCAAAGGTTGATATTTCGCGATTCTTAGATTCATTTCTTCGATACGATCTACTATCCATCCACTACCCTCTCGAGTGTATTTTTCTAAAGCTTCTTGAATTTGTGAAATGATCGTATCGAGTTCATTTTCGATATCGTTTAAATTCAATAAAACAATTTGCTTTTTATTATGAAAACTCGGTTCGACAAAATCGTCCGTGCCGGCCAAGTTTTCTTTACGTAATTTAATTCGTATAAATATCATAAACTTGAACGCTTTAAAATCCCGCAAGTCTTTAGTAAACTCGGCGATAATCTTTGGTTTTACAGCTCTCCAAAAAACATTTAAATCTTTTTCTTTGTTGTGATTCAACGGAACAATCATTACATGTTCGCGTAAATAACTACCACCATTAATGGGGTGGTTAAATTTCAACTCGGTTTCTCTACCGTAAAACCTTTTAATAGCGTTAATATAGTCTTTTTTAATCAACCGCTCGTTCACTCCCGAGCCGCGTAGCGGTAGCTCAATATTTTCAACCGCTACGCGCTCTCGTAATTCCGCTAAATTTAATTCATATAATGGCTTTTGTTTTTGTTGATTTATATACTTTTTAACCGCGTTGTACCAACTGCGTTTATCTACTCTATTATTACTGTTTTGCACGAGAATTAATCGACTAATGCGTTGTTGCGCAAAATCTTTCAATTCTCTCAATGTCCATTTCGATAAATATTTCGTTCTCTCCATCTTTATTATTAAACGAGATAATATATATTCGTTATTTCACTTTTTAAACTACGTTATCTCACTTTTAAAACTACGCTAAAGTACCGGCGGTAGTATGTCAGATGGGCGTCCCGGAATCACTTTTATAGATTTTTTAATTTTCATAAATATATTTATGAAAATTACTTTTTTTACAATATTTTTCTAGCGAGAAAACTCGTTAGCGAGTTTTTTATTAAAAAATTACTTTTTCGTTGCGAGTATTTTTTTAATAAAGATATTTTTTTTTTTAAATGATATTTTTATAGAGGTGGTCCGGGACGCCCATCTGACATACTACTCATGGAATTAAGGAAAGAGACAGTACTAATTTCAAACTGGATATTATTTTCACTTTTCTTGACATCAGCTCGGAAACCTCATCAGAAACTTGAATATAATGAATGTATGAATCTGCGCTTTATAAGAATCTTGTATTATTATTATTAAAACAAATCTCTAATATTACCCTCATGTTTTGTGGTAGCTCGAGGTAGTAACATACAGTGTATATACATCCAGTAGGCACTCCGCAGTGAAGCAGACTGTCAAGTTCGTCCCACTGCATGCTTGGTGGTAAACTACCGTCTCAAAAAAGAACAAATATCTCCATCTATACGTATTCGATAGCAGTCTAGTAAAAATTGTGATTTAGGCCTATATAAATTATCAATACCTGTCGTTAATGATGGGATGTAAACAATCTCCTGATCCATTTAAAATAAATGATACAACTAGGATATCAGTGATAATGTTGATTGTATATCCATGAATGCTCATAATGCAAATTTAAAGTTATATTTTGTTGAAACAATATCTCTCATCAACCATGGAGGTAGTGTTCTACCTCCATGCATCAACGCAGTATGATCTGGAACCTCCATCAAATCTATACCTCCAGCATCAAATATTTGGTATTTAAAACCGCATTAAAATGGGGGAACCCCCCCCCCCCTGCTCCATTTTTAATGTTTTGCATGGTTTTGACATTTCTGAAGCATTAGGTAGGCCTATTTCTCTCATCTCAGAACCCACATCCCTTTCATTGAATACCAATTAACTCCTATATAGTCACCATGGTACCTCTCAATCCTTTACCCAAACTGATGAATTTAATTCCTTAACCCCTGCCAGAACTATTTTATGCATTCATACATGGAAACAGGTTTTGAACACTTCAAAATAATTAAAACAAATCGGCCTGCACGGACGTATAGACAAACAAATGATTGTGGTTGCATTAATTATGCCTTTTATTTGGATACCAAGCACAATTTGCAAAAATTGTGATTTTTTAATTCACGTTTTTATGTCCTTTCCCCTTTTTTTTATGAAAGTGGATCCTTTTATTCCTTATTCTAGACCTTATTCCCACTCTCCCCAAAATTAATAATTATGAAAATAAAGTAATAAAGAAATGGTATGAACCATCTTCTTGCTTAATTCGATTTTCACTTTTTAAGTGTAAAGTTTCTTTACAAAAATATTTCTCAATCATCAGCAGATAATTAATGTCAAAATATTCAAGTTTGTATGAAATGTCTCCAGCTTTATTGCCATGCATCTCATAGACTTAGCTGTTTTTTCGGCATCCAAGAAGTCACCGGAATTTGTTTTTTGTAATCGATACTGAATCGAAGGATTTGTACTTTCCCAAAATACTATTACTACCAAAGTGTTTAAAAGAACATCACGTTTCTTTCGTCGCCAGCCTCTATGAAAATTAAGTCTCTATGAAAATTATATAATCCAAGTATTTTATTTTAGTAACAAATTATTAGTTTTTAAGTCGCCCCCCCACTTTAGAAAAGGTTCTGATTCAGTGAAAATTCTTTGAAATTTCTCAAAATTTTAGGTAGGCCTGGGGGACGGTTGGCTAGGACAGGCAAACGTTCAACGGGGCGGTCATTGAATTTAGAATCATCCTTCAAAATGAAAATTAACCAAAATTGGCAGGGGCTTAAATCACTGAGGATAGGGGATTTTAGCCCACGCCATCCAATAACATTTAAAAGAAAATCCCTGACCAAGATAGAGAATTCTTTACAATTCTCCATATATGTACATGTTTAAACAATATGCATTAGATTGCATCACAGAGCATCTACTGTAGAACATTAAAGGTTCCTGAGCCCTTGGGCGGGCCCCAGACTCCACGCCGTTGTGGATTCATACTGCCGTGGTGGATTCATGTGCTGTCGCCTGTTGCAGCACGAGGCGCTTTATATCTTAATAGGCCTATTATTAAATAAGATATTGACCTCTGAAAGCGTCTTTTCGCTCGATTAGCCTAAGTCGAATTAATTGTGAAGGACCCGTTTGGCCATTGTGACATCGGCGAATGTATGTTGGATAATATCCCAACAATGTGATTCGTGATCAGTCGACGTTACTAACAATGACTGAGGTGATCTTTTCACTTATTCCCAACAATGGTACATTCGATTAGTTAATTAAGGTGTAACCAACTTTCAGTTAAACTTTAAGTTGACCCTACACTAAAAATGACGCATAAATTGGGGAAAACATAACCAAGCAACTGCGTTATTCATATTACCAAGTAAAAATATAACTAAACCAGCCGCGCGTGTACGTGCTATCGACCGTGCATAAAACATAGATTTTCAACATAATAACGTAAATTATTTTATTCTTTATCTGTGACACAAAATTATCTTGCTCTTCATATTATCATAGAAGAGCTGAGAGAGTATGTAAATGGGGCTCCTAGGCCACCTAGCTTATTTTTACAAAAAAAGGGCGTGGTTAAAAAAAAAAGAGGAGGATGGGGTGTGGGGTTGTTGATGACGTCATCAAAAAAAGGATGACGTCGTCATGAGATGTTTAAATGTTTAGGTGGGTAGGTATAGGGGTAAGATTTTTAAAAAATGTATAAAACCCATTGCAAAAAATTTATAAAAAATATCACAAAAAACAATTGATAAAAAAATATCACTAAAAAAAATGATAAAATAAAAAATAAAAAAATATTATCTAGGGCATATAATAAATGGAAGAGAGAAGAAAATATTTATCGAAATGGACATTATCAGAATTGAAAGAGTTTGCGCGAGAACACAGACCATTAATTCTTGTGCAAAACCAAAATGGTAAAGTAGATAAACGTTCTTATTACAATGCAGTAAAAAAATACTATAAAAATATATAAAGGGTAAACCATTGACTAAATTAAAATCTAGGGAGCTTGAAGCTATTATACAAGTAGAAAATATTCCATTAAGCGGAGTTGGTAGCGGGCGGGGTGGTAGGTATTTACGTAAAGATTACTATAACATGGTGAAACGGTGGCGTAGAGGTGATTTAGAATTTGAAGATGGATATATCGATGGAGGTAGTCGGTTTTTGCGAAAGCGAACGATGGTCGTACCATTCGGTCATAAAAGAGAAAAAGATATAAAAGAATTTTACAAGGGTGCTAAACCGAAGATAATCGAAAAGTTGGATGTAGATTTACAAGAATTAGGTGCATTTAAATTTAAGATATATATGTGGGTTACATTTTATAAAGAAGAACCCGATGGGAGTATTACGCGTAAAACGTGGCCTAGTCACGCGGAAAACCAAATGGTTTTATTGAATAATAATATTGAAGGTAGATTAGATAATTCTTTTGAATTAATTGAACGAATTATCGCAACGATTGTCTTGGGTGAAACTGGGTGGAAGGTAGATCGTATGTCGGCGATGGATCTAACGATGTATCATTATAGACCTTTGAGGGGTGGTTCTTATATAGAGCTACCTACCCAGATAAAAAATTAAAAAGCGTGCATCAACGTACGCAACAAAGGTGATGATTGTTTACGAGTGGGACTTTGTTGTTATTATGAACACAAGAAAAAAGCGATTGAATTAAATATATCGATTGAAAAAGTAAAAATCAAACATCCGTATAGACCCTCTAGCTATCCAAAAGAGGACGGTTTAAATTTTGATGGAATTGATGCCCCTACACCCATCAGTCAGATTAAGCAAGTAGAGAAACAAAATAATTTGGCAATAAACGTTTATGGTTGGGAAGGTAATTTAATCGTACATTACTATTATCATGATGGAGATTGGGAAAAAGAACGTATAAAATTTGTATTAATAAAAGATGAACAAGAAGCGAAAGCAACGAGATCTCACTACGTTTGGATTAAGGATTTTAATAAATTACTTTATGATCAAACAAAGCACAAGTGTAAAAAGCACTTTTGCGATCGTTGCTTATGGGGTTTCAGTAGAGAAGATTTACTTCTCGCTAATATAATAGAGTGTAGAGGTGTAAATGGTAGAGCAGTACGTTTCGTGTTGCCAATAAAGGGTAAAAACGACATATTAAAATTTAAAAATTTTAATGAAAAGATGAAAGCTCCTTTTGTTATATACTCTGATTTTGAAGCATTGGTAGAGTCAGCGTGTAAAAATTTAGGCAACAAAACGAATGCAATACACAACCACATTCCATGTGGTTATTCGTACGTAATTATCCGATGCGACGGTGAAATATTTTCTTCTTATACCTACAGAGGTGAAGATGCGGTTAAACACTATTTAATAAAACTGGGAAAAGAAGTTAAAAAAATAAACGAGTTATTTGCAAACCCACAAAAAATAATAATGACTGAAGAAGATGAAAAAGATTTCAAAAATGCGAAAGAATGTTGGATTTGCGGTTGGAAAAATAATTTTCACATTCTCGACGAAAAATATTATTTAGCCGGCGGTCAATGTCGTTGTTGGGGTTGTAAAATGGAATTTGAGAATAAATTATATCGTCAGAAAAAATGTGACGAAAGAGTAAAAAATTAAAAAAATGGATATAAAAAAGTGCGAGATCATTGTCACGTCACTGGAAAATATCGAAGCGCGGCGCACAGCAAATGTAATTTAAATCTAAAAATAGATAACAAAACGCCTATCCCAGTTTTCTTTCATAATTTACGAGGTTACGACTCGCATCTCATTATGCAAGGTATAAGTATTACTAAAGGTAAATTATCGTGTATCGCAAATAATATAGAAAAGTACATTTCTTTTTCAATCGGTCAATTACGATTTCTCGATAGTTTTAAATTTTTACCTTATTCGCTCAATAAACTCGTTGAATCACTTGTTTCTTTTCCTATTCTAGAATCGATCGAATCTGATGCAGAAAAATTAGATCTTTTAAAACAAAAGAGTATTTACCCTTACGAATACATGGATAGTTTTGAAAAAGTTTAAAGAAAAAAAACTTCCCGACCAAGAAAAATGTTATAGTCGTTTAAACGACCAACATATTACGGATGATGAATACGAGTTTGCGAGAGAAGTATGGACTACATTTGAATGTAAAACTCTAGGTGATTATCACGATTTATACGTGCGTACTGATACTTTGTTATTAGCGGAGGCTTTTGAAAATGTTCGTACTAATTGCATGAAACATTACGGTTTGGATCCAGCTAATTATTATACGAGTCCGGGTTTAAGTTGGGACGCTTTGTTGAAACATTCAAACGTTAATCTAGAGTTGTTGATGGATATAGACATGTATTTATTTATAGAAAAAGGTATGAGAGGAGGAACAGTTATGGTGAGCAATAGATATTCGAAAGCAAACAATCCCTATAATAGATTATTACGATTCATCAAAACCAACGAGTTTCATTCTGTATTTAGACGCGAATAATTTGTACGGTCATGCGATGAGCCAACCTTTACCAACGAGTAAATTTAAATGGTTGACTCTTAATGGCATTGAGGTACTAGAAAAAGAAGATTTAAAAAATGGAAAAGGATGTAGTTGATTTAGAATATCCTAAAGAATTACACGATGATCACAATGATTTTCCGCTCGCACCCGAGAAATTAGCTATTCCAAATGACTGGTTGTCGTCGTATCAACGCGAGTTATTAAAAGGCAAACCCATCCCAAATGTTAAAAAATTAGTTTGCAATTTAGGTAACAAAACGAAATACGTTCTTCGTTATCGCAATTTACAAAAGTATTTGCAACTTGGCATGAAACTGACTAAAATTCATCGGGTTTTAGAATTTGATGAATCGCCATGGATGAAATCTTACATCGATTTAAACACTCTTATAAGAAAAAATGCAACAGCTACATTTGAAAAAGATTTGTTTAAATTGATGAATAATTCAGTCTTTGGAAAAAGTATGGAAAATGTACGAAATCGCACTAACGTGGATCTCTTGAGAACAAATACCAAGTTCGAAGAAGAACTTATGCTTAGAAAAATAGCAAAGCCGACTTTTGCTGAGTTGCGTATTTTTGGTTTTAAAATAGTGGGTATTCACATGTACAAAACAAATCTCGTACTCAATAAACCTGTTTACATAGGAATGACTATTTTAGAATTAGCTAAACACCACATGTATGATTTTTATTACAATCATTTAAAAAAGAAATACAGTCGCGAGGTAAAATTACTGTACACAGATACGGACAGTTTGATTCTTGAGATTAAAACTGAAAACATATATAAAGATTTGTCTCGAGACAAATCTTTGTACGATTTTAGTGATTATAAAGATTATTTAAACAGGAAATACAGTCGCGAGGTAAAATTACATTACTTAGGTTTGAATCTTAAGATTGAAACAAATGGGTTTTTTAAAGATGTTGAAAAAAACAAAAATTTATACACATTTTATTACAATCATTTAAAAAAGAAATACGGTAGCGAGGTAAAATTACTGTACACAGATACGGGTAGTTTGACCCTTGAGATTAAAACTAAAAAAGTTTATAAAGAAATGAAAAAAAACAAGTATTTATACGATTTTAGTGATTACAAAAATAATTTTTTATATTCTGAAGAGAATAAAAAAGTAATTGGAAAATTTAAAGATGAGACGGGTGGAATCCCCATTTCTGAATTTGTTGGTTTAAGAGCAAAAATGTACTCGATGCTTTATTCAAATAAAGAAGAATTAAAAATAGCTAAAGGTGTAAAAAAAACAAGTCATCAAAAAGAAAATTCTTTTTCAGAACTTTAAAGATGTTTTAATAAAAAATAAGGGGTTATACCACAATATGAATTTTATTAGAAATAAGAATCATAAAATTCACACTATAAGAGTTTATAAAAAATCGTTGGATCCAATGGATGATAAGAGATATATTTTACGAAACGAGACAGACACTTTAGCTTACAGACATTATAAGATTTCAGCAATTACATGAGTTATAATTGTTTAATGGGAGGATTTTCCGTATCTCGAGGAATGATTTGTAATTCTTCTCTTGCAAAACTACGAGCGGGACCCGCTTCTAAAAAATACAAGATGGGTTGATTTTGAGCTTTCATCGTTTTAGCTAATCTATAAATTTTTATACTCCATATAGGATCGGTGGCACGACGTCTCGTATCCTTTTCAACTTCACCGGGTGCGTATAAATATCGAACTAACGAGTTTAAAGGGATTCTTTTTTCTTTCTTTGAAGTCGCCGGCGAAGCCGGATTTTGCTCGACGACATGCAATTTAATCGCGTCTTTAGGTTTTAAATTTATGAGTCTCGTTATTTCATTATTTAGCGCTTTTACGACTGACGGTAATCTTTTAACCCATTCTCTATTTCTTGTAGCCGTTGCTATTTCTTTAGCGTATTGATGAGAAAATAATCTTTCACCCAAAGTTCTATTGAATCGCTCTACTATACCCTGAGCTCTGTGTTGACTCGCTTCACTTCTTTGGATTTTTACATTGTGTTTACTCATTAATACACCGACAGTTGACATAAATTCTTTTCCAGGATCGACTTTTAAAATTTTTGGCCAAGTTAACGGCGAACGTTTATAAATTTGTTCAAACGCTAGACTGACTTGAGCGGCAGTTTTATCCGTTAACGGTTCCGCTTCTTTATATCTGCTGGCTTCATCCACAACGGTTAACGCGTACTTGTACGTCTTTTTACCTATACTATCGTGCGGAAGAAACAATAAATCCGCTTGATGAACCTCATTTGGTTTTTCCAACATACTATTTGAACTGGTCGGTCTAGGAATGTATTTAGGATACGGTAAATAAATTTGCCACAGCGCTTGCTTTTTTATCCACCGCGAAACTAATTTTTTATTCACCTTAGTTTCTTGAGCTAATTTTTTAATCGCGTCGAGACCTTTCCAGTATCCTTTCGGGCTATAATAGACGTTGGCTAGCTTTTGTTTTATTCGCTTATCCATTTTTTAATATTATACAATATATTTTATTATGTAGAATTACTAGGCATGACCGAGTCGGGTAAAATTCCTTGTTGAACTAACCACATTTGCGTCATCGAAGCCGCTGCGACCGTCGTGGTGAGTTTTAGCCCGTCTTTTATATCCAATTTTCCTAAATTGGCCGGTTCTATTTTTAATACTTTTTTGCCGAGCATGCTGTATAAAATGGTAAAAAGTCCTACAACGGCACTGTGATAAGCTGAATTGACGATTCCTTTTGTATCCATCATATTTTATACTTAGTAAATATAATTTTATTTAAAAAAAAAAAATATTCCATTTCAAAAACAACAAGTTTTGACGTTGGTTCTGGTGGTGCAGGTTTGGGTGCGGATTTTGGCGTTGGTGGCTGTTTATTGGGGAAAAAAAGTAATAAGCAAAACCTCCAACGGCTAAGGCAATAGCGATATAGTAGTAGTAGTTTATCTCGTTGCTTTCTTCTTTTATCGGTATAGCTGTATCACTACGGCTAAACTTTTCTTTGTTTACATAATAAGTACCCTTTTTTAATTCTTCTTTTTTCTTTTTATTAAGTTCGGCGGCTTTTTTACCAGCCGCGACTCTGTTTGGATTTTGTATTTTCTTATTGTTCGCCTTCGTTACTGACGACGGCGTTGACGACGGCGCGCTCGCTTGGTTTATTCTTTTCCTTCCTCCATGGTTTATCGTCTGCTCCGGTTGTGCATTCTCCAACTCGTTCGTCTCCATCGCTTTTATTATCTATACAAGATTCTTCTTTTCTTTTTAAATGTTTTGCCGTAATTAGCGTTGCAGAGAGCGGTGCTACTAACATCCCGTAGTTGTAGTATATATCACACGCTACGGTAGAAAGCATGCTCGAAATGAATGGATCTTTTTCTAAATCTGTAATTAATTTACCTTCGTTGTCAATTTCAAAATGATGACCATATAAATCAATGCGATTTAAACTAAATCCTAATAATTTGGCATATAATGTTAGAATGGCGCTACCTAAAGACTCTGTTATATCACGGCCTAATTTAGTTTCGTATTGCGTGTATAATACATCTCGCTCTTCCGTAGACAAAGCTTCAATGTCATTGACGGAATACTCTTTTTTGAAATATTTTTTTGAATCTCCTCCCGCTACAACAACCAAGAGTCGTTTGTTTCGTTGCTTTTGCTTCAGCAGCAAGCTGTCACTTGTATTAACATCCATGGATGGTGGGCTTAACATGGATGGATTTTCAGTAAAATTTTGAGTAACAGAGAGCAACCAATAAGTAATGTTAAATAACCAATCAGTAACAGAGAAAAGACGCTTTTGCTTCAGCAACAGCAGCAAGTTGTCACTTTCATCCTCTGATGATGGGGGTAACATGAATGACTTTTTGAAAACTTGTTCCATTTATTATTAAATAGCTTTTATTATATTTTTAAATTTATCTAAAAAAGCTAACAATTGTTTCGTTTTATTATTATTTAAAAATTGAACAAGTTCTTCTATAATTTGTTCAATATCGATATAGTACAAATGTTTTATTATTACAAATTCAGCGTTGGTATTTAAAATTTGTACTAGTTCATCTTTTCCTTTTTCAGTATTTAAAGGTTGTTTAAGATTATATATAAAATCTTTTCCCTTTTCAGTATCTATATTTTTAAATAGATCTTTTACTTTTTCAGTATCTATATTTATTAATAGATCTTTTACTTCTTCAGTATTTAAAAGTTGTTTAAGATTATATATAAAATCTTTTAGTTCATCAGTATTCATATTTATATATAGATCCTATAATATTTAAAATAATTTAACACTAAGCTAACAGTAAGAGAGAGTAATGTTGAGTAATTGCTAAGTAATGTTGAGTAATGACTAAGTAATGTTGAGTAACGATTCAGTAATGGAGAGTAAGCAATCAGTAAGAGAGAGTAACGATTCAGTAATGTCGAGTAATGAATCGGTAATGTCGAGTAAGCAATCAGTAATGTCGAGTAAGCAATCAGTAATGTCGAGTAATGAATCAGTAATGGGGAGTAATGAATCAGTAATGACTAAGTAATGTTGAGTAACGATTCAGTAATGCCAGCGTCATTTACTCTAGAATAGCATAATCGGTAGGTTGATCCGTTTTTAAAATCAATTTGCAATGTTTGACTCGTTTTAATTTCTCGTGCATCTGCTTTCTCAACTCTTTCGTCGGTATGACATCATTTTCTCGAAGACAATTTTCAAACGAATCTCTATCTTTACAATAAAATAAACACACCCATTTGAGTTGCGCTCTAAAATCTTTCAATACGCTATTATATTTTTGTGAAATGACCCAACAGCTGTGATTGGCGTGTCGGCCGCTAAAAGCCAAGTGTACCAATGCATTCGTCTCATCTCGACAAAAAAAATTATATCGCAAATCTTTACTCGCGCTACAATCGTCGATGATAAACAACGTTTCGTTTCCTTTGAATACGTCGCTATACATTTTTATCGCTTTGTTTAACGTATAACTTGCTAAATCGTCAACGAGCACTCGCTCGTCGCTCCAAATCCATTTTCTATTTTGATACGTGTCGTTGTCACCGATGGTGGGGCATAATACGATAATCGTTTCAAAATATTTAAAATATTCTCGTTCCAACAAATTTAAAACAAATTCAGTTTTTCCGCATCCGGTTTGACCACAAATTAACGCGGCGTGTGGATATTTAGGTAACATTCCTTTTTAATATTAGTCGCTAATACTAATAATCGACAGATTCAAAACGCGAGTTTCTTATAACGAGTTGCGCGTCCATAATAATAAAAGTGTACATGTATAATCCACCCGCGGCTTCCGCTTCTTTATCTATTTGAATGGTAATTCCTTCGGATAAGTTTTGTACTCGTCTTCCACTTCCGTGTATTTTATTGTCGTCGCTCGTTCTCATATCTAAAAATAAACCGTATCGATCGAGTAAATAATCGGCTGGTTTGACGTTGGATAAATTTAGAGCTTTAACGACTCGAATAGCGTGTTCTTTGTTCGAATCACCGAAATATTTTGAAATTTCTTCCCAATGTTGATACCTTTTCATTCCGTGCGCGTAGAGTTGATTGGGAACGCCTTCGATCGTAATTGAAACTTTATCGATTTTTGGATTATAAAATTTCTCCGTTTCTTTCACATCGGGCTCTTTAAATAAAAACAATATTCCTTTCATACTTTTTGCGGGGGTATTTAAATTTATATTCCACGTCGTATCGCGTTTGTTTAACGAGGTCACGCTATGTCTTAATTAAAACGCAATCAAACAATATCGACAACCGGTTGCTATATTGATTTTTAATCGTTCGAGCGAGTTCCGGCATAATTATGAACGACTTGGTATTCTAAAGAAATCCCACTTATGATATATTTTGCATTATCGTCAGTGCTTTTAATCACCTTGCTAAATTTATTAAACACGAGTTCGTAAGTCAATCGATCTCCGATCCCCGATTGGTAGTAGGGCTCATGATCGGTCAACAATTCGAAATCGAGCGGAATGTGATACCTATTTTTCAATGTATCCGCGATGGCTTTATCTTTTTCTCCGTTGTTGGCGGGAACCGTGTCATTAGCGCCTACTCTTAATTTAGTGACGTTAGCATCTTCGATTCCTTGATACGCTATATTACCGCGTTGATCTTTCGTTAACCATTCGTCTTTATAACAATTGAACACATCCGCATCGTCTAAAGAAAATATTTCATTTCCTTCCATTTTAATGATTATATTTTTTACGATGGCTCTACCTATGTTTTGAACTATCGTTCTCGTATCATCATCCGCAGACTCAAGAACGGTGTTGAAAGCTAATCGAACCGTCCCCGGAACGATGACGTCATTTATTCCTAAATTTGGAAAACGAACCGTCAACAATTGATTTTCGGTAATGACGCTCGGATTGTTTGTAATGACAACTTTTTGACGCAATCCTTTTAATCCCAAAGGATTTCTTAATCTTCTGTATGGATCGAGTACATCTCCGTATGTATTAGTCATTTTTATAGTTGGTAAATATAATTTTTTTTTTTTTTTTTAAATAAAAAGTAAAGATGACGTCAATAGCGATGATGATTGGCGGTGCGGTAGTCAACGCGTTAGCTTTTACCGGTTCAATTTTTTTATTTAGTAATGTACGTTCTAGCGATGCTGAACGAGAACGAAAAAGACACGATTTAGCGCAAGAACACCTTACGAAAGCCAGAGATGAATTTAGTAAAAACCGTTTAAAATATCTAGATTATTTAAACGAAGAAACACAAAAAGAATCAAACGCTGAAAAAACCTTTAATAAACATTGACGAAGCGATGAAAGAATATTCACGAGTTACGGGCGATCGAATAAATTTACCGAGAGATTTATACGACGAACCCAAACTTGAGGATTTTTACGTTCCGAGCCAAGATCAAAAAACGCGAGAAATTTTATTAATTTTAATCGGTATGAGTATAGTAGGCTACGCGAGTTATAAATTATTGAAAAAAGATAAAAAAGTAATTATAAAATGGCGGAAAGAGGATATGAACTTATGCCCCTGGATCCGTTATTACATAATCTTGACGATGATGAAGATGAAAATTTTGAATTAGCTAATGATGGATATATTGAAGATGATAACATCAACACCCAGTTGAGAGAAGAAGAAACACCTTACCTAACTTTAAATCCAAAAAATAGATTGCGTAAAGATATAGTCGATGATTTTTATAAAAGTATAGGCTATGAAGACGCTATAAAAGACTATAATCAATTCAAGTATGAACTAAATGAAAAAGGAGTGGGTGAGCTTTATTTTTTAAAAGGTGATAAAGAAATACGTCTAACTAAAACAAAAGGTGGATTTTTAAAATTAAGTTCAATACGCGGTTTAACTAAAAATGATTTAATACCATTTGGTGAAACTGAAAAAGCTATAATAAATGTTATAAACGAATCAGAAAAACCGGTGGTAGAGCCAGCCGCTCAAACGAGTGGTAGAAGGTTACCTTCTATACCGAGACAACGTGTGGTAGAAGGTTACCTTCTATACCGAGACAACGAGTGGTAGAAGGTTACCTTCTATACCGAGACAACGAGTGGTAGAAGGTTACCATCTATACCGAGACAACGAGTGGTAGAAGGTTACCTTCTATACCGAGACAACGAGTGGTAGAAGGTTACCTTCTATACCGAAACAACGAGTGGTAGAAGGTTACCTTCTATACCGAGACAACGAGTGGTAGAAGGTTTACCTTCTATACCGAGACAACGAGTGGTAGAAGGTTACCTTCTATACCGAGACAACGAGTGGTAGAAGGTTACCTTCTATACCGAGACAACGAGTGGTAGAAGGTTACCTTCTATACCGAGACAACGAGTGGTAGAAGGTTACCTTCTATACCGAGACAACGAGTGGTAGAAGGTTACCTTCTATACCGAGACAACGAGTGGTAGAAGGTTACCTTCTATACCGAGACAACGAGTGGTGAAGGTTACCTTCTATACCGAGACAACGAGTGGTAGAAGGTTACCTTCTATACCGAGACAACGAGTGGTAGAAGGTTACCTTCTATACCGAGACAACGAGTGGTAGAAGGTTACCTTCTATACCGAGACAACGAGTGGTAGAAGGTTACCTTCTATACCGAGACAACGAGTGGTAGAAGGTTACCTTCTATACCGAGACAACGAGTGGTAGAAGGTTACCTTCTATACCGAGACAACGAGTGGTAGAAGGTTACCTTCTATACCGAGACAACGAGTGGTAGAAGGTTACCTTCTATACCGAGACAACGAGTGGTAGAAGGTTACCTTCTATACCGAGACAACGAGTGGTAGAAGGTTACCTTCTATACCGAGACAACGAGTGGTAGAAGGTTACCTTCTATACCGAGACAACGAGTGGTAGAAGGTTACCTTCTATACCGAGACAACGAGTGGTAGAAGGTTACCTTCTATACCGAGACAACGAGTGGTAGAAGGTTACCTTCTATACCGAGACAACGAGTGGTAGAAGGTTACCTTCTATACCGAGACGTGTGGTAGAAGGTTACCATCTATACCGAGACAACGTGTGGAAAAATCAATACAAGTAGAAGAAGCTATCGAAATGGCAGCGATGGCGCTTTCGAGTAATCAAGAAACTCAAACGCAATTAAATATAGAATGGCGAGAAGTGTTAGCACTCAATGAAATTATGACTAGAAATCGAGGTGAACAATTAGATCTTTTAACTAAATTAAAAGTACTTAATCAAAAAATATCAGATCTTGAAAAAGAATACGTAAGCGCTCGAGATCGAGACGATGAAGATGAGGATAAAACCGCAAAACTACGTGAACAACTGCAAAAACTAAAAGATGACAAACAAGTTTTGTCAGAGCAAATTGATGCGCATGATTATGTTCTTCGTAGTCAAATCAATAGAATTAAAGAAACGGTTCAAAAATGTTAGAAAGAGATGTTACGTTGAGAGATAAAATTAAAACTTTATTTAGAGAACAAGGTGTAACGATCGTTAGTATATTAACGGCTGTTAGTATGACCATCGCTTTTATCGTCGAATCGATCGTAAATGCTGTAAATTCAGCTATAGCACCCACCCCAAAACCCACACCCACGCCCGCGCCGCCCAAACCTACACCCCCAGAACCTACACCGAGCGGCGGTGTAAAAGAGTGGATACAAAAAACATTTAAAAATCTAGCGAGTGTATTAGCAAAACTATAAGGAGAAAAAGCTTTAGCCGCTTTACCGGATATTATCGGTGCGGTCATAAGTTGGTTATTTAAAACAGCTTCCAACATCGTCACATGGACGGCAGAACATTTGTGGCTAGCTTTGACGGGGGTTGGTGTTTTAATTTTATCTTATATAAAGCGTTAAGTTAACATTTCATAAATAATTAAACCTAATCCTGTCAACACTGCAAACCAATAATTAAAGCATTTTTTTCTTCTTGGTGGCTATCCTTCGATTCTTCCAAAGGGTTCTGGGTAAAATCATCGCTCGGTTCTTGCACATTTGTTATTGTAGGGCTCGATGCTAGATCATCTTGCACATACGCGGTGGAGCGTTTAGCGGCTAACGGTGGCGTCGATTGTAAAGGTGGAAGAGGAGAAGGAATGGGATCTGAATTCACGTCTAGATTCAATCCTAACGATAAATCAGACGTTGCGATTAAAATATTATTGTTGTATCCGACGTACGATCCTATGCGCATATTCATATCGCTCGGCATCATGTATAATAAATCTCCAACGATAAAATTTAATTGCGTTTTAGTATCTGATAGAGATTTTTGATAGCGATCGATACTAAATTGTAAATCGATCGGAGAATCAATCTCAGCATCCACTATATTTATAAATTCACGCTGTGCATCTAAACCGGTACCGGGTGTAAGAATTCCACTTTTAGCTCGTACTTGAGCTCCCAATATCGCGTAAACGTACGTTCTTATAGAATCGTTAATTCGTTCTATACCGATATCCGTAAAATCTTGAGCTAATCCCAAAGACAATATAAATTTAGTCCACGCTGTTTCAACGCGTTCAGATTGCAAAATGTAACCTACTCTAATGGTGCGTTCTTTACGATTATGTACACCGTCGTCAAAATCCATTCTTTTTTCACCCGTTTCAAAGTCTGCGCTGAGATTGTTGAGAGGAATAGGGTCAGAGCTGCGATTTAAAATAGAATTGTCGTAGTTGTGTCCAGGTACTGGATCGTATCTTTTACCAATGTTTCGCCAAAAATAAGCGATGCCTAATCCATCGCTGTACGTATCGACGCGTTGTTTCCAATGATCTGATGTTGAGAAGTGAAAGTCTTTACATATTTTTTTATACGCGCTAATGTCTATATTGTTGCCGAACGCGCTAAAATAATTTTGAAAAGATGTAGGACAACTCATTTCTTTGAGTAATCGTCTCATTTGATAATAAACGTGAAATCTAAAAAAAAACTACGAATCATCACATTGGAATGATTTAAATGTTTATAGCCCACACCGCATCTCGTTGTGCCGCAGTACGTCACAAAATGTATTTGGTTCTGATAAAGATTTAACGGATTATGATGCCAATCATCGACTACTTTTTGACTACGAACCTGAGGCAACTTGTAGTTGCTAAAAACATTATCGAATTGGATGGAGAAAAACTCGTTTTCGTTGATGTAAATTTTTATACTCGTCAAATCGCTAGCATTAAAATTCTGAGGCGCGTTAAAATTTCCAGATTGCGGATACCGTTTCGATAAATTACTCTGAAACGCTAATGGAAACGTCATTTTTATTAATTATAAAATATAATTTATAAATTATAAATGCATCATACGGCTGAAATTAAATATTTAAATAGTACAATCTCATTAGATAATACCATCGATAATAAAAGCGGTAATCTTACGATATCTTTAATAAGCGTTAACATTTGGGTAGGATATTATAATATCCGTAAAAAAGAAAAAATATTTTTACTAAAAGATATAGTAAACGAAAGAAATGAACAAAGCCAAGAACAAAGTATCGTGATTATCGAACCGGGGCTTTATAATCTTCTTGAAATTATCAATCTTGTTAAGACAAACGTACCTTGGATAACGTTTGTCGTCGATGAAACAATCGGTAAATCTATTTTACGTATTACTCAAACAAGACGAAGAATAAAATTTTCATCGGAATTAGCTAATTTACTCGGATTTGATAATGAATATCTAGCTGAAGGAGAGCACCGAGGAAAAAAAACTCGATTTACTACCTTTTAAAATGATATACATTCATTGCGATCAAATTTCTACGAGTGAACATTTTTGCGATGGTAAACCTTGTACTATTTTAAACGTTTTTCCCTTACAAGATAAATCGTTGGGAGATAGTATGTATATGGAATTTAAAAATCCGTTACGAAAAAATCTTAAAATTGGTACTTTTAATGAATTGAGTTTTCAAATTAAAGATCCATTAAGGCCCTGTCACACCATGGCGTATGGCCTGAACGTATGCCGACGTATACAAAAAATAGCTCGAAAATTGTCAGAGTCCAAGAACGTCCAACTTCCCAACGAATTGCATCGGAAAAGTCGACATCGGTGTTGAACGTATACATAGCGTATGACTAACGTATTGATAGCGTATCACTAACTTATAACAAACTTATGACAGCGTATCACAGCGTATGCGAGCGTATGACCAACGTATGCTTAACGTATTCGTAGCGTATGTCTGCCGTGTTCGACGTATCCTCAGCGTATCCTCGGCGTACAACGAACACGTGACCTATGCCGCTGTAGAACGTATAAATACCGCGCCGATCTCACAGCACATCATTCCCACCGATGTCATCAAGTCAAACATGCCTCCCAAGAAGAAGCAAGCAACCAGGGGCCGAGGCCGAGGAGGAGGAAAAGGCAAGAAGGCCAAGATTACTGCTCCACCATCGTCTCATTCACCATCAGACTCCTCCTCAAGATACTCCTCACCTGCTGGGGGTGGTGGTGCTGATGCTCCTGCCTCCACCCATGACTCTCCTCGCTCTCCCACTCCTCCTCATAAAGTACATGGCTCCCGTGATGGCTCCCCTCATGGCTCCCGTGATGGCTCCCGTGATGGCTCCCCTCATGGCTCCCGTGATGGGTCACCTGTGTCTTCTGTCACCTCCAGCGCCTCTGCCCAGCCCCAAGGAAAGAAAAAGACCAAGAAGACGGGGGCCAAGAAGACGAGGGCCAAGAAGATTGACAACTCCCTGTCGCCCGCCAACGAATGACTCATGCTTGAGTTCATCGTTGAGAATCCCATGCTCTGGGACAAGAGGCTCAACGACTACAGGAACCCGTCGAAGAAGGCCAAGGTGTGGGAGGAGCAGGCCACACGGATGGGGAAAGATGGTAAGAAAAAACTCTGACAAATTTACCAAATATATTTTTATGTTGACTTTTACCAATAAAATATATAATCATTTCATTTGACTAATATCATTATTATTTTGTATTTTCAGTCAACCATCTTCAGGGTTGGTACACGTCACTACGATATAGCCACACCCGCATGCATAAGAAGAAGAGCGGTGATGGGGCTCGTCAGTGGACAGAGAGGGACCAGTGGATCAAGGACAACTTCGGCTTCCTCTTGACCGTGGTCAGCCACAGGCCGGAACCCTGCAAAAGTGTAAGTATTGCTACAAAAAATGTATTACTTTTTGTAAATCATTATTTGAATGACAAATCACTTTGCAAACATATCACTTATTCTTTGTATTATTTGACTTTGCAGATCAAGGCCACCATCGCTGAACATCCCGGTGACCTAGCCGCCGCTGAGGATGCGTGCGCTGATCAGCAGCAGCCAGTCTCTGACCCCACGCCCTCCACCTCCGCCGCCACCTCCTCCTCACTTCCCAAGGGCAAGGGCAGGGGCAAGCGGGGCAAGACGGACGACGACGACGATGCTCTGCTGTCAGCCCTCCAGAAGCGCATCGACGAGTCTGGTGCAGCTCTCAAAGACCTTCAGGCCAGACAGCAGCAGCCGGTCACCGAGCGTAGCACCTTCGCCAACTACGTGCGTGACAGCCTGTTGAGCATGTCCAAGCGGAAGTATAAGACTGTGAGGGTGGCCGTGAACCGCATCCTGTCAGATGCCATGGAGGACGACAGTGACCTAGAAGAGGCTACTGCTCTGCCACCCACTGCTCACCCCGTCATGATGACTGCACCAATCCGTCCAAGTTCAGCACCCTCCTCCCTGCATGCGGCCCCCATGTCCTCTTCTCCTTCACCATCGGAGATGTACCAACCACCTCCTCAGATGTGGAGACACCAGGCACAAGCAGGGTCGGTCTGGGCCTCGCAGACGCCAGACTATGTCGACCAGTACATGCAGCAGCCACTGATTCAGCGTCCGCAGCAGCAGCAGCAGCAGCAGCAGCAGCAGCAACAGCAGCAACAGTATCAGCTGCGTCGTCCTCTACAGCATGTCCACTCCATGCCTCATCCTACTCAGATGCCTGTGTTCCAGCAGCAGCAGCAGCTGCAGCAGCGCGGCAGCTCGTTATCTGTAGCCATAGGCTCGGCGTCCCAGGCACTCAACCAGAGTCCAACACCAGTAGACAGTAGCTTCCCACAAAACATTTCTGGTATGTCTGGAATATCAAACATTTCCCTGAGTGCTGTGGATCCTGGAAATGTGCTTCAAGACTTGTCAGTTGGTAGCATGAATACACCTCCAGCACCCAACACCACTGAGGATGACGCTTAGACTGTGTTATTAATGTCATTATATGTATTGGCATAGATTATGAGTGAATGTGTTATAAAAATATGTTATGTGTGCCACACATGCTCAGTGACTGTGTAAAAGTCAGTTTTTGTATGTAGAACAGTGAAATACATGTTCATTTATTGTGATGATTTGAATAATAAAAGCAACTTATAGTTGAAAATTTATTTTGATGTCTTTTAAATGTTATAACAATTGAATAGTTTTCCCCCAACAATATTGCAATCTATCTTTCTTCAAACATAGACTTTAATTGGCCAAACTATGTTTATTTAGTTTGAAATTTTTATAAAGAAAATTTATTATAAGTTGCTTCTTGTTCACACTTTACTTTTGTGTTATGATAAATGAAAACTTTACAGAAATACTTAAAATTTGCCAAATAAAAGTATTAGATAACATGTTTGAAAATTAATTATTCTAATCATGAAATATAATAAAATTTTACCAAATTCAGAATAAATTAATGTGAACATTTTAGCTTAAAAGTGTTAGAATTTTGAATCATATTGTATTTTAATCTTGGCCCTAATCAATAACTTTAATAACACGGGGTTTGGGGCCAAATTACACAATGATTTAATATTTTATTCATAAATTACAATATCATGTGTGTGGTCATCATGACCTGTCAAATGTTCATATCACAGAGCTCAGAGAACTAGATCATCCTGTCTTGCCACGGAACTTCACCGGCTGGTGAGTTGACCCAGTGCTTGATGAGATTCCGCTGTTTCTTGCCATCCTTGGATGCCGTGTTGGGTCCTGTGACTCTCTGTATGTCCGTGAGGTTAAGGCCTTGTCTCCATTCTCCTGGGACGAACTGCCGGTTCTGGTTCTCTGCACGGTCAAGCTGCTGGTTCTGGAGCCCTGGGTACCGTATCCTCATCATGTTGTGCAGTACCATGCAGGCGACGACGATGAGCTTGACGGTGGAGGGGTGATGCTGCATGGTAGTGAGCAGAACCTGGAAGCGGTTTGCGAGGATGCCGAACGCATTCTCTACCACTCTCCTCGCTCGGAAAGCCGGTAGTTGAATATCCTCTCCTCATTAGTCAAACCCCGATGGCCGAACGGCTTCATCATGCTCTTGCGTAGGGCGAAGGCATCGTCACCGATCCAGAAGTAGGGCACATTGTGGGTGTCGTTGGGCAAAGGATCTGGGTCAGGGAATACTATGCTGCCATCTTTCTGCGCCTTCCTTCAGCTCACAGTTGTTGTAGATCTGCGCGTCTGAAGCTGAACCCATACCTGAAAGTACATATGAAACAAAGGTTTAATCAAACTGTAAATATAAATAAGCAGTTACACCAAATAGTTAGCAATGAAACATTTTGTGATTATATTCTAAATACCTACCACCGACATCTGCCCAGATGAACTTGTAGTCGGCATCTACAAGCGCCAGGAGAACGATGGAGTAGAACCCCTTGTAATTATAATACATGGAGCCACTTTTTGGAGGACACTTGCAGGCAACATGCTTCCCATCAAGTGCCCCTAGGGTATGGGGGAAGTTCCACTTGGCCATGAACTGGTCAGAAATGGACTGCCATTCTTCAGGAGTGCCTGGGCAGGTCATCACCTCGTCAAGGTACTCGTCTATGATTGCCTGGCACACTTCTCTCACCATGAGTGACTGGGTGTTGTGAGGGACCCTCCAGCCAAACTTCATGGAGGCATACTTGTTCCCTGAGGCAAGGTGACGTAGAGTCAGGGCAAGCTTCAGGCCAGGCTCGATCGGCTGCCTGTAGCAGGTATTCTGCTTTGTTATCCTGGGCCCCACTCTGGCTACAAGCTCGTCGAACATCTCTGGGGGCATCCTCATGAAATTGATGAAGGAGGCCTGGTCCTCGTTCCGGAGTTCCACCAGAAGCTGGTCGTACATGCCAAACTGTGGTCGCCTTGCGATCCATTGTCTGGTCCAGATCCGCCTCCGTTGCTCCCTTCTCCTTCTTCTCCTGTAGGCACGGAGCTGCAAAACTGCCAACTGGTTCACATTCTGCTGATGCTGGAGAACGGCTGTCATGTACTCTTGTCGCAGCCTATCATCCGCCATGCTCTCTGATGATGATGGGTTGATGATGGGTTGATGTGTTCAGCACGACAGACCATGAAGAAGTGAGGATGAGTTACTCAAGGGACCCATATATATACTCAAACCCCCCCATAAGTTCCCAAAACGCCGAATGCTCGCTAGCTGTACGGCACATACGCTAGCTGTACTGTAGAAACACGTTATATACGTTACACGATCGCCAGGCATAAGTTGTGCATAAGGTGGATACGTCAGAATACGTCGAGACTCGTTGGAGATACGTCAGGCATAGGTTAGACATACGGTACATATACGTTATCAACTCGTTATCACTACGTTGGCTGTACGTTTCCCCGTCAGCCGACGTACATCAACGTATACCAACTTACGAGTAACGTACCTCTAACGTATGTCAGCGTATGTCAACGTATGTCTAACGTACCACTTACCGGGAACTTATGCAGAACGTATTAAGCACACGTTGAGTACGCCGAGAAATTTTGAACATGCTCAATAATTTTTCGCGGGCTCGACGTGTTCCAA
Organism: Zoroaster sp. YZ-2022; assembly: GCA_029582265.1. NCBI lineage: Eukaryota > Metazoa > Echinodermata > Asteroidea > Forcipulatida > Zoroasteridae > Zoroaster > Zoroaster sp. YZ-2022. The sequence goes on from CM055825.1 coordinate 35,385,568, forward strand.
ATTTTCACAGCGTATCACAGCGTGCTCTTAACGTAAACGACGTATCCCCAACTTACCCCTAACTTATATCAGCGTACACCAACGTACACCAACGTATTTTCGATATTTCGCATACGTTGGCATACGTTCAGGCCATACGCCATGGTGTGACAGGGCCTTTAGGTAGAGATATCAATAATCACGGTATGCCAATTTTTTTAACATTTGAAATTAAATAATTTTATATAATAAAATATGGCTAGCATTTACGGCCCTAGTAGAAATAGCAGTATCGTTAGAAACGCTTTACAGAGCGATCGTAGCATTTACGAACATCACGGCTATATCGATAGAGATGAAATTTTACAAACAATACCTCCTGTCGAAAAATATCAAATTATACTCGGATGGCACGGTGCGCTTAAACTACCTTTTTTCATGTTTAATCAAGCACCCGCATACTGTTTTATTTTTACAAAATTTATGAAAGTCGAAGGTGTTTTTACGCATACGGCGCAGGGTAGTTTTGATGCCGACGTATATCATATTTCTTCTCCCACTCGAGATAAAAGTTTAGTTTTTAACGACACTTCGCAGCACGTACAATACGAAATTTGTTTCAAAACGCGAAATGAAAAGGTTTTTGTAGAAGGAAGCTTTTTCGGGTCTCTAATCACTAAAATCTGTTTCAATATAAAAAATTCAAGTTTACCTTTGATTTAATTTAAATTTTATATAATAAAATATGATGAGCATTTACGGTCCTAGTAGAAAAAGCAGTATCGTTGGCGATAATAAAAACAAGCCACTTGTATTTGAAAAAAGTGGCTATATCGCTAACGATGAAATTCAACAAAATATAGCATTATATCATTTAGATGATATAATATGGTTTCAGTGGAACGGTGATGTAGGAGCACCTCCGTTTTATACCCTTGTACCAATAACTAACTGTTCAACTTTTCTTAGGGTAAGTAAAAATAATAGTTCAAAAACATACATTTCAAAACGTAATATAAACTCAGCGAGTGGTCCAGACTTTTTTACGGAAGATTATACTCTATTTGAGATTAATGATAATAATCCAAAGCTTTTAGAATGTAGAATGTGCTTCAAAATAGAAAACAGCGACTACGACAGAAAAGTTTTTGCTAAATTTGTCTTTTTCGGTGATTTAATCGCGGGAATCTGTTACGATATAAAAATTAATACTTGGCCGCTAAATTAAAAAAATTTAATCTTTTATTATTAATAGAAAACAATGACTACGGATAATCTCCAAGAGTTAAGTCGATGTGAAGTGCGGCATTTACAAAACGAATTACAAGCGGAAGAAAATGAACGCGAGGTTGTAAATAAAAAAATAGATGACATCGATCAAACGTGCAAAAATTTAGACGCTTTTCTCCAATTAACAGATTTTGGTCTGAAAATTGCACTATTCTATACCGCCGCTGTATATGTCGTACCTTTTATCAATCAACTACTTTTAAGAAAACTTTTTTTAAATTAGATTTTTTTAATCTTTTACTATTAACAGTAAATAATGAGTGTAATTACCGAAACGAGTGTACTTTATCCAAATCTACAAAATAAAACGGATAATGCAAACGATACTAGTACATTTCGTTTGCAAAAAATAGATGACATTCAAAAAGAATTACGAACCGAAATAAACCAACGCGAAGCCATATATAAAAAATATAATAAAATCATCAACGCTTGTAGTATCGTAGAAACGATGGCGGAATTAGGCTGTATGGGAGCAGGAGCCATCGGAATCGCCAGTCTAGCTACCGTTATAGCAACGCCCGTAGGATTCGTTTTAGAAGGTTTAGCTTTAGGGTTAGGTGGTGCGGCGTTTGCTCTCAGATACGCGAAATATAAATTATCTAAAAAAGCAAAAAAACACGATGAAATTAGAGTTTTAGCATCATCTAAACTCAACACGATCGAAAACCACGTTTCAAAGGCGATCGAAGACGGTGCCATTACCCAAGAAGAATTTCATTTAATCTGCGAAGAACGAGTAAAATATTCTAAAATGAAAGAAAATATCCGTACGGCGGCTCTTCCCACAGCTCCTAAAAATGACAATGTCGATAAAAAACTAAATGTTAATTTAGATCAACAACAAAAAAGATCTTATGAATTTAAAATAAACTTTAGCGTAAATAAATTTAGATTTAACGAGGATACGAGGCCCCCGCCGTATAATTATAATTTATAGTCACTATAAACGTAGAGTCTTTTCAACCAACTCTTTCATCACTAAATTATAATGTCGTCTAGCTCTTCCTTTTACCTGCTTAAAACTTTGCACATTTAATATCTTCGCACAGTTGGTACATAAACTTATAGATGTTTTTGTACCTTTTTTACATCTTCTACACTCAGTCGGGGGACTTTTTCCACATTTTATTTTCCAGTGATGTAAAGCGCAATAGTTCACATTTGATGAGCTAAGTATACAACACTTGGCTGTTTTGCCAACTAATAACCATTTGCAGGGAACGATCACTTTCGGTTTTTTTTTATCAATTCCATCGCTTTTATTATTAATACTATATAATATTTTTCATTTTTTGGGGTGATTTTTTGAGAGTTTAAATTTAGCTTTCTTCGTTTTCTAAAAAGGTTTCGTCTTTAATATAGGCCTAAGCAGAAATTGTTCCTAAATTTCCAGCCGACGTGGAAATTTTCAAAGGAAAATTTTCAGCGTGAGGAGCATAAAATTGAATTTGTTTGTTCAAAGATGAAATTTTTAATAAAATGCTAAATAAAGTCACCGCAAACGTAGCGGAATAAGTTGGGTTTTTTCCAGGTGGTAAAATACCTAATTCTAAAGCTACGGCGTAAAGACTATCGTTATCGCTATAAAAACTAATGTAATCTAAATTGTACATGATTGTTTATGTCAATTTGCGTACCTACTTGCGACATTTTTTTAAGTTTAAAAAAATCGCTACTTTCAACTATATAAGGATATTTATAAATACCAGCTTGATAGTCGTCTGGTAAACCAATTGAATTTGTGTCAACTGACGTATTAATGCTCACGCTGTCAATTTCCCGTTTTTTTTCTCCACACATTTCGACTGTGGAAGGTGCGATATAAATTCGTTCGTTTTTAACGTAAATAATTATTGGAACTTTTCGTTTAATGTTACGAGTCATTCTTTGCAAATGTTTTAAATTAACCATAAATTCAATTGGGTTTTGACATTTAAATTCAAAAAAGTTTTCTCGATTTAATACTATATTAATTAATATTCTTTCCGTTCGATCCATCGCGCGATAACAAAATCCGTTTTCGTCTACTTTAAAATGAGCCTTTGTCTGAATGCCTGCTAAAATGTCGATTAAAATTTTAAATGTATAGCCCACTTTAATTCTCAAATAAAAATCATAGCCCTTGTCTTTCTTATTTTCTTTCACAGCTACACCTTCATCGTAATCTTTAAATTTTATATCGTCAATCAAGACGGGCCGTCTAGGAATATTTTTTAAAACTGGCGTTATCATTTCATATTTTCTTCTCTCTTCCATTTATTATATGTCCTAGATAATTTATTTATTTTTTATCAATTTTTTAGTGATATTTTTTTGGTGAGGGGTTTTATAATTTTTTTTTAAATCTTACCCCTATACCTACCCACCTAAACATTTAAACATCTCATGACGACGTCATCCTTTTTTTTATGACGTCATCAACAACCCCACACCCCATCCTCCTCTTTTTTTTTAAACCACGCCCTTTTTTTGTAAAAATAAGCTATGTGGCCTAGGAGCCCCATTTACATACTCTCTAGCTGCAAAGTCACCTTCAATGCGTTGACCTTTTGGACACCACTGGTCTATTTTAACACCCCCGTTTTTGCAGAGATACCGGTAATCTACTAGTTGACGCTACTTGAGCCGTACACTCCTGCGACTCGAGATGGAAGGTTGTTCCGTTTCCGCTGCCCATTTTGGGCAGCGTGAACAGCCTGATCGTGTTTAAGGCCGATGGCGTTAAGGTTGTCTATAGATCTATCAGCTTTATACACCACTGGTGTATTTTAACACTCCCGTTTTTGCAGTGTATAACCTACATGTATCTACTAGCTGACGCTACTCAAGCCGTACACTCCTACAACTGGAGAGGTTGTGTCCACCGTCATGTAAAAACGACACTTTAATGTCAGTTATCACCTGTCGTCATCCTAACAAACACACTTCTTTATTTTGCAGATCTACCTGTCATTGGCAAGCCTGCATCACAAAGTACCAGTCACATATCGTTCCCTGCAGGGAATGCTGTTGATGGCAATACGAATACGTTCTCACACACCAGTAAGGAATAATTTAAAATGTCTAGATTTCTAATGGGAACAATATTAAGTCCCTTTTGGACATCCAAAAAAGTACTTTTGTGCACCGGAAATTATAAAGTAAATTAACCCGGAAATGCTATGGTCAAAAAGGTAGTACTCGACAGGACCAAATTTTGTAAACCAGTTCCAAATTGTGCAGCATAACTTTGCTGCGTTGTTTGAAAAACGTGTATGCTGATGAGCAAAATATGCAGCAAATTACACCAAACAATGGATGGAGAGAAAAAACACAAACAATTTGCTTGTATTTGTTTAATTTGGTTCTCATTTTCATTGCTCGTTCACAGATACAATTGATCCACACCCTTGGTGGCAACTGGACTTGGGTGATAAACACTTGTTGGGTTCTATTACTGTCGCCCTCAGAGCAGATTGTTGCGGTAATAATTATGTTTTTGTTTTTTTGTTTCAACTTAAAGGGTACATTATGCCTAATCTCGTTATTTATGGGGTTCTGCAACTCAACGTTGGATTCTGAAAGTTTAACTTGATGCCTCTGTACCCGTTACGTGTTTCATGGTCCAGTGATATTCTGAATTTGTTTTTGTATGGCATTTTATTGGCAACATCGACTTTAAATGCATTTAAAGGTAGGCTATCCCTATAGCTATATAAAATAATTCATGGATATTTCTTAATAATTAAGATATATCTTAATGTTTTTTCTGAGATATCTCTATATGGGCAATTCCATGGTTACTCACGTACTCACCATGGTTACCCACTCTGAATGCCATAATTTCCTTATATATTTCACTCATCAGTTTTTTCACAGTTGCATTATACCTATAGAGTTTACTCAGCACAAAAAATCATAATTTTAGAAATGTGTTATATGTAGGCCTACGCTATATAAGATAAAAATGCTGGTTACATTTTTCGGACATGCACAAAATGTTGCTTTTTCTCTTTAGCGTACACATTTCTGAAATTCTTATTTTGTTCCGAGTAAAGTCTGGGTTTAATGCAACTACTGTGAAAAAACTGATGAGTGAAATATATATTATGACATTAAGAGTGAGCCCAAAACCTTGAAAGGCGTGGTAACATTTTATATTTCTTGAACACTGGAGGGTCGAAATGAATATACACAACCATGACTCATGAAGTGTACTTTGAATTGTTTTTATATTGTTTTAATTTTGTTAAGGACGAAACCGTTTCTTAGCTGCGGTAGTGCGAGCTGGCGTGAGCTCCAACTACTCGATGAACCAACAATGCGGCTTACCGGCCACAGCAGAGCAGTCCGTTCAAGGATCAGTCAATGAATTCCTTTGTGATCCACCAGTGTTAGCCAGGTATATCACCGTGGACATAGATCCTTCTAGCCCTGGTGTTACCGAGGCTCTTCTGCAGCTTGCTGAGGTGACGGTCAGTGAGTATATACTTGGAGAAAGTCCCACACAAGAAGGTAAGAGCATGATGACGTCGTAAACATTGAAGCTGTATCGCTTTTTGTTTTCTTTATTTTGCTGGATTTGTCTTTTCTTAGATTAAATCTATCCAAATTACACATGATTGATGGTTAAGTTAAGAGTTACTGATGTGTGGTAAGTGCGTCGCCATATTGACTTATGTTCGTCGGGCAGCGGCGTAGCCAGGACTTTTTCAGTGGGGGGGGGGGGGGGCAGGAGGTATGGGTTTTTTCCCTTTTCTTTTTCTTTTCTGTTTTTTTTGGGCACTATGAGGATTTTTCGTGGGGGGCACCTGGGGGGCACTGGAAATTTGTGGGGGGCACGTGCCCCCAGGCCCCCCCGTGGCTACGCCACTGTCGTCGGGTCATAATCGGTCGTTTATAACTCTGAGACCAGTGGCCAGTGCCATAGAGCTGCTTATCTAAGCACACAAATTTGAATTCAAAATCCAAATTGTCACGTAATTTATTTAGCTTCTGGCGGTTCTCGGAAAATCTTTCTAAAAAATATGTTCTGCTCAGCAACTCTATGAAATGAGAACGTCGCGTGAAGTGTGTTCTTTCTAGCTGGACACCCAGATAGAGCAAATCAGAGTGCAGACATGTTGTTAGGTGTGCCAACTTGCCAACTTGCCAACTTGCCAACTTGCCAACAAAATCTACTTTATTGTGGTAGATCTTTCAGCACACTTTGAATGACATGTTTTACTTTAAACCCAGATCCTGGTTGTCGGCGCCAATTAGCGAATTTCAGAAGATTTTACAAAGGCGGATTCGTCGGGAACGCTAATCCTCTGTCAACTGAGGTGGCCAGTTCTCTCATAAGATGTGCCGGTTATTGTCTCAATAATGCCCTGTGTTTTTCCTTTGACTTCGCGCCAAGGAGCGGCCATTGCCATCTCTACAACTTGAAATCAAATGACATAGAGGTGATTCCGAACGCCGATGTATCTGTTTATGAATTAACAGTCAAATGATTAAATGGCACTATAGAAAATATAAGAATTGGGCGGCCAGCACATAACAAAAGGTTTGGAAAATGAATTCTTTAATAACGTTATCAATCAACTTCAATCAATCAATCAATCAATCAATAGTGTAGATAAACTTTTATTGTTAAATGGAAGGTACAACATTGTCATTTTCAGAAAAATAATTATTTAGTATCTTTCAATGTAGGCCTATAACAATTATGTTCGTTTGCATTATTTCTGGTAATAGCTGTAATTTGTAATTATTTTCACAATTAGGGCCATTTTGTTTAATTACATGGATTACGGATTTTCTTCTTCCGAAATTGGTCGGGTAACTAGAATGTTTTTGTTTGTTTTTATGGCATGAAGACTATTTTGCAGGTAAGGTGGCCGAGGAAGGGAGTTAACAGTGCAGTGCGGGGAGGCAGAGTAAATACAATATAAAGAAATGTTATGCGCTGCATGCAAAGAAAGTCAAAATAGAGCTGCCGCGCTGTGAGCCTTTTTATTTAAATTTAATTATTATTTTTTTACCATTGGGAATTATGATTTTGCCCCACAAAATCTGATACTTTTGGGCGGTGAGTCCGTAGTGCAAGTAATTAAAAAAGGCCTATGTGTATTCAAACTAGAATGTATGCTGTAAACAGTGTCGGTAGAATACCGGTAATTCAAAATAACGAATAAAGCTTTTAGCTAAAGAAATTAATTAAACTTGTAAGATTTTATAAATATTAAGTCAATTTACATCGCAATCAATATAAGCATAAACTTTTAACTGTAGTCAATGCAGTTCTAACAAGGACGGTTGACCATTGCAATATTCGCACTAGCCTGAAAATCTGACGTCATGCTTTGAGCTAGAGGTGAGTGAATTACGCCAGATACTAGCCGTGCTGCCGCCATGTTTACCCCGATGCTCAACTTTGACCTTAATTGGTAGCTATAGCGCGCGGGCCTCGAAGCGTGACGTCAAATCTTCAACACAGCGTATCCAATGAAATCCCTTGAATGGTACGCCAGGAGCCTGTCTATATAGGATAAAGACAGGGGACAGTCTATATTCGCACATGAGATACGCACGTCACCTGTATTTTCGTCAGGTGGTTCACAGGGCCCCTGTATAGAGAGCTCCATGAAAAAGGTCGTATTGAGGTTTCAGGGGATGTGAAGCCCATGGAACCCTTTCTGCAATTTACCTAAGCAATTTTGGGTATCCAAAATATATTTTCTAACACAAATACTTATCTAAAAAATCCCGCATCCCCATGTGAGTGACCATAAAGCATAGTACTTGACCATCTGAGGATGTTAACTCTTATAATAACCTACACTGCCAAAACTACACCAGTGCTGTTCAAATCAGAGAACACATACGTACACCGTGGAATAATAAAGTTGACACCAAAAGGGTTACTTTAACACCCAGTTTGTGTAATGTATGATCATGGGTTATCATTACAAGGGTGTGATTTGACAAAAGTTAAAAAATCCTGATAAATTGTGTAGCGGGCCTGGGTCTCCATTTGGTCTATAGGTCAAAGCCCCCTGAACCTCCTGGATGATTTAGTCTCCACATCCCCACAAACAAGAAACTAGAGGTTTGGACACAATACAGGCTACTTCTGTCTTTCCTTGGTGGCTACTTCTCTTCTTTCAAGAACATTTTGAGGCAAAGGGAGATTTGTAAAAAATCCTGAAATCAGGAAAAATCTGTCCGTACTATACAGTATAATGGAACGAATTAGGCCTACCAATGAAAACAAACAGTGTTTAGTTACTGGTGACTTTAATGTGAATCACTTGGATCACTGTAGCCAACCTCAGGAATTCTTAGACATAATATTCTCTTCATCGTGTTTACCTCTTATCAACAAACCCACCAGGGTTACTCAGAACTCTGCCACTCTTAGGCCTATTGATAATATTTTTTCTAATATTCTACCCCCTCCCAAATCTGGCGTTTTAGTGACTGATTTGTCTGATCATTTTCCTATATTTACATCATTTCCACTTGATTTGAAACGCCCAACTTCCCGACTTATTCACACACGTGATTATTCTCAAGACAAAATCTCTAATTTTAACCGTGACTTGAATTCCTGTAACTGGTCTGTAGTCTTCAATACACCTGATGCAAATACTGCCTTCGAAGTATTTATTGACATTTTTGATGCTCTCCATGACAAATATATTCCTATGAAGAGTCAAAAGTCTAATTCTCGGAAATTAATTCCTAAATCTCCCTGGATAACAGTGAGCCTATGTAAATTTATTTATCATAAAAATAAGCTTTATCGAAGATATATATCACACCTTAATGAATGTAATATGTATCTAAATATGTACGTTACAAAAATATATTAACTAATGTAATATGTAAATCTAAACAGAATTACTATGCTAAACAGTTTGACAAGGCAAAAGGTAATATTAAAGGAACCTGGAAAGTCGTTAACAGTATGCTTCATAATGAGCCAAGTTCTAAAATTTCCTCCATGAATATCGATGGTCATTCTATTGATAATCCGTATATTATTGTCGAACACTTTATTACATACTTTACAAACATTGCTGCCTCACTTACCAGTACAATTTTACCAAGTTCAGTAAATTTTGGAAGTTTTCTTCAAGATCCTAATCGTAATTCTTTATTTTTCACTCCAGTTTAATACTGAACATGAAATTCAAAAGATTGTTCGTAATTTGCCAGATAAGAAAAGTGCTGGTCACGATCACATTGGTAGCTCAATTATTAAAGAAACGATATTGGCAATTTCAAAACCTTTAACTTTTATCATGAATCATTCAATCTCTACTGGTATCGTACCAGACGCCATGAAAATTGCCAGGGTCCACTCCTATTTTAAAGAATGGCGATTCTAAGAATTTTAATAATTATAGACCAATTTCTATTCTCACTTCATTCTCCAAAATTCTAGAATGTATTGTTTACACGCGAATGATTCATTTCCTTGATGATCACAATATCTTATCTGATTCTCAATTTGGATATCGGGAAAAACACTCAACAACTCATGCCATTATTCAGTTATTAGATAATATCACCAGTAGTGTGGATGCACATTCTAATACAATAGGCATATTCCTCGATCTCTCCAAGGCCTTTGACACTGTCAATCGTGATATTCTTTTATCCAAACTTAACTAATGTGGTATTAGAGGGGTTGCCTTGGAATAGTTCAGGAATTACCTTTCTAATCGCTATCAATTTGTATTTATTAATGACATTGTATCTCCCCCAAATTTCATGTGGAGTTCCACAGGGCTCCATACTCGGACCACTCTTATTTTCTATTTATATTAATGATTTTCACAAATCCTCGGATATTTTTTCATTTAGGCCTATTTTTTTGGCTGATGATAGTAATTTATTTTACACAAAAGTTACCCCAATGTACTTTTTAGAACGGTTAATTCAGAACTAAGGAATGTCAATGAATGGATTAAGGCCAATAGGTTGTCTTCAACATTAATAAAACTAAATTTATGTTCTTCAGTAAAAAACATGATTTCCATATTCAAAATATTTTTATTGATAACACAATTATTGACAACACCGATTGTATGAAATGTTTATGACTGTATATTGATCAATCTCTTTCTTGGAATAAACAAATTAATTATACTTGTTCGGTCATTTCTAGAAGTATTGGTGTTATCAACCAACTTGAATCCTTTTTCCCCCAGAAATATCTTACTCACTCTTTACAATGCCTTAGTTTTGCCCTTACATTAGTTATGGCATCTTGGCATGGGGTAATTGTGGATTAGGTAAAATTAATAGAATTATTGCCCTTCAAAAAAGGGCCCTTAGAATTATTTATCATAGTGATTTTTGGGCTAGCAGCAATCCTTTATTCCATAAATATAAAACACTGAAAGTAGATGATATTTATTTTTTACAACTTGGGACCTTATGCACCAGCTTTACAACAAAAAACTGCCTAATGCTATCTGTTCAATGTTTAGTAAAAAATCAAGATAAAAAAATTATTCACTATCACTACAAAAACAAATTTCATCAGACCTATGCTCGTACCACACTATAGCCCAAAAAAGTGTCAAACACGAAGGACCCAAGCTGTGGAATTCTTTGAATATCTCTCTTAGAAATATACCAAATGTATCCTTATTCAAGTTTAAATTTAAAACTCAATTAATCGGCAAATATTCACAAGCAGATTAATTGTCGTTCTTTAATTATCTTAGGTTTACTGTATATACTAGCTATACCAATCTCTAAGCTGTAATTGAATTTGCATTGTTGTCTTCATAATTGTTGCTTTGTTGTTCTTTGTTTTGTTTGTTGTATCTAGCGGGGTCTCCACTCGACAAGCTAATGCTTTTTGGAAACCTCCATCCACACACATATTCTCTAATACTCTTCATATATACGTTATTATTATCCTATAAGGTACATGTATAATATAATGTATATCATATATTTTCTGTGTGTTGGAAAAAATAAAAATAAATGAATGAATGAATGGTGTCAAAGGACTGTAATTTTAACCGTATACTTGGTTAAGCCCGCGAAAACGCAACAATTCTATCGAGTCTGAGTAATACTTAATAGCAAAATAAAGTTATTGCTCAAACGTAGATCGGCCAATTTTGTTAATTATTTTACCCAGTCTTACAGTGGAATGCTAAGATGGTCCTGTCCATTCAAAACACTATACTTGAAGTATACAGTACGTGATCGTCACGATCAGAGCAGACGATCAACAGGGAATGGAATCGGTATCCTAGTTTAAGACGAACACAGTGACTGTAAATTACTGGCTCATTTATGTAGCAGCAGCGGTTATAATGACCTTATCATGTGGGGTAATTGTTTCAGTCATTGATGAGTTAATCTAAAACATGTTGATATGATCGTGGCGATAATGTCCCTTTAATTAAAGTGTTTATTGCGGTTGACACAAACATGAAATATGCAGTGAGTGCAGGCAGGGCAGGGTATATGCTGTCATCCCCCGATATCAACGTTCAAACAACAGTGCGCCCTCTGTTGACTTACATGATCTGCGATTTCGCGGCGAGGGTGCGGTACTTGAAACCTCGGACTCGGTAGCTAGAGCGACGAAACCTTGGGTGGCTGTCACGTTTGTCATTTTGTCAAGGTGAGTGTCGACCTCATTAATTTACTTCTTAACAGCGTACAGGTAAATTTATGGAAAGTTAGGTGTTGTTATTCACGGGGTAGACCTATGGCTATGGCATATGGGGGAAAAGTTCAGAGGGTTTGGACATCAACAAACCTTAAATTTTATAATTGGGTTTTAGGCCTAGAGCCTAATGGACGAGGTAAACAAATTGTTGCGCTCCTAAAATGACGCACTTACTTTTGCTTTGTATTTCCCAAAGAGCTAGCAATACTATGACATAATAAACTTGCCTGGGTCATAGTTAATACAAAAACTGTAGCTTTTACTTGAAAATTAGTGCACATATCGAAATAAGTTGCTTTTACCATGTTTTAAATAAACCCTTTCACGCCATGTGCAATGTTTTTGACAGGGCAAAATTGTTTATTTTCGAATACTTGTTTATTTCGAATACTCGAACTTCACGCACGCATCTGGAGTGCGCATGAAGTTCGAGCACCGGGTTGCAGACGGCATTGAGTATTCAAAATAAACAATTTTGCCCCATAAAAACATTGCGCATATTACAAGTAGGCCTACCATGAAAAGGGTTTAAATATTAAAACCACAGATATGACAGATTCTACTACGTAAGATAGGCACCCTACTATTTACATGTAAATGTTAGGCCTTTAATTACATATGACAAGACTGTAGACATATTTAGAGATGAACGTGAGCTAATTTTGTTCATTTCTTGAATGTCCATGATTATGTTGAGCACTCTATTACTTTAGCCGTTTACTGGCTGTGTTTTAATTTTTATGGAATCCTCAACACATGAAATAAACCCTTTCACGGTAATATGCGCCATGTTTTTTGACAGGCAAAATTGTTTATTTCAAACACCCGTTTACGTCTGTGACACAGCACTCGAACTTCATGCTCCCTCCATGCTCCTTCTGTGCGTGAACTTCAGGCACTGGGTAGCCGACGGCAACGAGTGTTAGAAATGGGTACAATGTCGTATCCGACTGCCACTTTTTCTCATTAAATATAACCAATAATGTAATCTTACCTACATAGTAAGGTGGAGAACATATGGATGATGATGGACATGTACTTCAAATTATTCCAGGATATTTATTTCATGAAAAATCAGGTATTTTTGGTACACGATGACTTCCTCAGTCATGTCAGTCTGATCTTGTAAACTCCCCAATTAGTGACCAACACAGTCATTGTACATGCGCAGTGGCAACTATAATAGGATCCTTCTATTTTCTGAAGGGGAGGATTTTTTTAGAAGGGAAATCAAGTCCGAAAACCATCATAAAAGTGGATTTTAAAGATAGTTTGCACTTTCTGTACCACCAAAAATCGATAGAATCATTTTTTAACTGGTTAGTGGTTGCATAAAAATTCCAAAAAAGCCCTTAAAAAGTGGCGGTTGGATACAACATTATTTCCTTTATTTCAAACACCCATTTACATCTGTGACACAGCACTTGAACTTCATGCTCCCTCTGTGCGTGAACTTCAGGCACTGGGTAGCCGACGGCAACAAGTGTTAGAAATAAACAATTTTCCCCCATCAGAAACATGGCGCATATTACCGTGACATTGCATTGGCCTTGTGAAAGGTACAGTCTGACACTAGTTATATGAAGCTGCAGGTTTTGGTCTTGTCATTGAGTTGTCATGGTCAAGGTCTTGTAAACGGTTGTCATGATTATCAAGGTCTTGTCATTGAGTTGTCATCGTCAAGGTCTTGTCATTGAATTGTCATTGTCAAGGTCTTGTCATTGAATTGTCATTATCAAGGTCTTGTCATTGAATTGTCATTGTCAAGGTCTTGTCATTGAGTTAATAACAATAATAATAATAATGTGTGGACTTATATAGCGCACGTATCCACCAACTGAGTGGTGCTCAAGGCGCATTATATTATTACCCCTGCTCATAAGGCTCATAAGGCTCACAAAACATTCCTGAAACCATCTCAGCTCCCTGGGGAGTATACAGCTCAATTGCTGCCATTACAGCGCATATAGGGCTAATAAACCAACTCTGCCCTCACAGGTACCCATTTAACCCCTGGGTGGAGAGAAGCAATTATGGTTAAGTGTCTTGCTCAAGGACACAAGTGTCACGGCTGGGTTTCAAACCCACATTCTGCTACTAACACCAGAACTTGAGTCCGGTAAACTAGACCGCTCGGCCACGACACTCCAGTTGTATCAGACTTATGAGCTACAGGGAAAGAATGTAGAATACAACCGCCACTTTTCTATTAAAATGTGACAAATATCACAATTTTCCTAAACAATGAATAGAGGATTCACTTGAGACGAAAGTGTAGTCAAGTGAGGATTGGAAACGATATTTTGGGAGATTTTGAGTGCTGAATGTATGCACGCACATCCAGTGAGATGTTGGCCATTTTGTCATCTAATAAAAACACATACATTAGGTTATTTGTGCACAAGTGGTGGTTGGGTTTGACATTCTTTCTAGACTACAGTCTACAGACAAAAACATCTAGGAAATTGGGGTGATTATAGCAACGCCAATTTTTGATGACCAGAATCGACCACAATTCTGTCTGTCGCAAACACTAGCGTTCCAGACGTGCACACATGTTGTGGTCACAAATCAAGAAAATCCTTCACTGAAAGTAAAACAAACTGCATTACCAAATTTTCTAATTTCATTTATAAGTTGTACCATTCAGTCGATTATATTTAAGTTACTGGTAGCATGTATACTGCACCTGTCTAGTAAACATGTCTAGTATACTTTAAATCTGTGTGGTAAATAATGCATATGGATCTGATTAATTGTACATAGATTAACCCGCCTACTACTACAAGGGTCAAAAATCAGTCAAAATGTTGATTGCCAAGGTATATCTAGTGCACTTAAAAGTTAAACACTGTCAAACCTTACGTGTAGTAAGTACATTTACAGGTCAAAATGAGTCGACTGTTTTTTGACTGGTAAAAGCATTGTCTGGTATTGTTCAGAGTGGTCAAAATGACAGTAAAAACCAGTCAAAAGTGCCCCTGTGGCAGTTGGCTGGTTTTGACCACTATAGCTACTTGCCGCTAAAGTTCAGCTAAAGTAGGAGGGTTATATTTTTAAAATTCTTTTTTGATAATTGCAAGCTCTACTGTATAGAATTTAATTGAATAGCTAGGATTTTGTTGCAAACCTTAACCCTCACCACCTCTCAGATCAAATCCATCAAAATCCTCCAAAGGGCACTTTTTTGGGGAAAAATTTAGCCCTGTTGGAAACTGGTCTTTTCACCTCTTCAAATGGGGCAAAATCACTACCTGGCAAGAAGTACAGGCCATAAGTGCTGAATATGAAAGATCAACGAAAATGCATGGTGCATTTTGAAGATGAGGGCATGTTTCCAAAAGTGCACTGGAGGATATTGGAGGATTCAGGAAGGTTCCTAGTCAGAATACCTTGGGGTTAGAGTTAATTCAAACAACATATAAAATCTCAACGCTGTGATCATTTTACAACAGAGACTGAGTGTATTTCTTAGCACAAAAAGTTCAAAAGCAGAAGTTTGTATAAATACCCAATGAATAATATCAAGACTCTAAACCAGACAACCTTGAAGCTCTCGCTTGGGTGGCTACAACCTACGCTTTATTTCATTCACAATTGAGGAAATAACGTCGGCAACTTTGCCATGTTAACAATTAGGATTAGAGGAAATCCAAGTGTTGTTTTTTTTGGTAAACATTTTGTGTCTGGCCACATGCAGAGTATGACTGTATGGGCCTAACCCATAGAAAGACATAGAACAAAATCGATATCGTGAGTTTGTGTACTATTTTTATTTTTCTGTTTTCAAACCAAAATCAGGAACCAGATTCCTGTAATTGGAAATCTTAAGATACCTTGGATGTATTTAAACTAACCTTAACTCTGAGGCCCATTTGCTTACACATAACCTGAATCCTTCCTAACTCCCTAGGCCCATTTGCTTACACATAACCTGAATCCTTCCTAACTCCCTAGGCCCATTTGCTTACACATAACCTGAATCCTCCAAAATCCTTCAGTAGTAAAGCAAGCACATGACATGTATGCAAACATGTGTTTCTAATCTGTGATACATGTACATGGCCAGGGACCCTCCCTGCATGCATGGAGCAATAAACAGTGTCCACTGACACAAGCACTGACCTTGCAATCACTACAACAAACATGGATGTACATGTACCATGGAAATGCAAGTATGCCTAATAACCTCAATCCTCCAAAATCCTTCACTTCAGCAAAGAGCATGTAGCATGTAACCTCAATCCTTCAAAATCTTTCACTTTAGCAAAGAGGATTTTGGAGGATTTTGGAAGGTTAGGGCTAATCTATATGAACACAATTTTCTCTTGTTTTATTAGAGTCACAAGAAATGTGGACTCACTGTAATAATTTCCCACCTCTGTGTTAAAAACAACTCATAGCATCCCCATTCTCCCACACACATACAACAAGAATTCATGCATCCCGTGGCCGAGCGGTCTAGCTTACCGGACTCAAGTTCTGGTGTTAGCAGCAGAATGTGGGTTCGAATCCCGGCCGTGACACTTGTGTCCTTGAGCAAGACACTTAACCATAATTGCTTCTCTCCACCCAGGGGTTAAATGGGTACCTGTGAGGGCAGAGTTGGTTGATTAGCCCTATATGCGCTGTAATGGCAGCAATTGAGCTGTATACTCCCCAGGGAGCTGAGATGGTTTCAGGAATGATTTATGAGCCTTATGAGCAGGGGTAATGATATAATGCGCCTTGAGCACCACTTAGTTGGTGGATACGTGCACTATATAAGTCCACACATTATTATTATCCCACACTTGCACTAATCCAATAACTGTGAACAAATGTACACAAATACCAACTCATGACACTAGCATGATGGCAGTCAACTCAAAAGCAAACTACGTACAACAAACAAAAGCTGGCAAGTCTGTGAAAGACACAAGTCGGCAAATATTACTTCTAAAGCCTTCATCCAAGTTTTCTTCCATTCCAAAATGTTCAGTTGGAATTGAAAAAAATTATTGACGGGTATTTGGAATTGAAAAATGGAACCGGGTAATGACAGTTTTGGCCGGGTGTCTGGGTACCCGGATACCCAGACTTAATACATGTAGATACACAAGTACATGTACTGTAGGAAGGTTTGCATTAAATATTTCCCTTCCTTTCCTGTCTACAGATTTGAGCTCATGACATCTTAGAGTAAGCAGTAATTTAAGCCGAAAACATAGATCACTATGGCTTGTGGTAGCTGTCTAGGAGCGGCTGAAGATGTAAGTTTGTTATTATTCATGCCTGGACTCGGGGTGGGGGGGGGGGGATATGAGGGGAGGGGAGGTAGTCGTATTACCCAGGTATTATTTATTACCAATGCATAAAAAAAATTTGGGAGGGGTTAATACTTGCATTACTCAGGTACTATGGGGTGTCGTGGCCGAGCGGTCTAGCTTACCGGATTCAAGTTCTGGTGTTAGCAACATAATGTGGGTTCGAATCACGGCCATGACACTTGTGTCCTTGAGCAAGACACTTAATCATAATTGCTTCTCTCCACCCAGGGGTTAAATGGGTACCTGTGAAGGCAGAGTTGGTTTGCTCTATATGCGCTAGAAATGGCAGCAATTGAGTTGTATACTCCCCAGGGAGCTGAGATGGTTTCAGGAATGATTTATGAGCCTTATGAGCCTTATGAGCAGGGATAATAATATAATGCGCCTTGAGCACCACTTAGTTGGTGGATACGTGCGCTATATAAATCCACACATTATTATTATTATTATTACTATCAATGAAGTTTCCCTGATTAGAAATGTGCCAATCGAAATTGAACAACATTTAAAATGTTAACTCAATTAATCATGACTGCTGGACAGTGAAAGCAATGGCACACAATGACCTTCTATACAAAAGATGCTTACAGAAATGAATCAATTCAGAGTATCATTGCTGTAAATCTCTCTGACAATGGTACTCTAGAGTACACATATAAATACATAGTAGCTACATACTGTACATGTACAATTGTACAATACTTCCATTGTATACTGTACATACAGCTGTCATTGTCTGTGTGATTGCACCTGTTTCTCTATGAACACCTGCTGTGGAATAGCCCTTCTGAACTTGTGAAGGTTCTGTGCACTTTTACATTCATTTTGTTTACTTATGTAGTGAAATAATCATACAGAAGGAAAACAATAAGCCTATAAGTCCCTCCTTCACATGGAGGCTAATCCCATCCCCAAATGTCCAATACGTTCTACACCAAGCCACAGCTGTCCTTTCCAAATAAATCTCTGAGGGCCTTGACAGACCAAAGTCTGTAGTGATTTTTGTGTCTAAAATCATGGACAAAATTTGTTGGGATACCCCATTCTACGTGTATCTCCCCCAAACAATGTTGTCTTGCATACAGTAGGGTGTGCCTCATCATGCGTTTTCCTGCATACATTATTAACCCTAACCCCTAGGTATTCTGGCTAGGTACGTGTACCTTTCTGAATCCTCCAAAACTCTCCAATGTGCAGTTTTGGAAACATGCCCTCATCTTCAAAATGCACCATGCATTTTCGTTGATCTTTCATATTCAGTACTTATGGCCTGTACTTCTTGCCAGGTATAGTACACATTTTGTCCCATGTCAAGAGGTGAAAGTACCAGTTTCCAACAGTGCTGAATTTTTCCAAAAAAGTGCCCCTTGGACGATTTTGCATGATATGGGGTGGTTAGGGTTAAAGTTATGAACTGGGAGAAATTGTTGAAATTGTCGTACATATCCAGGGTTCTCCCCACGTACAAGCTAGCGTATCGGCCCCGATACGCAAAGAGTTTTGGCCGATACGCTGCCGAAATTGCCGATACGCACTTTTTTCACCCGATACGCACTTTTTTTTTAATACATGTACCTTTATTGTTGGTAGCTAAAACGATCACGTCATTGTCATGTCACAGTTTTAGTCAGTGGTCTAGGGAAGCATAAGTTATTGTCCAACTTTCGTTTGCAGGCCTACACCGAACACGTACTCTGTTTACATGTCAACATGGAGTGTCGTGGCCGAGCGGTCTAGCGCACCGAACTCAAGTTCTGGTGTTGCCAGCAGCAGGGTGTGGGTTCGAGCCCCGGTCGTGACACTTGTATCCTTGAGCAAGGTACTTAACCATAATTGCTTCGTCCTTCGGATGGGACGTAAAGCCGTAGGTCCCGTGTGTTGTATAATGCACGAAAAGTGGATTGTCGTGGCCGAGTGGTCTAGCGCACTGAACTCAAGTTCTGGTGTTGCCAGCAGCAGAGTGTGGGTTCGAGCCCCGGCCGTGACACCTGTGTCCTTGAGCAAGACACTTAACCATAATTGCTTCTCTCCACCCAGGGGTTAAATGGGTACCTGTGAAGGCAGAGATGGTTTGCTCTCTATGCGCTAGAAATGGCAACAATTGAGCTGTATACTCCCCAGGGAGCTGAGATGGTTTCAGGAATGATTTATGAGCCTTATGAGCCTTATGAGCAGGGATAATAATATAATGCGCCTTGAGCGCCACTTAGTTGGTGGATACGTGCGCTATATAAATCTATACATTATTATTATTATTAACATGTGTATTGTTACATACACAGCGCATCCACTGGAATTCACATCACAGAAAACATGAATGCAGGCTATACTGTTATACTACTCATTGAGTATTGCCGCCATATTTATACGACGATTCACTTAGGAAACCGATTCCCTTTCCCAGACTCATTAGAAAGGCGCTTCGAACATTTCCAAAGACGGGCACCAGTGAAACCACAGAAACATCGACCCCCAAAAATATGAATATGCAACATAATGAACATATTCATAACACTCAATCAAACAGCCAATGAAAAAAATATAAAATTGGTACTATGCAAATTTATCCAATCACGACGTGCGGAAATGGCACGTGATACTGGTCTTGAATAACCATGAACCACGTGCACACTGCATGCATTGCACACACAGTCTACAGCTGACTGCACGGACGGCGGACGCACCCTGTGTATGTACATGTACGAATTATACATGTACATTGCACATGCAGCCCGTTGCAGGGGAATTCCCTTTCATAACTTTGTGTCCACAATTCTTGTTTATGGGATCGGGAGTATAATGCTATGTCTTTCAATTTCAAGTTGCTAGCATAATTATTTGAAAATGATGAAATATGGCTGATGTGTAAATACATGGATTTAACGAAGCTGCCCGCAAATGGTCGGCTGGCCGTGAACGAGACATGATGACTGCTTGCAGAGCGTGCACTATGCTGTGATGATGGCGGCGTCTGGTGGTGGATCGTAAGCAACTTGTTGGCTCGATTGCGTGGCATATAGCCGCTAAATAACATAAATATTTCTTTTAAAAAATGGGCGAAAATCAGTGTTTTTTGTCTAGTTTTTGGTACAGAACAGACTACAGGAAATGTATTTAAATCAGAAGCAACTTTTTCGTTCAAAATGGCCGGCGGGTATTAAATGGATACTCCACCATGCGATGCCTCAGTCTTATAGCCTATTCTTTATATTATTTAAAAAAAAATTATATCTTCATATAACTTTCACAGTAAGATTTATATAAAATTGATAACTGATTTAAAACTACATGTGTCAGTTTAATATTTGTGCAGAAAATGTAAAATAGTGGTCACTGACTAATGAGGCTTTTGGGTACATAGAGTGTATGACTGAAAATAATTTCTAAAACCTCCTGGAATCTCCTAAAATGCACCAGAATGCACTAGAGAGCATCTAAAAGTAAAAACTTTCCCACGGCCCTTAAGTGCACTCCGGCCCCACGACGTGAAGGGCTTCGCGCTACGCACTCGCAGATTCAATCCCAAAAATAAAATCCCCACAGTTTTGAAAAATCCTGGGGAGAACCCTGATATCCATGTAATGTGCACAGTTTTTAAAGTTTGTTAATCCTCCTACTATTGCCACACAGATTTAAAGTATACTGGACATGTTTACTAGGCAGGTGCAGTGTACATGCTACCAGTAATGCTTCAATTAGTCAACAATGAAGCTGATCAATGCGTCATTGTATACAAATGAATACAAGCCTCCTATGTATTTGCAGTACATGTTGCCGTTAAGTTGATAGTTGAGTGACTAGACAAAACCAGGGGGTACATGTTGCCATTGAGTTGATAGTTGAGTGACCAGACAAAACCAGGGGGTACATGTTGCCGTTGAGTTGATAGTTGACTGACCAGACAAAACTAGGGGGTACATGTTGCCGTTGAGTTGATAGTTGACTGACCGGACAAAACCAGGGGGTACATGTTGCCGTTGAGTTGATAGTTGACTGACCAGACAAAACTAGGGGGTACATGTTGCCGTTGAGTTGATAGTTGAGTGACCAGACAAAACCAGGGGGTACATGTTGCCGTTGAGTTGATAGTTGAGTGACCAGACATAACCAGGGTGTACATGTTGCCGTTGAGTTGATAGTTGAATGACCAGACAAAACCAGGGGTACATGTTGCCGTTGAGTTGATAGTTGACTGACCAGACAAAACCAGGGGGTACATGTTGCCGTTGAGTTGATAGTTGACTGACCAGACAAAACCAGGGGGTACATGTTGCCGTTGAGTTGATAGTTGACTGACCAGACAAAACCAGGGGGTACATGTTGCCGTTGAGTTGATAGTTGAGTGACCAGACAAAACCAGGGGGTACATGTTGCCGTTGAGTTGATAGTTGACTGACCAGACAAAACCAGGGGTACATGTTGCCGCTGAGTTGATAGTTGAGTGACCAGACAAAACCAGGGGTACATGTTGCCGTTGAGTTGATAGTTGAGTGACCAGACAAAACCAGGGGGTACATGTTGCCGTTGAGTTGATAGTTGAGTGACCAGACATAACCAGGGGGTACATGTTGCCGTTGAGTTGATAGTTGAGTGACCAGACAAAACCAGGGGGTACATGTTGCCGTTGAGTTGATAGTTGAGTGACCAGACAAAACCAGGGGGTACATGTTGCCGTTGAGTTGATAGTTGACTGACCAGACAAAACCAGGGGGTACATGTTGCCGTTGAGTTGATAGTTGAGTGACCAGACAAAACCAGGGGGTACATGTTGCCGTTGAGTTGATAGTTGAGTGACCAGACAAAACCAGGGGGTACATGTTGCCGTTGAGTTGATAGTTGAGTGACCAGACAAAACCAGGGGGTACATGTTGCCGTTGAGTTGATAGTTGAGTGACCAGACAAAACCAGGGGGTACATGTTGCCGTTGAGTTGATAGTTGAGTGACCAGACAAAACCAGGGGGTACATGTTGCCGTTGAGTTGATAGTTGACTGACCAGACAAAACCAGGAGACAATTTCATAGAGCTGCCAAGCAGAAAATTATGACAATAAAATTGTTGCTAAGCAATATAAAACAGACCACCAGCCAAAATGCATACATTTTGTATGAAATGTTGGCTGGCAACCAATGAAATCCGCTCACATTTTTTTCTGTTTCAGCAACTCAATGAAAATGGACCGACCAGCCATAAGTTTTTTATTTTTTTTATTATTTTTTTTTTAACACCTCTGTAGGAAAGGTACTACATGTACATGTATATACGTGTACATGACCTTAGCAATTCCCTGAACAGGGCTTTTCACCATTCAAAAACCATTTGGGAGGGTTTGTCAGTTCCAACAATACCAGGATTTTTTTTAATGAACAATTTCCTGCTTAGTCACAGGCTGATTTCTGTTCTAACCCTAACCATCCCAATTCCAGCTAAGTCCAACAGTTGGGTGGTAGTGTTACTGCATGGTGTTGTATTTTGATGGACTCAGTACTGTATAGCCCAGACAGGGATACTTTACATGGGGCTGGGTGTCCCAATTCCAGCTAAGTCCAACAGTTGGGTGGTAGTGTTACTGCATGGTGTTGGATTTTGATGGACTCAGTACTGTATAGCCCAGACAGGGATACTTTACATGGGGCCGGGTGTCCCAATTCCAGCTAAGTCCAACAGTTGGGTGGTAGTGTTACTGCATGGTGTTGGATTTTGATGGACTCAGTACTGTATAGCCCAGACAGGGATACTTTGCATGGGGCCTGGTGTCCCAATTCCAGCTAAGTCCAACAGTTGGGTGGTAGTGTTACTGCATGGTGTTGGATTTTGATGGACTCAGTACTGTATAGCCCTGACAGGGATACTTTACATGGGGCCGGGTGTCCCAATTCCAGCTAAGTCCAACAGTTGGGTGGTAGTGTTACTGCATGGTGTTGGATTTTGATGGACTCAGTACTGTATAGCCCAGACAGGGATACTTTGCATGGGGCCGGGTGTCCCAATTCCAGCTAAGTCCCAACAGTTGGGTGGTAGTGTTACTGCAATGTGTTGATTTTGATGGACTCAGTACTGTATAGCCCTGACAGGGATACTTTACATGGGGCCGGGTGTCCCAATTCCAGCTAAGTCCAACAGTTGGGTGGTAGTGTTAGGCCTACTGCATGGTGTTGGATTTTGATGGACTCAGTACTGTATAGCCCTGACAGGGATACTTTACATGGGGCCGGGTGTCCCAATTCCAGCTAAGTCCAACAGTTGGGTGGTAGTGTTACTGCATGGTGTTGGATTTTGATGGACTCAGTACTGTATAGCCCAGACAGGGATACTTTACATGGGGCCGGGTGTCCCAATTCCAGCTAAGTCCAACAGTTGGGTGGTAGTGTTACTGCATGGTGTTGTATTTTGATGGACTCGGTACTGTATAGCCCAGACAGGGATACTTTGCATGGGGCCGGGTGTCCCAATTCCATCCAAGTCCAACAGTTGGGTGGTAGTGTTACTGCATGGTGTTGTATTTTGATGGACTCGGTACTGTATAGCCCAGACAGGGATACTTTACATGGGGCCGGGTGTCCCAATTCCATCCAAGTCCAACAGTTGGGTGGTAGTGTTACTGCATGGTGTTGTATTTTGATGGACTCGGTACTGTATAGCCCAGACAGGGATACTTTACATGGGGCCGGGTGTCCCAATTCCAGCTAAGTCCAACAGTTGGGTGGTAGTGTTACTGCATGGTGTTGTATTTTGATGGACTCAGTACTGTATAGCCCTGACAGGGATACTTTACATGGGGCCGGGTGTCCCAATTCCAGCTAAGTCCAACACTTGGGTGGTAGTGTTACTGCATGGTGTTGGATTTTGATGGACTCAGTACTGTATAGCCCAGACAGGGATACTTTACATGGGGCCGGGTGTCCCAATTCCAGCTAAGTCCAACAGTTGGGTGGTAGTGTTACTGCATGGTGTTGTATTTTGATGGACTCAGTACTGTATAGCCCTGACAGGGATACTTTACATGGGGCCGGGTGTCCCAATTCCAGCTAAGTCCAACAGTTGGGTGGTAGTGTTACTGCATGGTGTTGGATTTTGGCGGATTCAGGAAGGTTCTTAGCCAAAATAGCTAGGGGGTTAGGGTTAATGATTTATAAGCCCATGAGAATATTTTTGTGTAGTGGATATTTTGTGTATCAAGTATATCAAGTACTATGTATGTACCATCATGGAGTTGCCACTTCGGTGGGACGTACATGGCAAGACTCTTAAAACCCTAACCCCCTAATGGTTTTGGCTAAGAACCTTCCTGAATCCACCAAAATCCAACAGTGTACACAGTGGAGTGTCGTGGCCGAGCGGTCTAGCTTACCGGACTCAAGTTCTGGTGTTAGCAGCAGAATGCGGGTTCGAATCCCGGTCGTGACACTTGTGTCCTTGAGCAAGACACTTAACCATAATTGCTTCTCTCCACCCAGGGGTTAAATGGGTACCTGTGAGGGCAGAGTTGGTTGATTAGCCCTATATGCGCTGTAATGGCAGCAATTGAGCTGTATACTCCCCAGGGAGCTGAGATGGTTTCAGGAATGATTTATGAGCCTTAAGAGCAGGGGTAATAATATAATGCGCCTTGAGCACCACTCAGTTGGTGGATACGTGCGCTATATAAGTCCACACATTATTATTATTATTATTATTATTATAATAATAATTATTAATAATAATAATAATAAAGATTTGTAGCGCGCACATATCCACCCTGCTGGACGCTCAAGGCGCGGAAACAAAGAAAAAAAACATGAATACAAGCAATATACAATGATAGCATAGGGAAAAATTATGTACTGAGATACATGTACCTACAATGGAATTACAAATATATATCATCTTTGAAGAAATGTGACATAAGATGAGTTTTAAGCATTGACTTAAATCTAGTTATACTATGACAAGATTTGAGTTTAGTTGGAAGATGATTCCAGAGTCTCGGAGCGGCGACAGAAAAAGAACATCAACATCATGTACACGTGTAAACGTCCCAACCCTAATATCAATACAGTAGTATATCAAGAGGCTTTAATTTCAGTCATCTTAACACCTTGTTTCAATTCTCATTATCCATTGCAGTCCACTGACTCCGGCAAGTTGACTCCGATTGAGAAGCGATCATGCACCGATTGCTTGTGCTGCCTCATCTTCATCTTATTCTGGATCGGCATGGTGAGAAAGACAGATGAATGTTGATGTTCTTGATGAAAAAAAAGGACCTGACCCCTAATTTCTCAGAGAATCTTACTCATTTTTTGTTTGAATTAACAAATTTGCAAATGGTGCGGGTTTTGAAGTTTTTACCTTGTGATAACCATAAACCATCCCAGGGGTGGGTGTGATTTCTCAGGATTTGTCCTGATTTCAGGATTTTTTTACAAATCTCCCTTTGCCTCAACATTTTCTTGAAAGAAGAGAAGTAGTCACCAAGGAATGAAAAAAGTAGCCTGTATTGTGTCCAAAACTCTAGTTAGTTTGTGGGGATGTGGAGAGTCTAAATCCTCCAAAAATATCATTACCCGGTTCCATTTTTCAGTTCCAAGTACCTGTAAACAACTGTTTAAAATTCCGACTGAACATTTTAAGCCACACAAAATAAAGTCTCTGATTTTTTTTTGCTAACAAAAGAAGGAAAACTTGGATGAAGGCTTTAGAAGTAACATTTTCCAACAACCTTTCACATGTCTGCTGGCTTTTGTTTGAAACTTGTGTTCATATTGGTTATTTTATACATTCGGGAGTATTTATGTGTTTTGACAAAATTGTTTACGGGTACCCGGGTATCCGAAGATTTCCACTTTCAGGTATCCGGTTCCTGAAATAACCATAAAGGCACAGCCCTACTGTTTAGCCCTACTGTAATGGCGTGTCGTGGCTGAGCGGTTAAGAGCACCGGACTCAAGCTCTGGTGTTTCTGATCAGCAGCGTGTGGGTTCGAGTCCCGGTCGTGACACTTGTGTCCTTAAGCAAGACACTTAACCATTATTGCTTCGTCCTTCAGATGGGACGTAAAGCCGTAGGTCCCGTGTGTTGTATTAAAAACTATCAACACACGTAAAAAGAACCCAGTACACTTATCGCTAAGAGAAGGGGTTTTCCCCGGTGTTTCTGGCAGGCCCGTATATGCCAATATATACCGTTAAAGTTAGCGATATGCGGACTAGATTCGCCCTGCTGACTACAACTTCAGAAGGTTCAGAAGGTTAGGTTATTGTTGAATTACCAATTCTAAACCACAAATTAAAAATAAATCTACAAACTATATCTTGTGCACCCACAGTTTTTCATTGCTGGTTACTCCATTGCCACTGGCAACGTGTTGCGGCTTATCTACGGCTATGATAGCTACGGCAACATCTGCGGAATGGACAATGAAGAAATCGCCAACATCACCTTTTCCGGCATGGACATGACAGAGAGATCGTTAGTTCCTTTGTTTTACTTTATATGTACCATTCCCTGTTATTTAATTGGTAATATTAAACAATTCTTGGTATAATTTAATTATTAAAACTCAATTGAATGAGTTGACTGCTATTCAAAAATTGACAACTGTCTGTTTTTGAATGGTGGATAAGCTGTGTAGATAACAGTACCGTGTACAGTTTAGATGCATTCACCACACACACTCGGTACAATTTCCAGGGAGTTGACAGACCATTCAAAACTAGACAAATGTCTGTTTTTGAATGGTGGATAAGCTGTGTAGATAACAGTACCATGTACAGTTTAGATGCATTCACCACACAGTACCATTTGACAACTGTCTGTTTATGAATGGTGGATTAGCTGTGTAGATAACAGTACCATGTACAGTTTAGATGCATTCACCACACAGTACCATTTGACAACTGTCTGTTTATGAATGGTGAATTAGCTGTGTAGATACATGTAACAGTAAGATGTACAGTTTAGATATATTCACCACACAGTATGATTTGGCAACCATTACACACACTGGCATTAGTATCGTTATCATTCAAACCATTTGAATGATTCTGAGTGATCAATCAACAGGAGGGTTAATAGAAATATTTATTTGTTTTTCTCCGAACTATAAAATAGGCATGTCTTCTTCATGGATGTACGCCGGCCGGTCTCCTCACTGGAAATCTGCGTCAAGAAATGCCCAGATGAGATGCTGAATACCACGGCCGACTTCAAGACCTTCGCGAATAAGACTGGCTCCCTGCTGTGCGATTACAGTGTGGAAGTGGCTGATTATGAGAGTGCTGGTCGGGGACTGAATGGGCCATGCCCAGCTATAGTCTACGCAAGGTACTTAATAGAGTGTTGACTTGAAAAGAGGGTGCATATATATACATCAACTCAACAAAATATTGAAGCAGTTTCTGAGAAATCTGTTTTTCTTTTTTGCATTTTTGAAAGTTTAAATTTTTTTAAATAAATACGGCTCCGGTTTCTGGTCATAGGTCGCCTTCAAAATCGGTGACACACTTATTATTTTTTTTTTTGCCAACAGGGAAATACATGATACATGTATACGCTGGGACCAAATTTCCCATACACAAAGTATGGTGGATAAGAGAGGTCTCACAAATTGGGCAAATGTTCATACCCCTATGTGAAAAAGTCGTTTAAAACACAGCACGGCAGAATTCCAATCAATCCAGCAATTTTGACTGCAATTGAACATCGTTTCATTTCTTTTTTTGGCCTAAGAGTCGTGATTTAAAGCCAGTGTACATATATTTTCTGACAAAATATCTGTAAACACATCTACTTTAACTTTATACTTTAGGCACCTTCTCAAAACTATTCCCGAATAAGTTGCAGAAAAGTTTCTCCACAAAGGGTATATAATTGCTAAAACGTTGAGGTCAGATTCTTTTGCTAGATAGATTTTTCCTCTATACAAAGCACACATTTATCCTCTATAATGTTTATAGTCTCTTCACCGAGCAGTCTGCGGTTTGGCCAACTGATAAGATCTCACAACCCTTTGCGGTTTGGAGAATCCAGGCAATGTTTACGAAATGTGACATGCATGATTTATTTTGTGAGAGTATTGATCAAGGACAATCTAGGCTTACTTGATGTCAATGAAAGAGCCGATCTTTAGCAACAGAACACATAGGTTTACTTTTAAATAAAAAGTTATTCAGATCCGAAATTATTCAATACCATGAAGATTTTAAGAATGAAATGTTCTTCGGCATATAGTAACAGCACAATGGTTACAGTCTGTGAGATTTAACTGTAATTGTATTTAAACCTCGTTTTCAACTAAGGGGACCAGGGAATAATAATAATATGAATAAGTAAGACTAATTGCGGTAACACCATGTGGAATCTCAATTGAGTAGTAATTAGTTCTGAAAAGAACTGGGGGTACAAATCGACGTTTCGATCAGTATGCTCTGATCGTCCTCAGGAGAGTGCCGGACTCTGGAAAATGCTGCTGCTTAAGTAGACTGCTGGAGGATCATCCCATGAATGGATGCTGGAGGATTAGTTCGTTGAGGCGCGCAGGCGGGAAACTGTGAGACTATGAGACTAGCTAGGATCCTAGGGGTTGGGGGAGAGGAGTGTGTGCTCACTGAACTGAATCAGAATGTGGTTGTTAACAAGCACAGGGGAAGGAGGGTGGTTGACTTAGGATATAGGGGATCCCTCAGTCTGGGGTGGGTTATGGACTTTGGATATAGAAGATCCTTCAGTCTGTAGTATAGGTCGCCAAATGTCGCTGATGAAGAAACCGATGTCCTGTGGCACAGTGTCGTGTTTGACGATCTCGATGGCCTCTCTGATGCGTCTGGGGTGCCATGCGTCGATGGGTGTGATGAGTTGGGCTGCCTGCCAGTCGATTTGGTGGTCCTTGATGTGCGAGTGCTTGACGATGGCGGACCTCTCGAAATCTCCTCTGCGGCCGTGTGCTCGGTGTTCCTTCAATCTGATGGGGAGGTTGCGTTTTGTTTCCCCGATGTACACCTTACCGCACTCACAGGGGATCCGGTAGACTCCCACTCTGTTGTTTGGGTCCGGTTTGTCCTTGTGGGTATGTAGAAGTCCTTGGAGTTTGCTGGGGGCTGAGTGGAACACATCGATGCCTGCTTGTCGGAGGATGCGTTGTACATGTAGGTTGTAAGACTTCGAACCTAGATAGGGGAGACAAGCAGAGAGGGTTAGATCACTTACCTTGCTTTTGGAGTTTGGAACCGGCTTCGCTGTGCTGATCTTGTTGGGATTGTAACCGTTGCGTTTGAGGGTAGTTCGGATGTGCTGTAGTTCCTTGGGAAGGCTGTCCTTGTCACAAATGTTGTAGGCGTGTTGTACGAGCGTACGGTTGACCGATGACTTGATGCTTGGATGATGGAAGGAGCGCTGGTTCAGGTACCGATCTGTGTGCGTGGGCTTTCTGTAGACGCCAGGTGTAGGGAGCCGTCTGGGTTTCTGGAAATCCCAACATCAAGGAACACGATCTTGTCATCTTCTTCCGTTTCCATGGTGAACTTGATGCTCGGGTGTTGCTGGTTTAGATGTTGTAGAAAATCCTGGAGTATGTCTCTGCCGTGTGGCCAAACCACAAAGGTGTCATCCACGTATCGGAGCCACAGCTTAGGTTGGAGGTCGGCGGTGTTGAGGGAAGAGTTTTCAAACTCTTCCATGAAAATATCAGCAAGGACCGGGGATAAAGGAGATCCCATGGAGGTCCCAGCTGTCTGCTCGCATTTTCCAGAGTCCGGCACTCTCCTGAGGACGATCAGAGCATACTGATCGAAACGTCGAGTTGTACCCCCAGTTCTTTTCAGAACTAATTACTACTCAATTGAGATTCCACATGGTGTCACCGCAATTAGTCTTACTTATCATCCTCACCATGCAAAGCTACAAGTTTTACCAATAATATGAATGTCAAAATTTTTACCAGAAATAATAATTTTTAGTGTCCAGAAACTACCACAGGTGGTAAAAAAATTCACGTGTTTTTTCTTCTAGGCCAAATTTCTTCATTATTTTCGCCAAATTGTAGTCATTCATGAAAGTTAAAACAGAGGCATTTTTCGGGTGCTTTTCAAAGTGAATTTCGCCGAGTGTAACGTTACTTTGTGGTATGATCTCTACGGTATGATCAAGCTTGATTTTGATTATTAAAAATTAGTCATGAAAATGAGTAGCTCACCGTGGTTGAAAGTGCAATCATATTGTGTGCCGAAATGATTCTAAATCTCACCACTACATATACAAATGAATGCTCATTTTGTTAATTTTCAAAAACTTTATAAAACGAAGTTAGTAATAAACGTTTCTAGAGTTCCTTTGAATACGGCCGTAGTGATCGTATGAAAGCGCACGTGTGAACTGAACACGGTACTATTGTGTGGGGGTGGCTCAATTGCTCAATGTTCCAACCCCCAAACTCGGGAGAAGAAAAAAAATAAACACGTGCGAAGCTAAAACAAACTGGGCGATTGATGTGTGTTTTTCATTTCAGAAATTTCGTCTGTACTTAATTCATCAGTAGAAAAATATTGCATGCACATAGAATTTAAGGCATTGCGGATAAAATCCTTACGGATTGCTGGGAAATATAGTTGCATGTACCATAGAGCAAGGACGCACATAGGTAAATCAGTGCATGCTCATGTTTACTTTTGCTCACTGGGCCAGTGACCAAACCGCAAATCCACCCAGCAGGGACCACCTGCTGGCTTCCAGTAGATAACGATCTCGATGTCTGCGGTTTAGTCTTCATGTAAACAAATTGCCTGGTCTAGCTTCAATACTTCTCCGCAAACATATTCGCAATATATTTGGACTGCTTGGGGGTACTTTGAGCATTGAAAAATCAACTGCGCATAAATCTCTGCGCAAGTTATTCGGGAATAGTTTTGAGAGGGTGCCTTAACCCTCCTACTACTGCAAGGGTCAAAATCAGTCAAAATGTTGATATACTTCCCAAGGTATGTCTAGTGCACTCAAAAGTCAAACATTGTCAAACCTTACGTGTAGTAAGTACATTTACAGGTCAAAATGAGTCGACTGTTTTTGACTGGTAAAAGCATTGTCTGGTATTTTTCAGAGTGGTCAAAAATGCATGTGTGCACATTTGGGTCAACAGTCAAAATGGGCAGTTGACTGGTTTTGACCTCTATAGCAACTTTCCACTAAAGTGCATCAATAGTAGGAGGGTTAATAGAATTAAGATATACATATGTACTCTTAGGTAAAACTTGTTGCTTTGCATGGTGAGGATGATAAGTAAGACTAATTGCGGTGACACCATGTGGAATCTCAATTGAGTAGTAATTAGTTCTGAAAAGAACTGGAGGTACAACTCGACGTTTCGATCAGTATGCTCTGATCGTCCTCAGGAGAATGCCAGACTCTTGAAAATGCTGCTGCTTAAGTAGGCTGCTGGAGGATCATCCCATGAATGGATGCTGGAGGATTCTCCTGAGGACATTCTCCTGAGGACGATCAGAGCATACTGATCGAAACGTCGAGTTGTAACACCAGTTCTTTTCATATATGTACTCTTATGTCTGAAAGTTATCCTGTGGAAGTTTCAGCTTATTTCATTGTACCACTAATGAGAAAACATTGTGAAAATATGAAATTACATTCAAATTGTTAGTTCTCATTCCAACAGTCTTTGGTTGACTGAAATTCATTTTGGAAATTATATCTTGAATATAAGATTTGAATCCTTGCATGGTGGAGTATTGATATCGTTTTGGTTTGCGGTAACACCATCTCAACTATTGCTATTTGTGAGGTAGAGGGTTCTGGAATTAACCTTTTCGGGCAACTCGTATCTCAGCTGGTGTTAAGTGAGATTATGTCTTTAACCCTCCTATAGGTTTAACAATCAAAGACACTCAAAATTTGTATGTAACTCCCAACCCATTGACTTTGTGCAGTGCACTCAAATAAATGCAAGGACATGTGGCTATGGTAGGAGGTCAAACCAAAACCACTCGACTGTATATGAGTCTGCTGCTAACTTATGCAGTACATATACAGCTCTGTGTGACTCTGCATATAACTTATGTAGGACATACACAAGTGTGTTTGACTTTGCCACTATCTCCAGCACTCTTAGAGAAAAATACACATGTGTGAACAAATGGCAATGCAACCAAAAATACTCAAGTGACTGTCTGTGGGTGCAGTGCTTACTGGGCCAAATTTCAGCCTGGGCATAGGAGGGTTAATTTGACTAAAACTGTAACACCTGAGACAGAAACATTTCAAAGGATGTTTAGATACCATCATCAACTTGACACTAAGTAAGTTTTATGTAAAACTGTGATCAATTAATTTTTTTTTTAAATTACCAATAATTGTACTATTTTTCAGGATGGTTTACTTTTGTAAAATCACACCACTGTTGATGTGTTTTGTATTTTTGTCATGCCAGTGACAGCCTCCTTAACCGCTGTGTACCCAAGAAAATCGGGGAGCTCGGCAAAGATACCATTGAGAAACTGATCAACTTCCTCAACTCGTCTCGTCTCATCTCCAAGGTGATGGCTGACCTGTATATGGCTCGCTGGGCCATACTTGGCATGTGTGGCATAGCATTATGTGAGTACAAAAAGGCTGTCGCTACTTAAAGCCAGTGTTCACTCCGTGCATGAGCTGTTGAGGGCACACGTTGTTAGATCACTGTTGATCGTGAGGGCAGCAATATTATGTTGCGTTTGGCATATTTTGCGGTTGATGTGCGTATGCGCGCAATATCTCAAGCGATCATTGGCTGGTAGAAGTTTCTGAGCATGTAGTACCATAACATACACGCATAAAGTATACGACATAAAACACAATAAAGGGGGCCACTTTCTTACCGTCACGTTAGCAGTTTTTCTTATGGTTGTAATTTTTTGTTTTAATATCTGAAACCACCCAAAAAGAATTTCAACATTTGAATAGACATGCATGCTTACCCTAAAGATAATTTGAGTTGATTATTACTATTATTTTTTTAATTAGCCTAAAATTTCCATCAACAAATGGACGGAAAAATGAGGTAACTTTTTCCGTCCAATTTTTATGGAAATTTGAGGGTAAAAAAATAAATAAAAAAATAACAAAATAAAATAAATCAACTCAAATTAGTTCTAGTATAAGCCTGCATGTCCATTCACATGTTGAAACACTTTTTGGTCGGTTTCGGGTACTTAAAAATAAATAACAACCATTGGAAAAACTGCTAATGTGACGGATGCAAAGTGGCCCCCTTTATTGTGTTTTATGTCATACGCACAACGCTCACTTGACGCCTTAGTGGCTATCATCACAGACACTGGGTGCAATTTTACCACTAGAGGGCTACGATGCGAACAGAGCGAACACAAATATTGGTTATCTAAAAAAAAACATAAATGATCTAAAATTACTTGGTGTTAAGCTGATAATGGCATCAAACATTCCTTGAAATATATTTGTCTTACATTTTTGTCATTTTAGCAAAATTTAGTGAAATAATTTCCAAAGTAAAGTTTTGTCATCCGAAAAGACAGAAATTCTGATTTGGAATGAATACGTATAATCTGAATGCATTTTCACTATTTTCTTGTTAACGACACAATGAAACAAGCTGAAACTTTCAATAATAATAATAATAATGTGTGGATTTATATAGCGCACGTATCCACCAACTAAGTGGTGCTCAAGGCGCATTATATTATTACCCCTGCTCATAAGGCTCATAAATCATTCCTGAAACCATCTCAGC
The DNA here is from genome assembly GCA_029582265.1 of Zoroaster sp. YZ-2022. Classification (NCBI taxonomy): domain Eukaryota; kingdom Metazoa; phylum Echinodermata; class Asteroidea; order Forcipulatida; family Zoroasteridae; genus Zoroaster; species Zoroaster sp. YZ-2022. The sequence goes on from CM055825.1 coordinate 35,419,546, forward strand.
TCCCTGGGGAGTATACAGCTCAATTGCTGCCATTACAGCGCATATAGGGCTAATCAACCAACTCTGCCCTCACAGGTACCCATTTAACCCCTGGGTGGGCAGAAGCAATTACGGTCAAGTGTCTTGCTCAAGGACACAAGTGTCACGGCCGGGATTCGAACCCACACTCCGCTGCCAACACCAGAACTTGAGTCCGGCAAGCCAGTGGTTGGTTTCTATACATATCTCTTGATTCTTATAAAGTATGGATGCATTTACAGACATTGGTTGGTTTCTATACATATTTCTTGATTCTTATAAAGTATGGATGCATTTACAGACATTGGTTGGTTTCTATACATATCTCTTGATTCTTATAAAGTATGGAGGCATTTACAGACATTGGTTGGTTTCTGTACATATCTCTTGATTCTTATAAAGTATGGATGCATTTACAGACATTGGTTGGTTTCTGTACATATCTCTTGATTCTTACAAAGTATGGATGCATTTACAGACATTGGTTGGTTTCTATACATATCTCTTGATTCTTATAAAGTATGGATGCATTTACAGACATTGGTTGGTTTCTGTACATATCTCTTGATTCTTATAAAGTATGGAGGCATTTACAGACATTGGTTGGTTTCTGTACATATCTCTTGATTCTTATAAAGTATGGAGGCATTTACAGACGTTGGTTGGTTTCTATACATGTCTCTTGATTCTTATGAAGTATGGATGCATTTACAGACATTGGTTGGTTTCTATACATATCTCTTGATTCTTATAAAGTATGGATGCATTTACAGACATTGGTTGGTTTCTGTACATATCTCTTGATTCTTATGAAGTATGGATGCATTTACAGACATTGGTTGGTTTCTATACATATCTCTTGATTCTTATGAAGTATGGATGCATTTACAGACATTGGTTGGTTTCTATACATATCTCTTGATTCTTATAAAGTATGGATGCATTTACAGACATTGGTTGGTTTCTATACATATCTCTTGATTCTTATAAAGTATGGATGCATTTACAGACATTGGTTGGTTTCTGTACATATCTCTTGATTCTTATAAAGTATGGATGCATTTACAGACATTGGTTGGTTTCTATACATATCTCTTGATTCTTATAAAGTATGGATGCATTTACAGACATTGGTTGGTTTCTGTACATATCTCTTGATTCTTATAAAGTATGGATGCATTTACAGACATTGGTTGGTTTCTGTACATATCTCTTGATTCTTATCAAGTATGGATGCATTTACAGACATTGGTTGGTTTCTATACATATCTCTTGATTCTTATAAAGTATGGATGCATTTACAGACGTTGGTTGGTTTCTATACATGTCTCTTGATTCTTATGAAGTATGGATGCATTTACAGACATTGGTTGGTTTCTATACATGTCTCTTGATTCTTATAAAGTATGGATGCATTTACAGACATTGGTTGGTTTCTGTACATATCTCTTGATTCTTATCAAGTATGGATGCATTTACAGACATTGGTTGGTTTCTGTACATATCTCTTGATTCTTATGATCAAGTATGGATACATTTACAGACATTGGTTGGTTTCTATACATACATGTATCTCTTGATTCTTATAAAGTATGGATGCATTTACAGACATTGGTTGGTTTCTGTACATATCTCTTGATTCTTATAAAGTATGGATGCATTTACAGACATTGGTTGGTTTCTGTACATATCTCTTGAATCTTATAAAGTATGGATGCATTTACAGACATTGGTTGGTTTCTTTACATACATGTATCTCTTGAATCTTATAAAGTATGGATGCATTTACAGACATTGGTTGGTTTCTTTACATACATGTATCTCTTGAATCTTATAAAGTATGGATGCATTTACAGACATTGGTTGGTTTCTGTACATATCTCTTGATTCTTATAAAGTATGGATGCATTTACAGACATTGGTTGGTTTCTGTACATATCTCTTGATTCTTATAAAGTATGGATGCATTTACAGACATTGGTTGGTTTCTGTACATATCTCTTGATTCTTATAAAGTATGGATGCATTTACAGACATTGGTTGGTTTCTGTACATATCTCTTGATTCTTATAAAGTATGGATGCATTTACAGACATTGGTTGGTTTCTGTACATATCTCTTGATTCTTATAAAGTATGGATGCATTTACAGACATTGGTTGGTTTCTGTACATATCTCTTGAGTCTTATCAAGTATGGATGCATTTACAGACATTGGTTGGTTTCTGTACATATCTCTTGATTCTTATAAAGTATGGATGCATTTACAGACATTGGTTGGTTTCTGTACATATCTCTTGATTCTTATAAAGTATGGATGTATTTACAGACATTGGTTGGTTTCTGTACATATCTCTTGATTCTTATAAAGTATGGATGCATTTACAGACATTGGTTGGTTTCTATACATATCTCTTGAGTCTTATCAAGTATGGATGCATTTACAGACATTGGTTGGTTTCTATACATATCTCTTGATCCTTATAAAGTATGGATGCATTTGATAGACATTTAACCACAAATTTCCTCTTTAACACTCACCCCTAGGTATTTTTGCTTTCAACCATCCTGAATCCTCCAAAATCCTCCACTATGCAGTAACACAATGCTGGCCTGTGATTTCTTAGGGTTTTCTTGATTTCAGGATATTTTACAAATCTCCCTTTGCCTGAAAATTTTCTCGAAAGAAGAGAAGTAGCAACAAAGGAAAGAAAGAAGTAGCCTGTATTGTGTCCAATCCTGTAGTTTGTTGTTTGTGGGGATGTGGAGAGTCTGTAAATCCTCCCAAATTAAACATCCAGGGTCAGAGGTTCAGAGGGTCTTTGTCCTCTAGACCAAAGGGAGACCCAGGCCCGCTACTCATTCTTCAGGATTTTTTACTTTTGTCAAATCAAACCCCTGTCAGTGACATATTCTTTTTACTTAAAGGATCAAAGGACATCAGGCCCCATGTAAACTAGTGGTTGGGCTCTACTGTCCTCAATCCTCAAAACATCCTGGAGGATTTTGAAGGATCAGGGAGGGTAAGGGTTAAGTCAGTGCCATTCGATACGTTTATTTGGTTCTTTTTTGTATTGTATTGTAAAGTTGGTTGCTCTAGTATAATTTCTTGTCATGTTAATATTCATCACTTTTGGTATCTTTCTTCTATGTAAGCGCTTAGAGGCACTTGCAATTTGCGCTATATAAATTTCTATTATTATTTTTTTTCTGGTTCATAGTGTTGGCATTCATCATGGTATTTCTAATTCGCGTGGTTGCTCAGTTTGTCGTGTGGATCATCTACATAGTTTCCATCCTTGGTTCCATTGGTAAGTGATACGTTCATATAGTAAACCCACAATGAACCCATACACTGTATTTATCCTAGAGAACATTAACCCTTCTACAATCAGTACAATTTTTGAAACAACTCATTCAGGCCACTCCAAGCCATTAGCTTTTGCCAGTGGCCTCCTATGGTTACCCTTCTGTGCACTGTCACACCACTGAGATTGCAGGGTAAGGTGGTCTCCCATGGATACATTGCAGGCCATACTAATATGTTCAAACATTTACAGTGGTCTTGGGTGGCACACAGTTGATTTTGTAAGATTACTTGGAAAGGACAGCAGGCTTGTATGTATTAAAGGTTGGTGAAAAAACATTGAAAATTTAGTGGATCGGAATGGTCTCCATGTGTAGGAGGGTTAATAGATTGTTCTTTAGTAAGGGACAAAAATTAATCATGCTGTCTACGGCATGATAATGACCACTTTATTATGGAGCGTGAAACTGGGCTCAGTTTCCAAACGTTTATTCAGAAGGCAATGAAATGGAGAAGATTATAACACGGTATGATGGACGAGAAAGAGGAGGAAATTGACCGCATCAAACCACCCTGTTCAGGGCGCCAGCTGTTCCAATGGAACCGTTCCGTCACAATTCCTGAAGAGGTGGAAATAACGCTGAAGTTATTTAAAAAGACGTAAACTAATGAATGAATGACTTTTGGGCAACAGGGAGGTCTTTTATTGCCTGTGACCATGCCCAAAACCGGTCATTATCCTGCGGTAAAGACCAAGCGTCAAACTTTTATTCCCATTTATAAATGCCTGTATCAAGTAAGTTTTCAAAGTTTTTTAATTGAGCCATTTTTGTTGAAAAGCCAAATAGAAATTGGCAAATTCACGTTGTTGGGAAACACAAAACACTTTTTTTTATTTATGGACAACCATAACAAACTGAATACATATACTTAAAGGGACACTATCATCATGATCAACAGGGCATGGAATCAGAGTGCTAGTTTTAGATTAACTCAGTCACTGAAAATAATACCCCACATGATAAGGTCATGTTACCGTTGCTACTGCATAAATGAGCCAGTAATTTTCAGTTACTGTGTTCATCTTAAACTAGGACACCGATTCCATGCCCTGTTGAAAGTCTGCTTTGATCGTGACGATATTGCCCTTTCAAATGGGAGCCAGGGAACATGTTCAGTTTGATCAAATGTTCGTCACAGTGGTGTTGAATGGGTTATTTATAGCCACGCTGTTTGTATTCTATAAAATCAAATCCCATTCACATGTCATGCTGTTTTTCTCTGAGGAATTTCTCAACTCTTGTGTTTTAGGTGGTACAGTGGCGCTGTGGGTGACGTATGTAATGAAGAAACAGGAGTTAGAGTCGATGGAGGTGGAAATTGACATAGCTGAACGTAATGTGACATCGTTCCTCGTCTACTCAATCCTGGCGACTGTCTTCACTGTGAGTCAAGTATTAGTACACTCGGGGGGGGGGGTGGGGTCAAAGTTGCCTCATTTTGTCTGACTGTACTCATTGCAGCCAGTCCTTCAGTTATTTGTTTGCAATAAGCTTGTCTTTTACCAGGGCCAAATTTCACAAATCATCATGTGGTGTTAAACAAATGATGATGTAATGTTTAAATCCATATGGCAACCAAAAAAGTTGTCAATGTGGGTTCGAATCCCGATCTGGCCGGTCATGATGCTTGTGACCTTGAGCAAGACACTTAACCATAATCGTCGTAGGTCCTGTGTGCTAGATTATTAAAGTAATGCATGTAAAAGAACCCAGAACACTTATCGTGGAAGAGTAGGGGTTAACCCCGGTGTTTCTGGTTCACATAGCAAGCGCCCTTGTTTACAGGTTTCCTCAGGCTTCCGAGCTACAGTGCTTAAGTGTGCTTTTGAGGCATCCTTGGTTTCATTACCAGAAATGTATAATAATAATTATATCAGGTCCAGCCTATCAAATATTTCTCCCAACTGATTATTCCATCCGTCGCTTCATCTTTGCCTCTGTCTTCCACAGGTCATCCTTCTCCTAGTGATCTTGGTGATGCGTAAGCGTGTAGGCTTCACCGTGGAGCTTCTCGGCCAGGCGGGCAAGGCCATCGCTGCCATGCCCTTCCTGCTGATTCAGCCCGTCTGGACATTTATCATTTTAATGGTGTTCTTCGTCTATATTGTCATCGTGTTTGTCTGCATCTCTGCAACAGGTGAGTGAAACCAAACATACATGTATTTTTTATTTTTTTTTAAAGTTTTTTATGAACGGTTGCCATAACACAAGGCTCTTAAAATGCAACTCAAAGTGCAGGCTAGAACTCGAGGAGTGGGGGGGGGAGGGAATAAAAAATATATATAAAAAAAATAAGCAAATAAAAATAAAAATTCTCTCAAAAGTTGATATTAGCTGTCACCTGACGATTTGTCCTGTTTCTGTATAATGCAAGTCCCAAGTATATACATGTCCTTGACGTATTTTATACATTCTGCAGTTGCTGTTCTAATGTTCCCTTCAGGCAATTTGTTTTAGGTGTTCTAGGTCACTATATTTATTTTTTTGAAATGCATATTGTAATTTTACTGTATTAACCCTCCTACTATAGCTGCACTTCAATGGGAAGTTACTACAGAGGTCAAAACCAGTCAACTGCTTGTTTTGACTGTTCACCCAAATGTGCACACAGGGGCATTTTTGACTGGTTTTTACTGTCATTTTGACCACCCTGAACAATACCAGACAAAGCTCTTACCAATAAAAAAAATGTGGGGCCAATTTATCAGAAATTCTGACATGTTTATTTCTATACATATTTCTTGATCCTCAAAGTATGAGTGAATATCATATGAAAACATTTGATTAAAAGTGTCCTTAAAAAATAAATTGTAGATAAAATGGGATACAAAAATTTGATTCTTTTCTCATGATCAGGCACACCGAAGCTGGACCCAGAGACGGGCCATGTGATCTACGATCCTCCTGAGCCGGTCAGCTACATGTGGTGGTATCATGCCATAGGGTTTATCTGGACTGCTGAATTCATCTTGGCTTGTCATCAGTTTGTCATTGCTGCCAGTGTGGTAGACTGGTATTTCACTAGGTATATACACTTCATTGATAATTTCCTTTTAGAAAGGAAAACAAATGAGAGATATTTCACAAAATAAAATTGCTATAAGCTTGGTTTTACAGTTAAAAGTTCCAAAATGAAATTATGACGGGACCCACCATAAATTAATTTTGGTAAATATTTACTGACACTATACTTCTCACAATAATTTTGAGAAATGAGTCATTTGAAATCATTTATTATCCTTTTCTAAAATAGCAATGTTCCCGATGAAAAAGAAACTTTTCGGAAATTGCCGTCAACATAGCAAAAAAACACAGGCAATGCGTCGTTAAGGTCCAGGGCTGGGCAGATACAGTTGCTTTCAGCTCTGGCTGTGATTGGTCATTGGATTTCCAAACAATGCCTTTTACTGCAGGGGTGTGATTTGTCCGGATTTTTTCCGGACTTTTCTGGATTTTCGGATTTTTACAAATCACAATGTTGTGATACTCTGGATTTTAAAGATTTAAGCAATAAAGAAAAGCAAAGCAAATGCTCAGAACTATAGATTTCACCTTAGCGCTGTTCACAACAGCGGCCCCAATACCCCTAGCAAAATTTACATGCATTTTTCAAAACTGCCCAATTACACCCCTTTTACTGGTCCAAAATGTTTGTTCATAGAAAATACTTCTCTGATTTATAAATCTAGGTGATACAAGGGTTTCCTAAAGAATGCTTAGCAAGGAAACTGGTACTGTCCTGATCTATTTATCTCAGTGTTAGCTGGACTTATTCATTATCATCAGTTCCTTGTTTTTGTTATTAGGGACAAGAAGAATTATAGTTCTCCCATCCTGAAGTCCATTGGTGTGCTCATCCAGAATCATCTTGGCTCCATGGTGTTTGGTGCCTTCATTATCCTACTGGTGAAGATCCCTCGAGCCATCCTGCTGTGGATCCAGATTAAGTAGGTTTTGATCCAGTTCAGTCCGGTTTAAACCAGACTGAGTAGACTATGTATTGATCTATCGCCATTCATAAATGATGGCCAATCACAGTGTCTGTTACACATCAGATGAGCGCCCTGAATCTAAGACAAATTACAAATTAAATTTTGTCAAGATTACCATGCACGAACAAACCCCTATTTTGGTAGAAATGTATGTTTCATTATATGAAATATATATAATTTGTTGTTTTCATTTCCAATCAATTTCTGTAATTTTCTTAACTCTGAACCATATTTTGGATCCCTAAAATTGCAGAGCTTCTGGGGGATTGCCCTTGGACCTGTATCTAAGAAAAATTGCTTGTGACATCAATGTTATATTTTTGCTGTACTAGCATTTTGAATCATCACTTCTGTCTGCGATGTTTATCCATTGAATATTTTATTTTGTTCATACGAGCATTTTGGTTAGTTTTCTGTTTACCTTGTCATACGTAGATTGAAGGGGAGCGAGAGTGGTGCGGCCAAGTTTTTCCTACGTTGCATGTCATGCTGTCTGTGGTGTCTGGAAAAATTCCTCAAGTTCCTTAATGAGAACGCATATATCGTCATCGGTAAAGTCTTATTTTTATCATTCAAGTGATTTTCTGTTGGGTCACCATAGTTACGACAATATGAATGAGGAGTTTAACCAATAATATCTAGCTATGTGTAATCACTTTACTGATTGTAAACAGTACAAAGGAATTTATACCATAACAAATGTATTTCTCAGTAGTGCTGGGTGAGTAGTGTGGTTACTCGAGTACTCGCGAGTAGTAATTGCTAATCGTACTCATGCTCGTGTCTTTTTTACTACTCGATGAATCGTCCCGCTGTGATTATCTCGCAAGTAGTAACATATTCAGTGGTAATGACTGATTCTTTTGTCATTGTTTATTTATTAAACATAGAAAAAAAATTTGAAATAAAATCAGATGGTTTCAGAATAATTATCATAAAACATAATAAGTATGTTTGAAATAGTATACTTTTGAAAAACGTGAATAACCAATGACCTAGGCTATGACTAATGTGAGTAATGCTTACAATTTAAAGAGTTAAAAAAAGTTAAATAATGTTAAAAATGCAGTCAATTACTCGCGATTAATTGAGTACCCGCAAGTAATTGCTGTGCGATTACTCGAGTAGTGAATTTCACTAATAGCCCAACACTATTTCTTAGTGAGATCTGCTTAATTAGTGGTTGTAGAAAGATAGTACAACTCCTGATCCATTGTAGGGGAAAATCTCTTTAAAAATGGTTATTTGATTTATTCCCTTACCAATGCAAGAATGAAACCAACGCAAGAATTTCATCGATCTTGTTGCTGGTTTTTTACTAATATGTATAATTTTAAAAATGCATTTGTGTACACTTTCTTTTCTTTTTTGTAATGCACCTTAGAGCTTAAGTAAGACTAATTGCGGTGACACCATGTGGAATCTCAATTGAGTAGTAATTAGTTCTGAAAAGAACTGGTGGTACAACTCAACGTTTCGATCAGTATGCTCTGATCGTCCACCAGTTCTTTTCAGAACTAATTACTACTCAATTGAGATTCCACATGGTGTCACCGCAATTAGTCTTACTTATCATCCTCACCATGCAAAGCTACAAGTTTTACCTTAGAGCTTGTTTTTCAAGAATTTCATCGATTTATTAATTTTATATTGTGTTTTACGTGTTGTTATTCTCCTTTGTATTGCAGCAATTGAGGGTGGTGGATTCTGCAGCTCAGCCCAAAAGGTACATAGATTAATTTACATATAGGACGGCACCAAATAGCATTGTACAATAAATAAATCTATTCATGGTGAGGTTGGTGAGGTCGGTGAGGATGGTGAGGTTGGTGAGGATGGTGAGGATGGTGAGGATGGTGAGGTTGGTGAGGTTGGTGAGGATGGTGAGGATGGTGAGGATGGTGAGGTTGGTGAGGATGGTGAGGTTGGTGAGGATGGTGAGGATGGTGAGGTTGGTGAGGATGGTGAGGATGGTGAGGATGGTGAGGATGGTGAGGATGGTGAGGTTGGTGAGGATGGTGAGGATGGTGAGGATGGTGAGGATGGTGAGGTTGGTGAGGATGGTGAGGTTGGTGAGGATGGTGAGGATGGTGAGGTTGGTGAGGATGGTGAGGTTGGTGAGGATGGTGAGGATGGTGAGATATATCAACCAACCTGTGAAAGTTACCGCTTTATATTCCGTCGTGTCGTTAACAAGCAAAACTAGCAAATATACATTCAGATTTTGTTTGTAGGCATTTTAATGTGGAAATGAATTGAATTTGTATTAATGTTTTCTCGAATATGACAACATGTCAGATGGAATCTAAATCAACAAATGTCTATAATTGACCACCAGGCTTTCATTGTACTGTTGTCCAATGCCCTGCGTGTTGCGGCCATCAACTGTGTCGGTGACTTTGTGCTGTTCCTTGGGAAACTGGCTGTTGTTGCACTTACTGCTGTGAGTGGACTGGCTATTATGGGGGTAAGTATACACAAGTCTCGCTTTTCCCCTGAAACCCAGTTTTATAGAGAGAGGAAAAAATAATATCAAAATAGTTTTAACAGTGAATTACTGTGAAAATAGAATTGAATTCAGCTTTAGCAGTCAATTAAAAGATGCTACTGGTATTAAAGGATCTATGAAATGAGATTTTATATAGATTCATATATTTGAATGTTCTATCCATGCTACTGTGCAGTTTAAATAGCAAGTTGATTTCCTCAAACAGTTTGAAATTTTTAAATTGTACAAAATGTTCATGTTGATCTTTTTTCCACATGAGGATGATTTTGTTCAAAGAATTTGCATTGCAAATTTTGTTAAAAAGAAATCATTTTTTTTGTATTTTGAATAGAAAATTTAGAATTTTTATTAGAACAAAAAAATAAAGTTTCTGGTCTCGCGCGCTCACATTTTTGGTTTTTCTTTTTTGCTATGAAACGATGTCCAATTGCAGCCAAAATTGCTGGATTGATTGAAATTCTGCTGCGCTGTGTTTTAAATGGCTTTTTCACATCTATGGATATCGACGTTTGCCCGATTTGTGAGGCCTCTCTTTATAGTCACCATACTTTGTGTATGGGAAATTTGGTCTGGTTCCAATAACTGCGCATATATATGTATCACATATTTCACTGGTTGGCCAAAAAGATTACAAAAAAAATACGTCAGTGCATCGATTTTGAAGGCGACCTGTGACCAGAAACCGGAGACCGTTTTTTTGGCCTTAGCAAATTGCAAATTTTCTTATTTTATTTTTATTTTATTTTTTTTTTTTTATATTATGCAAAACCGTTCAATGTATATTGATTTTATACATGTATAGTATGTATTTTCTTTGAATCGTCCATTTTTTACTTGTTTATTGTTGCCAAAGTAATTCTTTGCTTTTTCACTCATCTTCACTTAGACCTTTTCCCTTTCACTTACCTATTATGATGTGACCTTTGTTTATGTGCAGAGCGCCCTCTGTTGGCATCAGCCTGCACTTTGAGTGGCATTTTAAGAGCCTTGTGTTATGGCAACCTTTCATAAAAAAAAAAAATTAACTAGAATACGATAGGTAAATAATACTCCCTTATTCTTATTACACTGAACATTATACAAAACAAGTTTCTCAGCAGTAATTAGCACTGGGCCCTTAATTATTAGTTTATTTTGTTACCACTGAAAATATAAATCTTGAAAGTGCTCCTGTAAACATTGATTTACTGCCAACTATGAAATGAAATCAACAAAGGACAATCAAAATGTATTTCTTTACATATAACAGAGTTGTTACGAGTTGTGCGATAAGGTTTTTTCAGAGCCTGTACTTCGCTTTAGCAATAGTTGAGATAAACACATGTGGTGTTAATATCACAAACCAAAACTATATTTACATTCTGTTGTTTCTATTTTTATCCCAGATTAAATACAAAATTAATCAAATTTTGTCAAAAAAAGGTAGAAAGTGAAATTTCTCAGAACTGATTTCCAGTGGGAATGACAAAAACAATTAGGGTTTCCCTGACATTTTAGTTACTACTAAAATCCTTTATTTTGTGAAGAACATCCCGAGTGTTTCTATTGAACTCCTGTGTACATATTCATTCATATATAATGTAGATGGGGTCATTTAATCTTATGGTGAGTGATTCATCTTCACACTTACGCATTGGATTTGGCATATACAGGTTACCCCGATGCATGAATTTTCATTTAGCATTGATTCCACATAAGATGACCACTGATCTCTATGATACTAACTGGATAGAAAATTATGTGCTTTTATTCAAAGCCACTGGATGCCATGTTGGCCCTCACACAAACCACATTTATAACAATGTGCATTCCTTTGCATGTGCATTCAGTATTCCTCTGTGAATTCCTTTGTGTTCCTTTGTATAGTGGAGTACCAACATGGCCCTGCGGTGGATGCCTTTATTTGTTAGACACCAATAGGCAACCCTCTATCCAGTCACAATAATAGAAATCAGTGAAGATAACCTCCACCTATAGAAACACTTATAATAATGCCATATTTGTACATAGTCTATTACATCAGCTCTCTTGAAAAGACCATCTCTAAAAGCCCAAACTTGCCCATAGACTGCTTTGAGAAGCATGCAATGCTTTTAGATGTTCTGATTACAACTGAACTGTTTTGCAACTTTTATTTTGCACCTTTCATTGTATGAAGCTTATTTCCATTCTTTATTGATGCTGGTCAAAGGTTATCATAAATGCATGACTGCCCCAGTACTACAACTGGTAATGTCAAAGGTCAAATCTATCAACCTCATACACATGGTTGTCGAGTCTCATTCATTACGCATTTGTGACAAGAGCATTGAGACACGCCATACATATGCCCACCCATGTTGAGCTTAAAATCTCAGGCATACCAAAAAAAAACTTGTGCGTGGAGACAAACCGAGTACTTACAAATATAAAATTTTGTCCAAGAAATTTTGGAATTTCTTGATTAACATGTAATTAATCATGATGACAGTACAAAAGCGGGACAATTTGTGGCCTTGCCTCCCTGAAAAACCTTGCCCCACACATGCAAGATTCTGAACCCATGTCATCTGCATGCACCATGGACGTGGCTGCATGTTGACTGGCTTTTCTTAGTATTGACGTATCTGTAGAGTGTGCTCCGTTGTAATTGCGGTGGTACCAATATTCTGCGTCAAGCGTTTGTTTTCTACGCAGTCCAGTACTTCTTCTGACCAATGCACTTTATTTGAGGAAATGCCAGTCTAATCATGTGTGGCATGTTCATGCAAATGTGGTACTACCACAGTATTAAAGGAAAACAGTGGCGGGTTAAGTTTATTACTATATTTAACTAGATGTGGTATTCCTCCATAAAATTTACAATGGTGATATTTTTGTGCCCCAATAACATTGTAAATTTTACAAAGATAGCGACAAAGAAAATTTGATTATGTAATAGAGCGGGACTTGAACCTGCGACTTCCGGGTTTACATGTCAGTACTCGATCAACTGAGCCACCTATGATTGGCAGTCTCCCTATTTTGTCAATATCTTTGTAAAATTTACAATGTTATTGGGGCACAAAAATATCACCAGAATAACTTTTGGCCAGTAATAGTATGTGCATATATCTGCTTGTTGACCTTTTATTTTCTATTTTTCCCTTTCATTTCATTCTGATTTGATCATCTTTACCCTGCCTGTGAATTGTATGTGATTTGTACCTACCACTCGCATGTCACCTCCAATCACTGACAATGACCAAAAACAAAACTACGTTATTTTTGCTGCTGTGCTGTCGCCATCCCCCGCTGTGGCCTCGTCGACAGACTTTACCTCAGCTGAATTTCTATGCCGTGCCCATATTTGTTGCCTGCATTTTCTCCTACCTGGTGGCCGGCGCTTTCATGTCGATCTACGAGGTATGGCCCCACGAGGGCGCTGTCTGTGAAGACATCCGGGGAAGAATTGTATGACAGAAGTGTTTTGCGTTACGTTCTTAGTGATGCACGATCTGGTTGCTATAATGTTTCCATTTATTGACATCATGACTTTGATTATGAGCAACAACAAAAAGTTGAAACAAACTCGCTCATCAAAACTGGCAAGAAATGTTATATAATGCTTGACAGAGTGACGTTTGTCTTTTCCAGCATTTTAAGAACCTGACTGGCAATGTGTGATATACTCAAAGTACTGTAAATAATGCAAGTCAAACTTGTGTGAACTAGTTGGAACTGGTATGAACTGGTATGAACCGGTATGAACCGGTCACAAGCTGGTCAAAACTACATGCATCTTCTCATTGAGTTGAGAGGTGTCAGACTGTACAGTTGTAATAAGACTGTATATAATTGTACATTATGCAAACCATTCTGTTGTACATGTCTGCCCTTGGTGTCTTGTATAAACCAGATCATTCATGGCAGAAGTGACAAGATATCAAATTATGTTAACGGAGTAAAACTCAACAGTAAAATCCTATGCAGCTTTTGGGTTTGCCTAACTTTTTGTAGCCAGTATAGTGCCAGTGTTTTACCATGGTTACACCAAATCATATTCACCATCAATTGTCTTTTCACTAAAAAAATTAACTAACCATGAATTATTCAGTTCAAAAGTTCTTAGAGTTTCGAAAATTCAAAGAAAATCAGAATTTCAGAATGTTGGTGTCTGATCTCTCTGAATTATTTTGATCACTGCACTTGTTTCCTTCATCGTTTGATATGTTGGTCACTGTAAGCTATGGGTGGTATGGATCTGTGGGCATCCAAGACCAACTAATCAGTTGCTTTTAGATGCCTACATCATTAATCAATTAAAAAACGTTCTTAAAACTTTCTCCAACTGTCTTTTATCCCTACCCCCACCCTGTTTATCTGTGTTTCCCCCATCCTCTCTGCCTCTGTTATCCCCTTCCTGTCTGTCTGTTTCTCCTACTCTGTCCGTCTCTGTTCTCCACCATGTATGTCTGTTTCCCTACAATGTCTGTCTCTGTTAACCCCATGCTGTTTGTCCGTTCCTCCACCCTGTCCATCTCTGTTTACCCCCTCCTGTCTGTTTCTCCCACCCTGTCCATCTCTGTTTCCCCATCCTGTCTGTCTCTGTTTAACCCCCTCCTGTCTCTCTGTTTCTCCTACCCTGTCTGTCCCCCACCATGTCTGTCTCCCTACCCTGGCTGTCTGTTTCTCCTACCCTGTCTGTCTCTGTATCCCCCACCCTGTCTGCCTCTGTCACCCGTTTAGACCAATGAGAGTGTAATCTTCTATGCAGTGTCCCTATTAATTGGATCAATTTTTGCGTACTTTACTGCCAGCTGTTTCCTGAGTGTGTACGAGGTAAGGTGGGCGGGGCCTTTATGCATGATTGACAGGTTTACAAACAAGGGTCTCTTGTTTGTCACCTTGAATGGACAATAAAAATTTAAGAAGACCAACCACTGAAAAACATTTTGAATTAGAAGTGCAACTTTATTTGAGAGGCTCTTGACACCTCATCAGCCCCCTGGATTTTCAAATTGGTGGAATCTGTGCTGTATTTTTGTATTTTATCCAATTCAGGACAACTCAAATATTACAAGTCAAATTGGGGAAAATTTACATTATGATAAACCCTTTGAGTGATAACAAGTTTGCCAGAAACATTTTTGTAAATAATCTTAGTCAAAACATTTTGTAAATATTATTAATTTGTAGATTAATGTCATCACAGTTTCAAAAATGAATAAGTTATTTAAAGTTGAAGGGATGGTATAACGCTGGTAATGATGGCAAAACTGGATCTATGGGTATGCTTACTTTCATTGAATCAAGGTAT
Source organism: Zoroaster sp. YZ-2022 (assembly GCA_029582265.1). Taxonomy (NCBI): domain Eukaryota; kingdom Metazoa; phylum Echinodermata; class Asteroidea; order Forcipulatida; family Zoroasteridae; genus Zoroaster; species Zoroaster sp. YZ-2022. Next base: position 35,434,711 of record CM055825.1, read on the forward strand.
TACATCCAGGGATATTTCTTAATATCTCCACCACCCCCACCCCCACCCCCACCCCCTCCCCCTCCCCCTCCCCAACCCATCCCATCCCTCCCCCACAACCATTGATTTGTATAAAGGTTTTCTTTTTAACCCTAACCCTCTAGGTATTCTGGCTAGGAACCTTCCTGAATCCTCCAAAATCCATCAGTGCACTTTTGGAAACATGCCCTTATCTTCAAAATGCACCACGCATTTTCGTTGATCTTTCATATTCAGCACTTATGGCCTGTACTTCTTGCCAGGTAGTAAGTTTGCTCCATTTGAAGAGGTGAAAGTACCAGTTTCCAACAGGGCTGATTTTTTTTTCAAAAAAGTGCCCCTTGGAGGATTTTGGAGGATTTTTAGGGATGGTTAGGGTTAATGATTGGGAATGTAATCTTATGGATATTTAATTGGCTAGAGGATTCTAGATAATATCTGACTGTTATACAAGTAATCAAATAATGCAAATTGTGTACTTTAAAGGGATAACATCGTCAAGATCGACAGGGCATGGAATCGGAGTGCTATAGTTTTAGATCAACTCAGTGACTGAAAGTAATACCCCACATGATAAGGTCATATTACCGTTGCTGCTGCATAAATGAACCAGTTATTTTCAGTCACTGTGTTCATCTGAAACCAGGACACCGATTCCATGCCCGGTTGAAAGTCTATTTTGATCGTGACGATACTGTCCCTCTAAATAATCGAGATTTTTTTTCTTCTGTTTTTGAGACAGTAATTTGATCAAGTGTTTGGGAACTGTTAGGGGAGCCTTGGTTATGACTTTGCTAAAATTGTTCCTGCAGATGGCTGTTGACACCCTGTTGCTGTGCTTCTGTGAGGATGTGAGGATTAACGACGGCTCAGTTGAGAAGCCATATTTCATGGATGCCGACCTCATGGTAAGCACAGTTAAAGGACCACAGGAATAGAGACGTAAATGCCATGGAGATATGTAAAATACGGTATTTTTAATGATAAAAAACAAATAAGTCATTGATTTTTAGCGAGCTACTTATAATTTGAAGCTTTTCCGAAGAGAATGTCGGCGCCGATTAATACGCCCCTAAAAGGGGCCATTTGCACTGCAACCTGAACGTCTCTATGTGTGATGTCACGTAGAGAAGAAGGCTTACTTCCGGGGATGCCAGCCACGTACATATAACAACAGCGTACGCGTTCATTCACATGCCTGCGCTTATATTGCCCACGCTGGAAAAAAACATAGAAATGGCTGAATCGTCGTCGGATGAAATTGTGATACTTTACTGAGGTAATAAGTAACTAATAAACTATCTAATGTGTAATTTTCGTTTATCAAAATACGAAGGTCGCAAAAAAGCACCGTTGGTGTTCATTGCCGCCGACCGGAAAATCTAGTCACAGCTTTTCATCATCGAATTCTTCTAAAAGTTGTTACAATTTATGTTATTTTAGTCTAACGTTAAAGTGTATTTTTTCATGTATGATTTGTGAATTACGCCGTATATTTATTGTTAACGATGTCCAAAACACAACATGGCGGCGCACACAGTAGCCTACATACATGTACATGTAGATCGGACATGTCGGATCTGACTTAACGTTAGTTACTTATCTGTTCTCACGTTTTAACGAAGCATCGCTAAGTCGCTTTGGCTTGTCGTTTGAAGGATTCACAGGCTTCTGTATTTTCGTCGAAATCGAAGTTTTCTTGAGTCTGGGTGCCTTTGACGTCCCAAATTCCCCATGAAGGCTCGTTTCGAAGTCTTCAGCGGTAAAATGATCGCTACATATCACGCTGGTTGAAGACGGCCCGAACCATTTTGTCCTCGTCAACCGCACTTTTGTGGCTCAAATTTTTCGTAGTGCCTCGTCTTTAGGGAACCTATGGATGCTTACACCTTCGCTAGGAGTATTACGACAGCCTGCTACGACACATCTTGTAGGCATGATGTATATTTTCAAGGATGAAAATATGTATACACATATATTGGAGTTTTGACATAAGCGCATCGGACACGTACACACAAACAAACAGCTGTGCGTTGCTAGGAAATCGTTCTTTACCTGACGTCACGGTATCACGTGATGCATTACATCACTAAATTGCCAATAAAGTGGGGGGCTTGTGAAATGGCATAAAAATCTCCAAAATGGAACAGAACAAACTTCAATTATGAAAAAAACTAACAAATATCTTGTTTTATTATGCAAAACACATTTATTAAGAGCCATAATGATTTTTATTTCTGTGATCCTTTAAGGACAGATGTTTCTAGATCACTGCTTATCATTAGGGCACTGATAGTGAGTCAGTTGATTGGCGTACTCATACAATCTCTGTGGAGATCATTGAATGTCAGAAGTAGGGGCAATGCTTACTTGTGGCCAGACTGCCCTAGCAGCAGACACTGGATGCATTTCCGCCTCTAGAGGGCTATGACATGCAACAAGGGGATTATAGCCCTTGTCTGTAGTTTAATCTTGTGGAAGGGTTAAGAGGTCTATACAGAGAACAAAATGCTAATTCCAGTCTCCATTTCATTCTTGACCAGGAATTCGTGAGCAACAGCAGCGAGGCCCTCAACAACCTCAAGAAGAAGGGCAAGCTGCAAGCTGTTCCCGGTGAGGACACAACGGATGCGGCCACGCCCGCCCACGTCATCCTCAAAGAAGAGGAGGAGGAGGAGAAGTCATCCCCGCCTCCATCGGGGGATGGAAAGGACCCTGAAGGGGAGAAGGAGCCACTCAGAAGTGCTGAAGACGGCCGGGGAGATGAAAATGGGAAGCCCACAGAGGTGTAGATGACGATCGTTGATACGGGATGGACAGGAGAGAGAGGTAGACAGTCGTCAAATAATAGGGGAAGAGGCGACTTAAAAGGGGAATTTGTTTTGGTGGGTCATAATTCTGTGAACATTGAATTTCTGGAAAAGAGGGTACATGTTTGACAAACATAGGGCTGTGAGGGGAGAAGAAATAAACCTTTGGGGGGGGGAAGGTTTTTTGCTGCGGTCAAGGACAGACTTCAGACACAGGGTTGAAGATGGTGGGAAAATGGTTGAGGTATTGGGAGAACCACGGCCAAACACATCTGATTAGAAGTCAAATCTAGGGGAGACCGTTCTTTTCTGAGCCTGTACTTGTGGGCCAATTTCTTGTCATTCAAGAAGTTGATATATGAAAATACTCGTAGCTTGGGTGTCAGAAGTGCTTGGGATATGTATTTATGGCATTCTTTAAAGGGAGACTCATGGTATTTTGGCCCCTAGGGACAGTTGGTCAAAGTAATATGCCTCATGATGTGCACCCCTCTCTGAGAAAGGGGAAAACGATGAATTGTATTTTTAATGATTATGGATTTGAAGCCCCCCCCCCCCCCCCTTGTTGGGGGTAAATAATGGATTACATAACAATGTTTTTATAGAAACATTTTTTGAATATCAATATTCAAGGTTTATTTATTTCCACAGTATCAGAATTTATCAGTAACAATAAAAAGTATTATAAGTATGGACACAATTAGGCTTGGGCAATGACACAATAATATCGAATATCGTGATATTTTTTTTATTCGATTATGATATCGAGAACTTTTCAATATCAGCAAATCGCGATGAAAAAAATATCGCGATTAAAAAAAATTCCTCGATTGTCAGGTAAGAAATTCCATGGAAAAAACTTCTGGAAGTCTTCAGCTTTCGGACAAAATGGAACTGCATGTACTTCTGTGGTAAGCCAACTGTCATATCACAAAGGAGCCGCCTGACAGAGCGTTGTTTAAAATCCACCGCCACTCAAAGAAATCTATTCAGATGGATTAAGTGTAGGGGATTGAATGGGGTATTTGATCCAACAATGTGTAGACAATGTTTACGTCTCACTGTCTATCCATGGTGGTCTGTGACTCTGGTTGGCGCACCACCTGCGAGTACATTATATCATGCATATTTAAATATATGCAGAATATGGGCATTACCTTAAAAATCAACAACATAATAATATTTGCAGTAATTGCAGGTGCTCTGTGCTCACATTAGTTATGAAATAAATCAAAGCATGGATCGACAGTGGCTTGATCAAAGTTGGGGAATTAGGACACTATTCTATTATATGTACCACACTGGGAATCTTGTCTAGTGACAAAACACATATGCTACTCTTGATAAACCATGTGACGTTTATTTAAAATAGTGTACAATAGAGTACATCCAAACTCGGTCACAATCACATGGTTTTAATTCTCCACGGTACTAGACTATGCAGGAATAAACCTAGTCACGTGTTTATACTACGACATAGTCACGTGGAATGTGAGTCACGCGGAATGTGAGTCACGCAAGCGAATTTGCCAATGGCCATGGTGCACTCGTGAACACTCGTGAAAAAAAATAATAATCACGATATTATCGAAAATCACGATATATGTTTGACAATATATCGTGGATGAAAAAAATAAATATCACCCAAGCCTAGACACAATAGGAATAGAAATAGAATATGCAGTGGTATGTTAAAATAAGGGGATAACTAGCTCAGTTGGCCGAGCGCTTGACTTGAGATTTCAAAAGAGTACAAATCCTACAGGGATTAATTCAGCCTAACATTATTTTTTGGGGAAGTTAAATTGAATACAATTCCTTGTGAATGGGGCAGGTACAAGGGACTGTTAAGCAGAGCTGGTCCCTTTTCTAGCAGTTTTGGCAAAAGGAGACAGAAACCTTGGTAGCTGGCACAACCGACCCAGACCCAGAAAATAGTTAAAATTCACTTTGGTTTTATGAATGCATTGGTTCAGAAAATGAATTTCCTATTTTTTTTATTTCTTTCTTTTTCATTATTATTATTATTTTTGGGTTGCCAGCCAAAGCATAAAATTATTGTACTTTGGCTGGTGATCTGTTTCACATGTAAACTGCTTTTAGCAAAAATATTTGCCTAGTAAAATTGTTTACTTAAATTTTCCACCGACGCCAAGGCAAGTCAGAGATCTGTTCAGAGTGAGTGTAATGATGTTGGGAACATGTTTTGAACACAACTACTAGATGAATACATGACTTCACGCCATAAATGTTGTCAGGAAAAAATGTGTACATATATATTCGTGTTACTTATTGTGAATTGTAACACAAAATATTGGTACTATAATCTTCAAATTGTGTATTTTTGAAAAGGAAAACTGTGCCTTCCTGAAGGAAATGATTCAAACGAAAAAATGAATTATTGTATCTGTGTATCAGTGTGATAGATTAGTGAATATTAGAAGGCCACACATGTATCTTGAAATGGCTGGTCTGTTTGCATGGATTTTATTTAATATAACAGCGCAGCAATGTCTTCGCTACATTAGTCTGAAATTTAAACAGTTACGGCCGTTATTGCTCGGAGCCAATTTTTTTTCTTGCCCATCTTGAAAAGTCAAGGTGAAGAATTGTTGACCGTTAAACTGATTGTATAAATAACTGCAAACAAATAACTCAAGGGTGAGGGGTTTCTCATGATTACAATGAAAATGTATTGGTTTATAAAAGCTGAATATTTATATACATGTATAAGGTTTAAGTCTTTGCATGGTTCTCTCAGAACCACATTCTCACTTAGCAATAGTAGAGAAACGAGTTGCCCGAAAAGGTTCTTTTCAGAACTCTGTACCTCACAAGAATGGTTATCAAATACACCAAGCTGTGTGGTGCACATATTTTTTTGCAAATTTGGATAATCTCATATTTTTCAAAGTGGTTGCTTAGTAAATACTATAACTTCTTTTATTTTTTTTAAAATGAAATTGTACCTGTATTCCAAAATGCAGTTTGACTTCATGAAGAGAGTGTAAACCTTTGGTGATTACCCGAACAAACAAATTACTGAATTACAAACTGTGAAGTTGGTGATGTTATTATACCATCTGACATGCTCTAAGTTTTTAAAAAACATGAAATGTATTACAAATTTGAAATGGATCATGGCTGTGATCCATTTTCCACATTAGAATGAATGCAAACAAATCTGAATGCATTTTTGCTATTTTCTCGTTCAAAGCAATATTGCCAATGTTAGGCCAAAAAAAAGTCTCTAGTTTCTGGGCTCCGCGCGTGTCACCTCAGACCCACTCGTCAGCATTTTTGCTATGAAACGATGTCCAATTGCAGCCAAAATTGCTGGATCTATTGGAATTCTGCCGCCTTGTGTTTTAAACAACTTTTATACATAGGGATATGAACGTGAGGCCTCTTTTAGCCACCATACCTTGTGTTTGGGAAATTTGGTCTGGTTCCAATACTTAAACCTGTATATTAAAAAAAAATTAAATTAACTCCCCCCCCCCAAAAAAAAAGTCACTGCACTGATGCCGACCTATAACCAGAAACTGGAGAGCATACCAATGATGTACCTTATCTTTAAGCCCATACACATTTTTTGTGTGTTTACATCACTCAGTGATGTCAATCAAAATAGGATCATCACATGATCGGCACTTGCTAACTTCATTTCATTGGAAGAAAGCCTCATTCTGACTCGCATAGAATTGTGTCTAGCAAATCAAAATGCCCACTGCATAATTATCAGACTTAAACTGTATTTTTTTCTAATATAGTAAATTTAGGTAAAACTTGTAGCTTTGCATGGTGAGGATGATAAGACTAATTGCGGTGACACCATGTGGAATCTCAATGGAGTAGTAATTAGTTCTGAAAAGAACTGGTGGTACAACTCGACGATCAGAGCATACTGATCGAAACGTCGAGTTGTACCACCAGTTCTTTTCAGAACTAATTACTACTCAATTGAGATTCCACATGGTGTCACCGCAATTAGTCTTACTAATCTAGTAAATTGCTTTACTAAACTCTCTCTTCCATTAAATAGCCTTACTTTAATTTTCTTTCAGTTTTTTTAAGAGTAACAATATATTTTGGTTTACTTGTTTGGTATCATTGGAAACTGTTTGTGCATTTTGTTCTGAAAAAAGTAGTATAATTTTTTATGTTACACGCAATATACTTATCACTGTGCGAGTAGCCATTAATCACAATCTTCAGACATTTTGTATAATAAGTGAATTTTATATTTTTCTTGAATAAAAATGTTTTTCAGTTGCAATAACAAATCTACGGAGGTAGGAAAACTAAAAATAACTGCCCTAATTTTAAAAAAAATCTTTATGACTCAATGCCTTTTTTTGGGGTGATTGGGCAATGTACCCTAACCCCAATTCCTCCAAAGAGGTTGTGAATGAATTATCAGAGATTTTCCAGCATGTCTAAACTAAACGTTTGTGACTACAGGGTAAAAACAATGAAATTGATTTATTATTAAAACTTATTAAAATGTCACAAAGTGCAGATCATGTTTGCAATACGGATATCATTTTATTCACTTCTCACATTTTGGGGTGAATTTGAATCCCCATGAATTTATAATATATTTTAGAAAATGACTGACTAGCATAAAGGTTATACATGTAGATTTACAGCGTCTGCATTATATCACATTGTTTAATTAAAAAGTATACGCAAGAAAACATTTACATGTATAAGATTCCCAGTCTGTCAACATCTGGCACCCTTTCTATTTTAAAACATGCATCATTTACATTTTGGTTTTGTTTCCCTTCTACATCAATTCATGTTGCTTCGTCATTATATTCTCTAAATTTCAATCTTCCCCTTTTGTACTCAGTAATTAAAATTAAATAAACATGTAACTTAACTCATTGGATTTATTTGTCATCTGATTCCCCAGTTGTTGTAAGATTCTAAGATATATTCCTGAAAAGCAACGTTATTGAACAATTCCACTGTTTTGGATGAAAAGGTCAGGGAATGAGATTTTAAAATACCCTTCTATGATGAAATGCAGTTGCCATTTTTGTCCGATTTGCACGATAATAATCCACTGATCTCTATTATACTGACTGGATATAGGATCAGCTCATTAGTACCCTACAGTAACAAAAGTGAAGCCATTAAGAGGCCATGTTACTACTCCAAATATTAAAAAATAAATAAAAATAAATAAATAAATGCACATATGATAAGGTGGTATTGTGTAAACTTAGCACTGGTTCATAAATAATCATTAGCCTTTCTGTAGTAAGATATTCAACTCAACATTTATTTCCATATTGTATTGCAACATGGTTGTAATGGATACCAATTCCTGGTGCACAAATGTATGTAGTCTGCACAAACCATAGTAAACCATCCACCGTTTACATGATCACAGTAGTAAATGTACAGACGGAACATTCATTAACCCTAAACCACACACAATGCAACTTGTTGACCTCGGCAAAGATCAAAAGAACTGTGGTTCTAGCTGGTTGTATTGAGCAGTCTGCACCTCTTTTCTGTTGTTGCATTCAGCTGGGTGTATAGGTGAATTCCCATGACCCCCCCACCCCTGCTACTACATAAAGACATCCAAAGGTTTATTGTACTGCAGTACCAACAAGGCAAGCCGGCTGCCGATTCACTTGAATATCTCTGATACCCCAGTAGGTGAAACTGTCATTGTACCAGGCCAAGATCATCACGCTCAACAGGGCATGGAATCGGAGTGCTAATTTTACATTAATACCCCACATGATAAGGTCATAATTACCGTTGCTGCTGCATAAATGAGCCAGTAAATTTCAGTCACTGTGTTAAACTTTAAGGACACTGATTGTCTGCTCTGATCGTGACGATATTATCCCTTTAAGGGCTGAACCGTTGGGCTTAGGAATTAATCCTTTACTGGTCCATAGTGTTCAGTTCAACCGCTAAGAAGACGGTGCCTCTGTTGTGTTTGAATTAACTTTCATAAGTCCATCGCAATATTGGAACTCATTGCTAGTCTCATGTTCCCCCATGTCCAGCGCCACCACACAGCTCTCTCTCACGACCCTCTCCCTGTCATCCAGATACCCCTTCAGCTTCTCCAGACACCCCTCCTGGGCTATGGAGCCTAGGGCCTCCACGCACTCGTGTCTCACCATGGAGCTCTCCGTTGACTTACCGAGGGCCTCGAGGAGCTGTGGGATGCAGGCCCGGTGCTGCATCTGTCCGAGGACGTAAGCAATCTCGTGCCTGAAGAGGGCGCTCTTGCACTGTAGACCTGAATTGGTGCAGGAAAAATAACCCTTCATTGTAAATAGAACTCTATCCTAAATTCCACTTTCAATAGAATGAATACCAAATAACCTGAAGGAATTTTCGCTGATATGTTTACAATACATGTTATTTGTTTAATTCCTATCTTGATTCAAAGAGAGTATTTGCCAACATACACGTACTATACCAATGTTGTACCATTCTTTTAAACAGGCCTGTGATTTCTCAGGAGTTTTTCCAGATTCCAGAATTTTGTACAAGTCTCCCCATGTTGCCACCAAGGAAAGAAAGAAGTAGCCTGTATTGTGTCCAAACCTCTAGTTTATTGTTTGTGGGGATGTGGAGAGTCTGTAAAACATCCAGGAGGTTCAGGGGGCTTTGTCCTCTAGACTAAAAGGGAGACCCTGTCCAGCTACCCATTTTTCAGGATTTGTTACTTTTGTCAAATCACACCTCTGTTTAAAACCCTTACCCATGGCTAAGATTTGTACGGCCGGCTCATCATTCCTGTTCCTCAGAGCAAACATTGCCCGGTATCGGTCAAAGAGAGACACCTCCTCATCCAGCAACCTGGCCTGGAGATCCTCCAGAGTGGTAGGGATGGCTGGTGGTGCCGGATCCACTGAATTGAAGGGATTTGCTGTGATTTGGCCTTCTTCTTGCATTCGCTGTTCGCTCAGTAACCACTGTATCCGCTGAAGGGCCAGCTGGCATGTCTCTGCAATCTGGCAGCAGACAGAGGGACACAAAATGAGCTAGCTAACAGTGTTTTTTTAAATATTTTCAGGGGAGTTGAAATTAGTACTAGCCTAAGGCTATTGGATAAAATTTGCCAGGTTTGATAGTCCGGGGTCTAGTGTACAATATTTTAGCTGCATCCACCGTTTGACACTTTGTTCATCATATGTAAGAGCAAAGTATAAGTCAGGCGTCCAAATGTGTTATTCTGTGAAAAACAGGGGTGTCTAAATATTTAACTTTAACCCTAACTCCCTAAGCATTATTACTGAACAATAAAAATCCTTCAAAATCCTCCAACTGCTTTTGTTGTCTAGGGAGTTAGGGTTAAAATACTTTTGCATGTGTTTCACAAATAAAACAGAGTGTCTATTTAGCAAACATGGCATCCACAAGACACCCAAAGGTATTCCTGGCTAATACTATGTGTAGAAGTGTAGTCTAGAACCAATATATTATGCCACAATGGATCTGAATTTCTTTAGATGCAACCAGTCTACATACATCTCGACTTAACCCTAACCCCCTAGCTATTTTGGCTAAGAACCTTCCTGAATCCGCAAAAATCAAACACCATGCACACACACACTACCACCCAACTGTTGGACTTAGCTGGAATTGGGACACCTGGCCCCATGTAAAGTATCCCTGTCTGGGCTATACAGTACTAAGTCCATCAAAATACAACACCATGCAGTAACACTACCACTCAACTGTTGGACTTAGCTGGAATTGGGACACCTGGCCCCATGCAAAATATCCCTGTCTGGGCTACACAGTACCGAGTCCATCAAAATCCAACACCATGCACAAACACTACCACCCAACTGTTGGACTTTTAGGATACCCGACCCCATGCAAGTATCCCCGTTTGGGCTATACAGTACCGAGTCCATCAATATACATCACCATGCAGTAACACTACCACCCAACTGTTGGACTTAGCTGGAATTAGGACACCCGGCCCCATGTAATAAAGTATCCCTGTCTGGGCTATACAGTACTGAGTCCATCAAAATACAATACCACGCAGTAACACTGTACCACCCAACTGTTGGACTTAGCTAGAATTGGGACACCCGGCCCCATGTAAAGTATCCCTGTCTGGGCTATACAGTACTGAGTCCATCAAAATACAACACCATGCAGTAACACTACCACCCAACTGTTGGACTTAGCTGGAATTGGGACACCCGGCCCCATGTAAAGTATCCCTGTCTGGGCTATACAGTACTGAGTCCATCAAAATACAACACCATGCAGTAACACTACCACCCAACTGTTGGACTTAGCTAGAATTGGGACACCCGGCCCCATGTAAAGTATCCCTGTCTGGGCTATACAGTACCGAGTCCATCAAAATCCAACAAATACTGTTGTTGGAGTTTGAATGGTTTGGGTTAAAGGGAAGGTTCAAGGTTATGAAATTTGGCACTATGTAACACTTCATATCATTGTTACCTCTGTAATTGGGTCGTGCTCATATTTCTTCAGGATGTTCAGGATGCTGGGTGATCCAATCGCTCCAAGAGCTTCTCCTGCAAAAAGGGCAAATTTACAGATTAACCCTCCTACTGTTTGACCATTTGAAACCATTCAAAATTTCCATTTACCAAAATGCCCATTGGTTTTGTACACACATGGTGATACCATTTGAACAGTGTTGGTAGCGAGCTTTACTACCATTCAAATACATTCAAATGCATAGAGGGTCCATTGATTCACCACTTAGAAGTATCCAAACAAGGTTTTGTATTAGCTGACCTACCATTCAAAACCATTTGGGGGAATCAATACTGTACACAGTTATTTCACCATTCAAAACCACAAAAGCGAATGGTTTCAAATGGTGGACCAACTTGTATGAAAAAGGTACCAGAAGTAGGAGGGTTAAAACCCTAAGATTCCATGCTCAATTCAACAAGATGCAACAAATAGAAAAAGGTGTTGCCCTCAGCAGAGAAGAAAAGAACCATTGTTCTAGCTGCTAGATCTTGTTGCATTGATGATCATCAGGCTGTACACGTTTCTGTTGTTGCATTGGAAAGAATGTAGAATACAACTGCCACTTTTCTGTCCAAATGTGACAAAAATATCACAGATTTTCCTTTAGAAGATGATAGAGGACACACTAAAGGAGACAAAATTGTCATCGTGTGAGGATTTGAAATGATATTTTGGGAGATTTTGAGCAATAAATGTATGTATACACATCCAGTGAGATGTTGGCCATTTTGTCGTCTGCTAAAAACACATGCTTAGAAATATTGCACAAGTGGCAATTGGGTTTGACATTCTATCCGTTGCATTTAGCAGGGTATCTGTGAAATGCCTGTACTAGGGGGTTAGGGTTAATCGGTTAATAAATTGGTTAAAACAATATGAAGTTTGAATCTTTGATTGGACTACAATTTTCATAATTTGTTTAAACATATTTTCACCTGCTTCATGTCTAACGATGGTTTCCTGGTTCACATCTTCTAGCACACCAACCAGTATTGGGATAGCCTCTTCATCTTGCATCTGACCAAGGCAGTACGCCAACTCATGCTTCAACAAGGCTGAGCTGTCCGTGAAACACCGACCAATACATGCCACGGCCGATGGACCGCCGAGGTTACGCAACGTGAACAAGGCTCGGAATCTCTCCGGAAGTGGCCGGGTTTGGTCCACTAGGACGGCGCCTATTTGCTCAATTTGGACAGTACCCTCTGGCATTATGAATGACTGTCGATGTATGTACTACAATTAATGGTTAAAGTCTTGGGATTTGTTAGAATTTAGTGATTAAAAAAGTTACACGAGACCCCAGAGACTCAACGTGCAACATGTGTGTATATAATTTGCTTTTTGATTGACGCCCTCAAGCGGCTATCTAATGAAAAATTACTTATTAGTTAAGCTTAAAATGACCGATTGAGGGCGATTTTTATTATTGCATGGGGTGGTCGATCAAATTCTGAAAAATTTCATGATACAGTCTGGAATCTCTACTTAATTGGTAAGTGCATATAAAAATGATATACATGTAGAAGCCAAATGCTGTTGAAACATGTGCGGATCCAGGGGGCGGGGCAAAGGGGGCATGTCCCCCTTCCTGTTTAATTTTGCAAATTTTGCAAATTAAAATTAGGCCTAGTAAGTATAATTAGGCTAGTAGGCCTATTGCCCCATAAATGTGGCACGGACACGCCCCCCCCCCCGCGTATCCTTAGCCACAGGTTGGTCTCATTCCGCTAACGGTAGTAATTCGAAATTCCAGGCGCTGAAATTGACGATATTTGCGACTATTTTGACAGTCTAGATACGTTCCTTACATGTTTAACTATCTAGGCGCCCAAAAATGGTGATTTTTTACTTACATTTTATTTTTCCTGACATAGGCCCGAAAAAATTACCAGACGCTCGTCAGTGTGCCGGTTTCAACGAGGACGGCCATCTTGAATGTATGAAGAGGTGAACGGAAAACAACTTGCGCGCAACAATTTTACGACGGCTGTTTTATGTGTGCACATGCTGTATTTTAGCGCGCGAAGTATTCCGTTTCAGGGTTGCACGTGTTGTCGGTAGTCAGAGCATTTTTTTGTGCTAAACATGTGATATAACTACTTTAAAAATCAAATATATATAATAAAAATAAATAAATAAAACATGTCCAGTTCCTGCATTCAATTATTTACTTTTCCTATAATAAGTAAGCATAAATGATTGGATCGAAAGCTAAGGCCACCCTCCCGATTTAATTTATATATATATTATATATATATATATATATATATATACACACCTTATTAATTTAATTTTATTTTGTTTGTGTGTGTGTGGGGGGGGGGTTCTTTGTTAATGGTGAAAAGAAACAAAGTAACAAAAATCCACAATATAATTCAGCACACGAAAAATGTTAAAAAATACCGTTCAGTGACAGGCAGTAATGGACCGATCGAATCAAAATGAAGTGTTTCATGTTTGAGGATATCGCTGATACCGGTACTAGATTGCATATTGTTGTTTAACAAATGATAATAGTAATAGTAATAATATTATCAGTATTATTGATAATGATGGATGGCCAAATGTTAATAATTGGGACCGTTCCTGTACCCATGGGTTTTATTGAGAAATTCACGACCCCAAATAGCATAGACCCAAACCATGCTTGAACCATCTTTGCAATTTGTCTGGTCCGAGTGCTCATGAGTGCAATCTTTAAGTACACATGCTAGCTTTGGCTTAAATAAACAAACAGGGGTCTACACATCTTAATTTAAGACAGTGAAACAACTAGGGGAAGACTCTTTATTAGAAAATAAACCATCTTTGTACTGGAAGTTACCGCCTTTATATTCTCACAAAACAGATAAACATGAAAAATTGTAAAAATATTACCTGTACTATATTACATAGATATTACATAGACTATATTCACAGATATTTTGTCAGATAAAACAATCATTCTGTTTTTTTTTGTTTTTTTAATTTTTTTTTATAGATTTACAAAAATGGTGGAACCATTAATATTGTTATTATTAATAGTAATAGTAACGTAACACTATAATATTTCATATATTAAAATTATTAGTGAAATTTGTATGTTGTTTAAAATTACTATTTAAAATTAGTATTAAACTATTGTAATTAATAATAGACTATTTATTACATTATCATTTTATTTTAATGAACATTCTCTTGTTTTATGTACAATGTAAGTACAGTTAAATAACGTGGTACATGTATATGATAGTTAAAAGGGGATGAACTTACCATGCAGTACGGTTAATTTGATGAAACTGCTCAATGTTAGTTTCTTGAAAGTTTATATCTGCGACATCACGTGGTCATATCTCTGCGCGCTAAAATACAGCAAGTATGTGCACACATAAAACAGCCGTCGTAAAATTGTTGCGCGCACAAGTTGTTTTCCCGTTCAACACTATTATAATTATGGCCGTCCTCGTTGAAACTTGCACAATGACGATCGTCTTGTAATTTTTCGGGCCTATATGTCAGGAAATATAAAATGTAAGTAAAATCACCATTTTTTTGGGCGCCTAGATAGTTAAACATGTAAGGAACGTATCTAGACTGTCAAAATAGTCGCAAATATCGTCAATTTCAGCGCCTGGAATTTCGAATTAATACTAGTTACTACCGTTAGCGGAATAAGACCAACCTGTGGCTAAGGATACGCGGGGGGGGGGGCGTGTCCGTGCCACATTTATGGGGCTAGTAGGCCTACTACTAGTAGTAAGGAGGGCTAGGCCTAAATAACAATTTTAACCTTTTGCATACCACGCTTGACATACGTTTCTAATTCTAACTTTCTTGGTGTCCCCTCTCCCTTTTTGCCCATTGTGACCACCCCTCTACCCCTTCATAGAGGAAGGAACATAATCAAATGAAATGGAATGTATAAGTAGGGCCTACATACAGTAGGCAGTTTCATGAAAATTTGAAGTTGCTTCAATGCTTTTAAATGTCATATCACTGGATAGAACAAAAAATTAGAAAGAAAATGAGGGGTCAATGGTCATGATAGGTTAACCCTATGCAAAGTTACGAATTTTTGTTGATTTAAATATTTGGTAATTTTTAAGATCCAGTTTCATTTGAAAAGTTGTGACCGAATTTGCCTGCAATGTATCCTTGTAGTACTAACAAAGTCTATTTTGCGCAAGTTGCACTGTTTTTGTGCCAACGTTACAGTTGGCATGGACTGATCAATTAAGATAACCACGATGTGTAGTATCCATTTATCGACACTAGAAGTGACTACATCCGTAGACTACCCTTTATATTAGAATTTTACC
Organism: Zoroaster sp. YZ-2022; assembly: GCA_029582265.1. Classification (NCBI taxonomy): domain Eukaryota; kingdom Metazoa; phylum Echinodermata; class Asteroidea; order Forcipulatida; family Zoroasteridae; genus Zoroaster; species Zoroaster sp. YZ-2022. The sequence goes on from CM055825.1 coordinate 35,450,357, forward strand.
ATGAAAGTTCGGGGTCACAACTTCGACAGAAAAAAAGGATATGAAAAATAGCGCCACCATCGGCGGTTTGCGTGAATCTGCCTACATACAGCCTTTACAGGGGGTAGAATGTCGTATCCGACTGCCACTTTTCCTCATTCAATGTTACCAATATTGCAATAATGTAATCTTACCTACCCAGTAAGGTGGAGAACATATGGATGATGATGGACATATACTTCAAATTATTCCAGGATATTTATTTCATGAGCAATCAGGCATTTTTGGTATACGGTGACTTCCTCAGTCAAGTCAGTCTGAATCTTATCAACTCCCCTGTAGTGTTAGTGACCAACACGGTCATTGTACATGCGCAGTGGCAACTATAGGATCCTTTTATTTTCTGATTCTGAAGGGGAGGATTTTTTAAGAAGGGAAATAAAGTCCGAAAACCATCATAAAAGTGAATTTTAAACATAGTTTTCGCTTTCTGTACCCCAAAAAATCGATAGAATCATTTTTTAACGAGTTAGTGGTTGCAAAGAAATTCCAAAAAACCCTTAAAAAGTGGAGGTCGGATACTACATTTTTTCCGAGGATATATAAAAAGTCAATGGGGGTGATTTTTTTGGTGATAAGTTGTAAGTTTTTATGTATTATGACAACATTATGGAGATTTGTTTTCTTTAAATTGATTAAGATCATTTAACAGAATATTATAATTATTATATCTTTAGAACCAAATAAAATTCTCTGTTGTCATAACACGTAAAAAACTTACAACTTATCACTAAAAAAATCCCCCCCATTGATTTTTTACATATCTTCATACGCAAGGGTACTCATTTTTTTCAAGGCGCGAGATTGTTTTTCAAGTTAATGCACATGCACGCTGCATTTCCGATAAGGCTTATAAATTAATCATTTGTCGATTCTATCCACGATTTGTTCTATAATTTTTTTTTTACTCATATTTTGTCAAAGCAGATCTAATGGAAATGTCTGATGAAGTGTGATGGTCGTTTGGTGCAGAAAGTTTACTCGAACGATTGCATTGCCACGTTGCCACATTATCACAATGTTCCATTCCTATTGAGATTTCCCCAGAGGAACCCACCTAGGGTCATCGACCATCAACCTTTGACCTGACAGAGAGCAGCAAGCACAGACTTATCCCATACATTAACCATGCCTGTGTACAGCAAGTGGATCGGCACGATTATTGACCACAACGGGCTCAAGTACATCTGCTTCAACCACATGGTGACCACCTACATCCTGACCAGCATGGTCATGTTCCTCATGACGCTCATCAACATTACCTCCTCGCCGCGCCTCGCATCCATCGCCATGTCGGCGCTTGTCTCACTGTTCATCCTCATGCTCTCCATCAAGTTTGCGTACCAAGTGGCGCACGGCTTCAAGACACAATTTGAGCTTCATTGAGATCTAGTTGTAGTCGGTAGAGTTATTTGAAAGGAGCGTTTCTATGATAAGACAAGTAGCTGTTTAAAACCCTCCTACTTAATAGCTGAACTTCAGTGGCAAGTAGCTATAGTGGTCAAAATCAGTCAACTGCCTGTTTTAACTGTTGACCCAAATGTGCACACAGGGGCATTTTTTGACTGGTTTTTACTGTCATTTTGACCACCCTGAACAATACCAAACAATGCTTTTACCAGTCAAAAACGGTCAACTCATTTTGACATGTAAATGTACTTACTACATGTGAGGTTTAACAGTGTTCGACTTTTAAGTGCACTAGATATTCCTTGGCAAGTATATCAACATTTTGACTGATTTTGATCCCTTGCAGTCATAGAAGGGTTAACTGACTTTTTGGACTGTGGCTAACAGTAACGCTTAAGAGACTGAGCAACATACTGTATGTGAGCAACACAATGATATAAACTGAAGAATTTACTTTCCATCTTGCAAACACTTACTGGATATGGGTGACTCTGTTAACCTGTGATATTCAAAAGGACAAGTAGTGTACATGATTAATATACTGATATAAATATTCCTGTTCAGACAACACTGTTGTATCTTACTTAGCCATTGAGTTCAATATTAGTGTTTCTGTAGGTATTTGCAGATACACATAAACTATACTATGCTTCCTGTTTATGTTCAACTGACGGATACGACCATTGACAATTTTAGCATCAAGCATGTCTTCTTTAACTTTCTCTTGTCCTCCTGCATCTCCACCTGCCTTATAGTCTTCATGCTGACCATCGTCAATGCCGGTTCCCCACGTCTGACTGTCGGTGCTATGCTGTCTCTCATGACCATACTGGTTCTGACCTTGTCCATCGAATGTGCTCACAACATCATCTTCTGGTTGTTGGTCAGCCACGAGATTCAAGGCGTACTTGAGCGAAGTAGTTTGTGACTTGCTGTGTTTTCTCCCTCATGAGCTAAATTGACTCAAAAGTGGGTACTAGAGAATGTGATGGCCAGCTCATGTGATGATAAAGATTGTCCCACCATCACACAAACAATGGCTTTTGTTATTGACTCAGACAAGCATGAATCATGCACCGTTGAGTCTCTGCCCAACACAGGCGATTGCCCGGTCTACGGTCTCGTCATGTGTTGCTGGAACAACATCCTCGGCCCCCACGCCAAGTGCGTGTGGCTGACCGAAGGCAAGAAGAAGTTCACGTCTGACCACATCAATTACCTGTCCACGCACACGTTGACGTCGTGCGAGCAGCCGCAGTCCACGATTGATACTAAGATTCTGATCCTGCCGGATCGCGGCATCGTGGTGACGGTGTTCCTCTTCAGCGGGCACGATCGGGACGAAAAAACGATCTTTGCGCTGTCGTTGGTCGTCCCCCATGAGGAATACCAGTGGTATCTACCTGTGCATGAGTTGTGTGCTGCTAGAGTAACTGGAATGATTAGAAAGCTCAGGGTATTACAAGATAAAACCAAAGATGAAGTAAGAGTCTCAAAATATTTTTTTATCATATCATCAAATAATCCACATGGGAAATGAACTAGGTACATATACATACATGGGTTTTTGGAGTGAATGATGACAAATGAAGTGGGACTTGAACCTGAGACCTTTGGATTATGTTACCGGTGCTCTACCAACTGAAATATCCAGTCCTACATGTATAATAAATTTGTCATTGTTCTCTCTATAAAACTTTTTCACATAGGGGTATGAACATTTGCCCGATTAGTGAGGCCTCTCTTAGCCACCATACTTTGCATATGGGATATTTGGTCCGGTTTCAAATAACCGCGTATACATGTATCACATATTTCACTGATTGGCAAAAAAAAAACATTACCCAAAATTTTTGAGGCCGTTTTTGGGGGGAGGGGGAGGGTTCTAAGTATCACCTCACCCCACAACTAAGAGGAACCAATCTCCTTCCTGAATTCACTTATGTGTGAGCCTCATTTACACTGCTACATGTAACTAGCAGTATCAAATTCAGTCAAATCTCATGCAAAAAAACAAAAACAAAAACATTCGGATGTTACAAGTTTTACAAATATCCAGCACAAGATAAAAAATGCTTTGTCATATACAATGTCACATGTGCTTCTAGGTTGATCAAATGTTTCTTGATGCTGAATCCACATTTTCCCACCTTTGTTATTACGAAGTATTTCTGAATAACTTGATCCTTTATTGTGGTAGTTTTTTCCAATGATTTGCAGCTGTTATTGATCTTGATTTGATTCCAATCACAGAATAATGATTATGCTTTAGAGGCATTCAGTGCTGAGGTGCCTTCGTTTCTTCAAGTCATGACGCTGTTAAAGACACATGGTCTTCCTTCACGCATGGAGGTATGTACATGTCCTCAGGGGCGTGTTTTCGCGACCCTAACCAGAAACTTGTTTCTGACGTCATATTCTTGACCAGAAACAAAAAGGCACAGCTACGCGAAAACGCGAGCGTAACCAGAAAATTGTTTTCAGTTTGTGACGTGTTCAATCATCAACGTTTCTCAAATAATTAACAAAACTTTCGTTATTTTTTAAAAATCCGCCATCTTGAAACCAAGTGTAACTGATCACAAACTTCAGTTCACGTTTGGTCAGAAAAATGACGTCATCGCAGCACAACCGAACTTGCGAAAACGCTTAACCAAACATGTTTCTGGTTACGGTCGCGAAAACGCGTCCCAGAACATTGGCTCATTAACCCTCCTAGTACTACAAGTGTCAAAATCAGTCAAAATGTTGATATACTTGCCAAGGCATATCTAGTGCACTTAAAAGTCAAACACTGTCAAACCTTACGTGTAGTAAGTACATTAACCCTCCTGCTACTACAAGTGTCAAAATCAGTCAAAATGTTTATATACTTGCCAAGGTATAACTAGTGCACTTAAAAGTCAAATTTACACTGTCAAACCTTACGTGTAGTAAGTACATTTACAGGTCAAAATGAGTCAACCGTTTTTGACTTTTGACTACATTATCTGGTATTGTTCAGGGTAGTCAAAATGACAGTAAAAACCAGTCAGAAATGCCCCTGTGTGCACATTTGGGTCAACAGTCAAAATAGGCAGTTGACTGGTTTTGACCTCTATAGCTACTTGCCACTAAAGTGCAGCTATAGTAGGAGCATTAATAAATATAAGAAGTCTATTACCTACTAGAAGAGTGTCAGTCATGTATTATACATGTCTTTGGCATTGTCTCACCAAACAATAGATTCATGTCCCAGTATTCCTCAGACTGACCACAAGTTCTTAAAGAGAAACAGTTATAGTAGGAGCATTAATAAATATAAGAAGTCTATTACCTACTAGAAGAGTGTCAGTCATGTATTATACAAGTCTTTGGCATTGTCTCACCAAACAATAGATTCATGTCCCAGTATTCCTCAGACTGACCACAAGTTCTTAAAGAGAAACAGTTATAGTAGGAGCATTAATAAATATAAGAAGTCTATTACCTACTAGAAGAGTGTCAGTCATGTATTATACAAGTCTTTGGCATTGTCTCACCAAACAATAGATTCATGTCCCAGTATTCCTCAGACTGACCACAAGTTCTTAAAGAGTAACAGTTATAGTAGGAGCATTAATAAATATAAGAAGTCTATTACCTACTAGAAGAGTGTCAGTCATGTATTATACAAGTCTTTGGCATTGTCTCACCAAACAATAGATTCATGTCCCAGTATTCCTCAGACTGACCACAAGTTCTTAAAGAGTAACAGTTATAGTAGGAGCATTAATAAATATAAGAAGTCTATTACCTACTAGAAGAGTGTCAGTCATGTATTATACAAGTCTTTGGCATTGTCTCACCAAACAATAGATTCATGTCCCAGTATTCCTCAGACTGACCACAAGTTCTTAAAGAGAAACAGTTATAGTAGGAGCATTAATAAATATAAGAAGTCTATTACCTACTAGAAGAGTGTCAGTCATGTATTATACAAGTCTTTGGCATTGTCTCACCAAACAATAGATTCATGTCCCAGTATTCCTCAGACTGACCACAAGTTCTCAAAGAGAAGCGGTGCATTCTGGGAACACTTAGCCAGCGATGTAGAAGAACTGTTCTTAATACACGCCATCCTGCATTGTAACTTTTATGTGCATTCTTGAGGTGTGACGTAATGCCAGTTCAATGTTGCGTGCGTTATGGGACTCTGCTGGCAGATTTGGGTGTCGTGTTCTCCCCTCCCCCCCACCCCACTTTGTTCCATTAAGGCATACCATATGATCACAGTGGTTGAAATAAATTCAAATTTTGTACAATATTTTTCAGCTGCGAGACACTGTATTCGCTCCAGGGCAAGTAATGCAGCTCGATGCACATTTTACAAGAATGTGAGTATTACCATGTGTGTTGGTATTGCCAGGCAGATGCAGCGGCGTAGCCAGGACTTTTTCAGTGGGGGGCACAGGGGGGACATTGCTTTTCAGTGGGGGGGCCCCAGGGGTATGGGTTTTTTCCCTTTCCTTTTTCTTTTCAGTTTTTTGGGGCACTATGAGGATTTTTCGTGGCCTGGGGGGCACTGGAAATTTGTGGGTGGGCACGTGCCCCCACCCCCAGGCCCCCCGTGGCTACGCTGCTGGGCAGATGGCAGAGTTTAACAAGTCACTTAAAGGGACACTATCATCACAATCAGAGTAGACTTTCAACAGGGCATGGAATCAGTGTCCAAGCTTAAGATGAACACAGTGACTGAAAATTACTGGCTCATTTATGCAGCAGCAACGGTAATATGACCTTATCATGTGGGGTATTATTTTCAGTCACATGAGTTAATCTATAACTAGCACTCGGATTCTATGCTCTGTTGATCATTACGATAATGTCCCTTTAAAGAGAGGGTACAGCATTGTATTTGGTAACTTACGTTCATTTTATCTTATAAGTTTTCAAGAAATATATCATAAAACTAATCTGTGAAAGTTTCATCACAGTAAGTGCTCACGTTTTTGAGAAAACGATGAATAACTGTTCTATGTTTTTTTAATTTTTTTTAATTTTTTTTTTTATATTAGTAAAGACTGTTTGCAGTTACATCTTGTAAAATTCTCTTTGAGTGGTAAACGGTTCTGAAAAGAACAATTTGGTTACAACTCAGTGTTTCGATCAGTATGCTCTGATCGTCTTTTTATAGGAGACGATCAGAGCACGGTGTCACCGCAAACAGTCTTTACTTATCCTTTTCACCATGCAAAGCTACAAGTCTTATGTTTTTATGTGTTACAAAAGTTTGTTGACCGGCATCTTTTTGAAAAGCAACGTAACAATTCCCGTTTTCCTCTAAGATGAAAGAACTTCAGATGAAATCATATCTCAGGATGATTGAGAAGGAAGGTTTAAGTGAAACTTGTAGCTTTGCATGGTGAACAGGATAAGTAAAGACTGTGTGTGGTGACACTATGTGAACAATTATCTTTTGAGAAGTAAATAGATATTTTGTGACTTTTGTTTGTTTTGATTCTGATGAAGATGATCAGAGCATACTGATTGAAACGTTGAGTTGTAACCAACCAGTTCTTTTCAGAACTATTTACTCTCTCAAGAGAGATTTTTTTACATGGTGTCACCACAAACGGTCGTTACTTAATCCAACGATTAATGATGGTTAATCCAAGCTAAAATCAAGTAAACTTTCCGTGATAATAATTGGGTCATTTAATACGGTAAATACCAAAGGATATACATATATTGGCAAAGGAATTAATTTGGTTGAATCTGATTTTCTCTGAATTTAATTTCATCCCTAAACCAGAGCGATAGCATCTCACCTTCAGACATGTGGTTGTTCTATCATCATTGGAAACACTCCAGCAGATGTCAATGTAGTAAGTATCATGTTCAGTATGTCAATATGCAGACCTTCCAGCGAAACCTATCAAACCAATCAAACCTATCAAACCTGTCAAACCTATCAAACCAATCGAACCTATCGAACCTATCGAACCTATCGAACCTATCGAACCTATCGAACCTATCGAACCTATCGAACCTATCGAACCTATCGAACCTATCGAACCTATCGAACCTATCGAACCAATCGAACCAATCGAACCAATCGAACCTATCGAACCTATCGAACCTATCGAACCTATCGAACCTATCGAACCTATCGAACCTATCGAACCTATCGAACCTATCGAACCTATCGAACCTATCGAACCTATCGAACCTATCGAACCTATCGAACCAATCGAACCAATCGAACCTATCGAACCTATCGAACCTATCGAACCTTTATTTCAAAATGGGAACCTTTATTTCCCAAAAAACCTATATTAATGTATAAAAACCTATATTTTTAATCTTCTGCAACACATTTTCAACTTCCTCCTAAAATCCTCATGGCTTTGAAGAAAAAATTACTTCCTAAATATAAAGAGATGAAGCCAAAACAGTAGCCAAACTGTAACATGTGTATCGCTCTTAGATTTTCTGCCGGACAGGGTATGGGGTAATGTACTTTGTTGCAAAAAGTACTCAGAAGGTAGGCAATTTACCAAAAACTTAACACTGCATAATCACAGGAAATAACCTATAAAAGCCAATATTTTGACATTTGGTAAACTTATAATAACCTATATTTTGCTTTAAAAAGCTATTTAAAAAACCTGTATTTGGTATATTACGTACTTGGAGGCCTGCAATTTGGCATAACCAGGGTTGGAGGAACAATGGGTTTCAAATCCATTATGAGCCTGGTGGGGGTATGGGAATAAAACCAGGCAAGCGTGCAGTGTGGGGTCCGGGCCTACAAATTTCCATCAAATTGCTCCCACGGATCATGCACAGAGATTCGGCCCTCGGCAACACAGCCTTGAAAGAAAAAAAACACTAAAAAACGCATTCACCTGACTACTCAATTTGTTTGCAAGGAATTCTCATCAATTTTTTCCACCATTTTTGTTTCTTCTTCTTGTTTCTCAGATGATCAGCACACTGGCTTTATTCCTCAATTTGTCTGCAAGGAATTCTCATCAATTTTTTCCACCATTTTTGTTTCTTCTTCTTGTTTCTCAGATGATCAGCACACTGGCTTTATTCCTCAATTTGTCTGCAAGGAATTCTCATCAATTTTTTCCACCATTTTTGTTTCTTCTTCTTGTTTCTCAGATGATCAGCACACTGGCTTTATTCCTCAGTCCATCAGAGCGAAGATGCTGTTTCTACCTGGATAATGTTCCCAGGACCTATGAGAAAGATATCCTTATTCAGGGTTTTATTAAGGTATTAAGAAGGAAGGGTCAGCACGTTCCATCATCTGGTTAGGAGCAATATAACCACATCATAACTTTTTTTAATTTTTTTTTATTTACTGTCAGTCACCCTAAACAAGACCAATGGCCACTAGAGTGTAAGGGGTTACATATGCAATATGTCATCCACCATTTAAGCAAGATTACATTTGTTTTTCTTAAACTTAAATAGATCGTAAGTTGGTGGAAAGCAATCAGCTGGAAGGACGTTACACTGTAATGCTGTTCTAGGGAAGAAGCTATCCAAATGGAACTTACTCTTGATTTTGGGGAGTCGAAGATAGTGAGGGTGTTCACCTGCTTGTTTAGCAAAGCGAGTAACACGAGAGAAATCCCTGCGCTTAGGTACTAGCTCATGTAGCTCAGCAGAACAATCCGCGTAATAATAACGGTAGAACAGTGAAAGGCTGGCTACATTCCTACGATGTGAGAAAGGTTATAATAATAATAATAATATAATAATGGAGGCGCTCTTAAACAAGGTATCACAGCGCTGTACATTATTACCCCTGCTCATCAGGCGCATAAATCATTCCTGAAACCATCTCAGCTCCCTGGGGAGTATACAGCTCAATTACTGCCATTTCGGCGCATATGGGCTAATCAAACACAACAACCAACTCTGCCCTCACAGGTACCCATTTACTCCTGGGTGGAGAGAAGCAAGGTTGAAGGGAGGAAAAAAGCTCCTCACCAACCAGTCCCTTGATGCGGTGTTGAAGTCTATCAAGAACAGATAGTGATGATTTGGAGGCATTTCTTTTATTTATCTATGCTTGCCTATTCCCTCCCCCAACACCATCCCTTCTGGAATACACTAATCCAGGTATGGCCATAGCCCCCCCCCCCCCACCCCATCATATCAACTCTGAAAACTCCATCAGGACACCTGCTTAAATGGGCAATATGGTCGTGATCAACAGGGCATGGAATCACAGTGCTAGTTTTAGATTAACTCAGTGACTGAAAATAATACCCCACATGATAAGGTCATATTACCGTTGCTGCTGCACAAATAAGCCAGTAATTTTCAGTCACTGTGTTCATTTTAAACTACGACAACGATTCCATGTCCTGTTAAAAGTCTGCTCCAATTGTGACAATACTGTCCCTTTTAGGGCTTAACAGTGGGCTTTGAAATTTACCCTTTACTGGTGCGTAGTGTTCAGTTCAACTGCTAAGTAGAGGGTGCCTCTGTTGTTTTTTAATTCACTTTCACAAGTCCATCGCAATATTGGAGCTCTCTCTCACGACCCTCTCCCTGTCTCCACATGATGAGGTGCTGCTGCATAAATGAGCCAGTAGTTTTCGGTCACTGCATTCATCTTAAACTTGGACACCGATTCCATGCCCTGTTGAAAGTCTGCTCTGATCGTGATGATATTGCCCCTTTAACTCTAGCAACCCATCAAACTCCATTGGCAGGTTGTGTTGTATATTGATAGACAAAGCAAAGTACCCCTGACTGATACCCAAAAAAATCCTAAAGTTTTCATCAGAACATTGGTATTATATGGAAAACAAATGCTTTAAAATAATGATATATTTCTCAAACAACCGTGAGAATCATGGTTTTACAGTAAATATGTACCGAAATTAATTCATGGTTGGTCACGTCACAAAATAATTTTGTTTTACTGTAAAGCCGTTTTACTGTAAAGCCAAGCTTTTGCCAACTATTTTGTGTAATACCTCATTTCAAAGTATTTGTTTTCCTTTCGAAAAAGGAAATTATCAATGTTCCAAATAAAACAAAGGTTACACAATGAATAGATAAAGGTACATGGAGTTTTTGGCTGGAAGAAGAGATGATTTTTTTTTAAATTTTTATTTGTTCTGTTTTTGTGGCTAGGACTCGATCAACCTTGATGATTACCTACAGGTAATCATGTCAAGTCAGTATCCTGCTACCCTGGTAGACATGGTGACGCTAGAAGTGAAACAGACACTACGCTACAATGAACACGCCTTCAGGTGGGTTTGCAGAGTTTTAATGACTCAAGTCAAAGACTCCACTCGAATTACGATTTCTTCGTTGACTCGAGTCACCAATAAACCTTCATAAACTTTTCATTTTGAGTCATTGCCATGATAATACTTAATTTGACTTGAGTCCTTGCCCTTGACTCAACCAATTCAATTCAATGTGGTTTATTTAATATGTCACCAGGCAGTTACATTATTTTGTCCCAAAGACGAGGCTGGACTTAAGTCTCAAAGATTATGAGTGAATATTTTAAGACGGAAAGATGCTAATTCATGGCCTATCATCTAGCTGTCTTTCTCATTTATGTAACACAATGTTACAAACAAATTAAGATTCCCCAACTTTACCCATAACTATTCAAAAATTCCCACAAAAAGTGGCCTTAATTCCTACCAAATGACCAAAACATTCTCAAATTGTTTAAAACATAAACAAAATAATAATTTGTTTTAACCTAAAAATGTTTGTCCCAAAAATTATGTTTGGAAAGGGAAAGGGTACAAGGTGACATTTAGGTGTAGTTATTGGATTTGGAAATCATCCCCCCCCCCCTCCAATCCTTGACAGAAAATTTATGCCACTGCAAATGAAACGGAAATTAATTAAAAAGGTGACTCTGTAACTCATCAGCAAAGCAGTTATTTTCCTCTATTTGAAAATGTTTTTTCAATTTGTAATTTTCCAAAGTTAAATTTTTTTTTACTAGACGACACAAGACCATGAGTCAAGAGTTACAGAATCTCTGGTTGGGTAGTGACGAACCTATGATCTACATTCCTATGTAAGTACAATGTACGATTCATTATAAATGACATTGACTAGTAAAGCATTCAAGACCTGGGGTCAATTTCATAGAGCTACTAAGCAGAAAATGTTGCTTGGTGAATTTATCTGCTGAGTAAAATTGGGCTGAGAACCACCTAGAAGCAATAAACCAGGCCTGTAATTTCTCCGGATTTTTCCTGATTTCAGGATTTTTTTTTAAATCTCCCTTTGCCTCAAAATTTTCTTGAAAGAAGAGAAGTAGCCACCAAGGACAGAAAGAAGTAGCCTGTATTGTGTCCAAACCTCTAGTTTCTTGTTTGTGGGGATGTGGAGAGTCTGTAAATCCTCAAAAATTAAACATCCGGAAGGTTCAGGGGGCTTTGTCCTCTAGACCAAAGGGAGACCCAGGCCTGCTACCCACAGGAGGTTCAGGGGGCTTTGTCCTCTAGACCAAAGGGAGACCCAGGCCTGCTACCCACAGGAGGTTCAGGGGGCTTTGTCCTCTAGACCAAAGGGAGACCCAGACCTGCTACTCACAGGAGGTTCAGGGGGCTTTGTCCTCTAGACCAAAGGGAGACCCAGACTTGCTACCCACAGGAGGTTCAGGGGGCTTTGTCCTCTAGACCAAAGGGAGACCCAGGCCTGCTACCCACAGGAGGTTCAGGGGGCTTTGTCCTCTAGACCAAAGGGAGACCCAGACCTGCTACCCACAGGAGGTTCAGGGGGCTTTGTCCTCTAGACCAAAGGGAGACCCAGGCCTGCTAACCATTTTTAAGGATTTTTTACTTGTGTCAAATCACACCCCTGTGAAAGCCTACTCATAGTTAAATATAAAGTAATGTTTGTAATTTAGTTCAAACACAGATGGGATAAGTAATTTTTGCCTGAGAAACGTTCGTTTTGATTTTAATTTGAGTTGATTTCTTCTTGACAGAGTTCACTTCACCAACAAGCCTGAAGTGGAGACCATAGTGGACTCTTTCTTGAAAGAGGTGAGACGAGATGTGTTTGAACCTGTCCTTAGAATTGTTAGATTCTTTTCCCTTTATTATCCATTTGGTAATTTTGTATAATTTACGGGGGCATGCATACATATTGGCAACATCATAGCATTTTAAAATGCTATTTGTATATATTGGATTTGAATGCTATTGTAATACTGGATTTGGGTGTATTACTTAATAATAATAATAATAATAATAATGTGTGGACTTGTATAGCGCACGTATCCACTAACTAAGTGGTGCTCAAGGTGCATTATATCATTACCCCTGCTCATAAGGCTCATAAGGCTCATAAATCATTCCTGAAACCATCTCAGCTCCCTGGGGAGTATACAGCTCAATTGCTGCCATTACAGCGCATATAGGGCTAATCAACCAACTCTGCCCTCACAGGTACCCATTTAACCCCTGGGTGGAGAGAAGCAATTATGGTTAAGTGTCTTGCTCAAGGACAAAAGTGTCACGGCTGGGATTCGAACCCACATTCTGCTACTAACACCAGAACTTGAGTCCGGTAAGCTAGACCGCTTGGCCACGACACTCTACTTGAGCTGACCGTTGATTTGTAGAAGAAACAAACACATAAGGAGACAGGCTAAGACGATGTAACTTTGGGCTTATATCAAAATACAGTAGAGAGGATGATAACTAAAGAGAGCAAGAGAGCAAGCAAGAGAGCGAGATAGACAAAGGACCTCAGTATATAAGGGATATGGGATAGAGGATAGGTCACTGACATGGTGATTAGCTAGTGATTGACAGAATGGTTACACAGTGGGCAATTGTTTATTACAAAGTAAAGGTTTGTTGTGTGGATGTGATAATTGAACCTAGTGTGATTGATAATTGGGCTAGACCATTGTTGGAGGTTGTCATAGCAACCCTTTTTTATTTTTTATTTTTTTATTTTTTTATTTTTTTTTTTTTTTACAAATGACCAATGGAAGTTCAACTTTGCAATTGTAAAAATGTAGATTTTTTATAGAAAAGTTGAAGAAGACATGACTATTTTGAATCATTTTATGTAAACTAATGGAACTGTTTTTTCTGGCAGATTTACATGTTGCAGTCGTCACACTGCGGGGTGCGCGAGACTTTCATTGAGGAATTCCTGCACACGCTAGACCGTAAATCCATGTCTCTCATCAAATATGTCGAAGAAGAAACGTAAGAAATCAATTATAGATAATGGGGTTTGGCGTGCTTGTCTGGTGTCAATCTTTGTTTGTCTGCCTTAGTGCTGGTCAGGCTGTCTGTCTGTTTCTGATCTGCTATCTTGAAGAGAGCCAGATTTTAGGTTTAACTATTAATAATAATAATAATGATGTGTGGACTTATATAGCGCACGTATCCACCAACTGAGTGGTGCTCAAGGCGTATTATATTATTACCCCTGCTCATAAGGCTCATAAATCATTCCTGAAACCATCTCAGCTCCCTGGGGAGTATACAGCTCAATTGCTGCCATTACAGCGCATATAGGGCTAATCAACCAACTCTGCCCTCACAGGTACCCATTTAACCCCTGGGTGGAGAGAAGCAATTATGGTTAAGTGTCTTGCTCAAGGACACAAGTGTCACGGCCGGGATTCGAACCCACATTCTGCTACTAACACCAGAACTTGAGTCCGGTAAGCTAGACCGCTCGGCCACGACACTCCACGACAACAAGTTTGTAACATAGTTACCTCCCAACTGTTCATTGTCTCCGTCTCCCATCCCTTTTCCATCACTGTCTTGCTGTCTTCCCCTATGTCTGTTTGTTTGTCCATCTCTTATGTGTATATTTTGGTTCGTCCAGACAGTGCCTGTTCAATTGTCCGTCCAAGTATTTCTGAAAAGAACTGGTTGGTTACAACTCAACGTTTCGATCAGTTTGCTCTGATCGTCTTCAGGAGAAACATTGAGTTGTAACCAACCGGTTCTTTTCAGAACTAATTTATTACTACTCAAAAGAGAATTTTCTACATGGTGTCACCACAAACAGTCTTCACGTCTAGTTTAAGATTGTGTCTAGTTCTAGGAACTATTTTGTCTCGTCAAGCGCCTAATCCTATGATGCCTTATGGCAGGCCGGGAAGGGTAGCAAAACTCGTAATCATGCTCGTTGTGCATGTGTGCAGTTGGAGTACAATGCCATGGTATGGATTACAGCAGACTGGCATACTTCATGTAGGTAATAGACTTCTGGTATTAACTACACTCACAGGCCAAAAGTATTGCAACATGCTCATAATAGCACTTTACAAGTAACAGGCGAGATGATCATTTAATCCGATTTCATCGATTGTGTATAACATAATTTCCGAGCAAGAACAGTAAAAAAGAACATTGACTTCAAAACACAGGCACTTTCAAGAAGTCTTAAGTAGTGTAAATAAAATAAAATATATTATTGTAACACAGTTCTCCAAACTGAACTTTGGGGATGTTACAATACTTATGGCCAGTGAGTGTATATATGTTATAAGCGTATGGAAATAAATGTACACTTGAATTTAATTGAATTAAAGTACTTGATATTTGCTCTGCCCTGCCCTGCCCTGCCCTGCCCTGCCCTGCCCTGCCCTGCCCTGCCCTGCCCTGCCCTGCCCTGCCCTGCCCTGCCCTGCCCTGCCCTGCCCTGCACTGCATTTAATCGCTTTCTGACACTCATCTGACATCATTTCCCTACAAACAGAAATCGAGGCAACAAGCCAAACAGACTCGGAGTGCGGCGCCTGAAGCGCGACCTTCACCTGATCCCAGAGGGCAACTTCCGTATCGTACTTGCCTCCGCCGAGAAGCTCCAACCAGGTATTTACACGTTGGTGTGCGGTAACCCGGGGCAACCAAGGGATTCCTACGCTGACCTGGTGACGTAGGGCTGGTTTGTTTCCCACAGATCCCAAACGGTAAAAGTCAGACAGTCGGCATGGTAAAAGTCTCTTTACTGACCAGGTCCTGCTTCCTGATCCTGTACAGTAACTGAAACTGAGTAACACAAGATCAAAGATCAGGATTTTCATAGTGTGTGGGGGGCAAACGAGTCTTTGGGGAAAATTCACCCACAACAAGTCTGAATGAATCGGCAATGTTCAATGAGTTTAGATTAACCCTAACTCCCTAGGCCCATTTGCTTACACATAATCTGAACCCTTCCTAACTCCCTAGGCCCACTTGCTTACACATAACCTGAATCCTTCCTAACTCCCTAGGCCCACTTGCTTACACATAACCTGAATTCTTCCTAACTCCCTTGGCCCATTTGCTTACACATAACCTGAATCCTTCCTAACTCCCTAGGCCCATTTGCTTACACATAACCTGAATCCTTCCTAACTCCCTAGGCCCATTTGCTTACACATAACCTGAATCCTTCCTAACTCCCTAGGCCCATTTGCTTACACATAACCTGAATCCTCAAAAATCCTTCAGTAGTAAAGCAAGCACATGACATGTATGCACACATGTGTTTCTAATCTGTGATACATGTACATGGCCAGGGACCCTCCCTGCATGCATGGAGCAATAAACAGTGTCCACTGACCCCAAGCACTGACCTTGCAATCATTACAACAAACATGTACCATGGAAAGGAAAGTATGCCTAATAACCTCAATCCTCCAAAATCCTTCACTTTAGCAAAGAGCATGTAGCATGTAACCTCAATCCTTCAAAATCCTTCACTTTAGCAAAGAGGATTTTTGAGGATTTGGGAAGGTTAGGGTTAATTCCCACAGCACAGCTGGAGAACTCTAACTCCCCCACCCAATTCCTCTCCCCTCTTGCTTAGTATGTTAGGGATTAAACATTTTTTTATTATTGGTATATTAAGGTACTTTGGGGTAATAGTTAGGTTAACAATAATTTTTTAAGAAAGCCAAACTTGGGGTGGGGGGGGGGGGCGGGTCAGGAGCCATATCATTGGCATTTTCTGAAAGTGACACCAACGTCCACACAGTGCCAATACTTGGTGTCAAGAAAAACTTGCAATTGAAGTTGGTGAAGTTTTCAAATAATGATTGTCTGAAGTCATAACTCGTTATTGTGTTAATCAGTTTTCTCTACATCTCAAATGACAAAAATTGAAATTGATAAGCAATTAATCAGTAGACATGTGTAACGTCACTCGGTGAAACAAAACATGTGGATCTGCACACTTTCAATCATAATATGGCCCTTATAAAGGGGCCAATCAAATGCAATATTTTGCTTAGTTTATGGACAGTTTACACAGAAAGGGAAGTCACTATTTTAAGTAAAGTGAAGATTGAGTATACTGTTTAAATTTGTACAAAATGTGTTATCCGTGACAGACACATGAGGGCGCTGTTTTGTGAGAACACAGCAGGCACTCGGTGGCACAGCAGTACTGAACATGCACAAAATCAAAACCCCAAACCTTGCCCAAGAAAATTGTGGTTACCTCAAAAAGTTTACTGATTGGTAACCAAATACTAAGTTAAGACGACAAAACTCCATAAATGAAGAGAACTGATTTCTGAAAAGATACAGATTTCGGTCAACTTTTATGCATAAATCAACCACGATGTTTCATCTGATCCTGCTGTGACATCACTGAATTGCTCATGAATATGTAAATTCTTATTACCATTAAGACCAACCAGTGCAAAGAAGATATACAAACACCCACAAATTGACAATTAACCAGTTCGCACCGGGAATAAAAAAGTTTTTCCGAACCCCGTGGCGGGTTTATTTTTACCGCACAAACACAAACAATGGTGCTCACCAGAGCGTGACCGGGGAGACCGCGTCTTCCACCGTATGCTTATGGCTCGTTGCCACGTCGACCGGGAATCTATACAAATATTCCTGAGAATCCTGTGGCGTGTTTAGACGCTCTCCGATCCGCTGTCCAAAAAAAAATGTGTGTGTATACACGGCCTCCGACGCGAACTGGTTAAAAGGTAGAAAAGTGATGGATTACATGGATACAGATATGTGCAATAAAGAAAAGTGTCTCGCTTCAATTCCTGAAAACTAATACAAAAATAGAAACAGGGTTACCACAAGGAGACTGTGGTAAGGCTGTTGGGAAAAATTCATTTAAAAAAATGAGAAATAGGACCATTGCCACTGGCCGTTTAAAAATTAGGCATCACTAAAAAAAAAAACGGTCGGCAGTAACACTGGTTGAATCTTTGCACAATGAAAGTAAATATCGTCTAAATATTTACTTAACAAAAAATCATGAAAAAATTTGATTTTGACCTTAGGCCAAAAAAAAGTCTGTGGTTTCTGGTCAATAGGTCGGCTTCAAAATCGGTGCGGTGATTTTTTATTTATTTTTTTTTAAAATTTTTTTGGTAATTTTTTTTTTTTTTTGCCAAGCAGTGAAATACGTGATACACGTATATGTGGTTATTGAAACCAGACCAGATTTCCCATACACAAAGTATGGTAGCTATGAGAGGCCTCACAAATCAGACAAATGTTCATACCCCTATGTGAAAAACTTGTTTAAAACACAGGCTGTTTGTTTTCGGTTATTTCAGGAACCAGATAGCTGAAAGTGGAAATCTTCGGATACCCGGGTACCCGTAAACAATTTTGTCAAAACACATAAATACTCCCGAATGTATAAGATAACCAATATGAACACAAGTTTCTCTTGTTTTATATTAAAAATGACTCCATTGGCGGATCCGGGGGGGGGGGGGGGGGCTAAGGGGGGCTGTAGCCCCCCCTAAAATCGTTAAAATAAATTAAAAATTAAAAAGGGAGAGAAGAAGAGAGAGAGGGGGGAGGGGAGGGGAGGGGAGGGGAGAACGCACTCCCATTCCCACAGTGTGCTTTGTTTTTCTCTCCCTTTGATTATTTCATTGTAATATTTGAAGTACCGGTACTGAAAAATAATTGTTTTTGATTCTCAGCCCCCCCTAAAAAATGTTCTGAATCCGCCCATGGACTCGTAGCACACATTTTATTAACAAAAAAATTGGAGACTTCCATTTATGTGGCTTAAATGTTCAGTTGGAATTTTAAAATGTCGTTTACGAGTAATTGGAACCGAAAAATGGAACTTGGTAACAGTTTTGGTCAGGTATCCGGGTACCTGGATACCTGGCACAGCCATATCTCAAGTATTTCTTATGGAACCTTGTCAACTTGCAGATAACTCGGATTAAAATACCAAAGGTTTTTTTACAGTCTAAGTTACTAGAAAGTATTTAGGCATTTAAGCACAGTACTCATTGTATTATATTGATTATATTAATCAGATATACATCTATACCACCAAGAGTACATATATGTAACAACAATTATGAAATAGTTCAAAGTCAAATCCTTGATGGCATATTGGGTAATTTTTTTTTTTTATTAAAATGAATGAATATTATCAATCTGAATCAATCAAAATGAAATGTAAACAAAACCTCTTATTTGTTAAACAGAGTATCAAATTATCATCTCATTTGAGTTTATTTGTTTGTGTTTTTATTGCATACCAATATTAGTTTGTATTTTTTCCCTGTTGTCTATTTTCCAATTTTAATTTTTAATTTTTTTTTATTTCTGTTGGTTTCTCAACTCAAAGATTTTATTTTCAAAGTTAGCTACAATACTTTGGAGTTATATTAAAACAGATTATATATGAATCTCATACAAATGTTCTGATTTCTTTTTATTCTCTAACAAATTTATTATTATTTTTATTATATATACTTTTCTGGTAATGAAACCAAGGATTCCTCAAAAGCGCACTGTAGCTCGGAAGCGTACTTGCTTTGTGAACCAGAAACATATTGAAAATGAAAGTTCATTTCAAACCATTAATTTCAAGATGGGAAAAGAATGAGTAAAACTATCAAAATCAGCTCTGTTGAACATGACAAATTTGAAATTTTGGGATGGTGTTTCTTAGAACACCAATGTTTGTTTGGGGTTTTTTTTGGGGGGGGGGTGGCAAAGAAAATATCACGGTCTAATAATAGTTATTTAGAAAAAGATCACTGGAAGAATTTTAAAGACTTTTTAATTTTTTAGATATTGAGGTTGAAAAGAAATCTAGAGAAGGAAATGCGGTTTACGCGCCACGTAGATTCCATCAATGTTGCTATAACGAATATTATGCTGAATCCGGAATCCAATCTCCTGTAGGTAGTTTGGTAATTGTAATCCATTCTGATATTCATCCATGAAGGGCTCAGGACCATGCTGGGCAGTGGAGTTCCAGTGCTCACCCCATGTGTTACTTTCCACATTGAACTCTCGCCATTCTGGGTTCTGCCAGTAGAGTACTGTGTGGAAAAGATGAGATAAATCTCATCAATTTGCTTATCATTCCATCAGAAAGAACTTCTCAATCTGTGTGGTTGCATGGTCTGACTTACTTTCTATACTCTCATCATCATTGTCAACCTCATGCTCACTACCATCATCATCATCATCATCATCGTCATCACCATCACCATCATTATTACCATCGTCATCATCACATTCTAATTTTCATCATAATTTTCATCATTTTTATCATCTCATTATTATCACCATCACCACCACCATCATCATCATCATCATCATCATCATCATCATCACCATCATCGCCACCATCCCCATCATGCTCATCATCATCATCACCACCACTATCATTGTCATCATTATCTTCATCTTCATCTTCATCTTCCTTATTTAGCATCCTCCTTCCCTACTCTTCCATTACTCCTCCTCGGCCACATCTAGACTATGATCTCCTCATCACCAACTTCTTCCCCCTCCCCCTCCTCAACTACTCCTTAATCCTCATCCTCAACCTCTCATTATCATAAATAGTATCAGAATAAGCCGCCTTTCCATCCTGCTATATTTATGTTTAAACAATATATTCTACAAATTCTTTGTGAAAAGAAAAGAACATTATTAACTGATTTCCTGATTTCCTCGCTAGTTGTTTCAAAATGTCACTACTCTTGACGATGTCCATCAGGGCATTAACAACTCACCGTCAAATCCACTGACTACCCCCTCTGGCTTCAGCAGACGGTGAATCTCACGGAGAACCATCTTACTGTTTTTCTGCGGCATCTCGTGGAGTACATAGGTGAACTGGACGATGTCGAACGACTCGGAGTCGAATGGGGTGGCCTCGCCGTTTGCCTGGTAGAAGAACACGTTTTTGGCACCTCGCTTTTCCTTCCAGAGGCGGCAGAATCTGTACGGTGTTGAGATGTAATGTTTAATGGTTGGGTCGAGTTCGTTCAAATGATTAAGCTATACAATCGTTTGTATGTTTGATTTAGACACTGATTTTGACTATTCACATCGTGGATGGCTGGTCATTTGCCCCTCTTGTAGTGTTTTTTTGTTTTATTAAGACTGAAGAAAAAAATTGTTTAAGTAGGTCTGCGCTTAAGGCTTTATGTCTTCTTTCGAAGATAGAAGGTTTTCGGAGCTTTTGGTTTTAATTAATGTTTAAAGGGGACCTAAAGAGTTGCCATACGGAAGACACTACAAATAAGGAAAGTGTACACTTGTGGCAAGATGTATGTGAACGCATCCATACTAAATAAGTATCAAGACAGATGTAGGTAAAGACTATTTGCGGTGACACCATGTGAAATTCTCAAGTGAGTAGTAATTAGTTCTGAAAAGAACTGGAAGTTACAACGCAAGAGAGATGTACAGAAACCATCCAATGTTTCAGCTTGTGTGCAGTATCTTCAAGATCAACTGGTCATAGAATCGGAATGGTGGTTTTAGTTTAACTCAGTGACTGCTATAATACCCCCACGTTATAAGGTCATATTACCGTTGCTGCTGCATAAATGAGCCAGTAATTTTCAGTCACTGTGTTAATCCTAAACTAAGACATCCATTACATGCCCTGTTGAATTCTGCCGTGACCGTGACGATACTGACCCTTTAACAATAAAAAATAGTGAAAATGCATTTAAACTTGTGTTCATACATTATAATGTGGAAATGAATCAAGGCTGGATCCATTTAAACTTGTAAGAAAAAAATGACAGCATGTCAGACGGATATTTATTTCAGGATGTTTGATACCATCAAGTAAGTTTTTAGATATTTTTTTTCAATTTCATAAATTACCAATGTTGTACTCCCCCTTTAACTTGTATAACTTTCACGTTTTGTTTTTGGCGCTCATTTTCTCACCAAAAGCAATGTCTGGTCCCAGAAAATGATTATGTTTGATTTGTTTTTCTTCACAAATATTTAGTGAGTTAGATTGGCGGAACCAGGGGGGGGGCTAAGGGGGCTGTAGCCCCCCCCCCCCCTAAAATCGTTTAAAAAAAATTAAAAATAGAGAGAAAGAGAGAGAGAGAGAGGGGGGGGGGGGAGAACGCACTCCCATTCCCACAGTGTGCTTTGTTTTTCTCTCCCTTTGATTATTTCATTGTAATTTTTGTAGTACTGAAAAATAATTGTTTTTGATTCTCAGCCCCCCTCCCCTAAAAATGTTCTGGATCCGCCCATGGAGTTATCACAGAACATCAGATTTTGTGACCCAACAAATGATGACCATTAGTAATCGTTTAAACTTTGCCTCCAACGATGTTAGGACTGTGATCTTTTTTTATCTTGTTTGTACTTAATGCTTCTAGACCACAACTAGGTATTATTGGGATAACGAAAAAAAATATTAGGCCTGTGCCGTGACGCTCAACGAGCGGGAAGAGGCTTCAAACAAAACAGTAGCTGCTGGAGTTATTAAGGACTTAAAGCAGGAAGATTACCAATCGGACGTTCTTCCTTTCCCGGCAAAAACTGGAGTGTTAAACATTCCTGTGATTTCTCACGATTTTTTTCTGATTTCAGGATTTCTTTTTACAAATTTCCCTTTGCCTCAAAATATTCTTGAAAGAAGAGAACGAGCCACCAAGGAATGAAAGAAGTCGCCCGCATTGTGTCCAAACCTCTAGTTTCTTGTTTATTATGGGGATATGGAGAGTCTGTAATTTAAACATCCAGGATGTTCATGGGTTTTTGTCCTCTAGACCAAAGGGAGACCCAGTCCCGCTATACCCATTTTTCATGATTGTTTACTTTTGTCAAATCACACCCCTGGTTAAAATTACACAAGTGGTGTCAGTGTATTCTTCCATATTATAAGCAAGTTGCCCAATGTGATCACCACCAGTGTAATTTTTTCGCACTGTGTATATCGGATTTGGTTTTGGGGGTTAATTCACTGAAGACCGGATTATTCGTGCGCGACCCCTTGTCAAACAGCGACCCCTTGAATTCTCTCTTTTTCTTTAAAGACGTGAGCACCTATTGTGATGAAACTTGATGATTCTCCTGAAGACGATCAGAGCATACTGATTGAAACGTCGAGTTGAAACCCCCAAGTTTTTTTCAGAACTAATTACTACTCATTTGAGAATTTCACATGGTGTCACCGCAAAATAGTCTTTACTTATCCTCTTCACCATGCAAAGCTACAAGTATTACTTAAACTTTAACAGGTTAGTTTTATTATATATTTCTTGAAAATGAGGGTTGAGATGAACTATGCTGCTCACCTTATATATGCAGGAGCCAAGTCAATACCTATGACCTCTGCTTCGGGAAATAACTCCCCCAAGACGAAGGCGGAACCGCAGTTCCCGGTGCCTACATCTAAGATCCTCTTGGGTTTACGGTGGCCATGGAGCTCCTGGAACCACGGACGCAAAATCTCCTCATTCTCGAAGTTGAACTTGTTATAGGTGCTGTAAGACATACGCACGCTGTGTCCATTAAGATAGCCACCGGGAATGAAATGGACGTAGGTCTTGTTGTAGTGGAAGGGGTACTTCATCGGGGAGTTTACCCCTGGAGCCCACACGTCCGAGTCGTCCGGCTCCCCAGCAAACACGGGCAAGGATGCGACGTAGTTTTCGTAATGCTCCTGGAAGGCTTCGAAACCAATATCATCGTGGCGGAAGGAACGCATGAAGATGTAGTTCTCGAACGGGGTGACGGGCTTGAGGGTGTCTTCCTCACGGTCTATCACGGGTGGCTCTGGAGGGAAGGTAGGTATACGGTCTACGATGAGGAACTTCATGAAAGTCAAGAAATTCTTCAAATACTTTGGTTCGTTTCCATCCCAGTTGATCCCCAGGAAGTCACTGTATAGAGTTGTCTGTGCCAGAGACTCGTACTTGGTGAATGTGTCCTTCATGTACTCATCCAGGTTGACCAACGCCTCGTCGTTATCCACCGGTAGTTTCAGCTCTTTGTAGTACCAGGACTTCAGGGCGTCGAACTGCTGGAAGTCGGCGTAGCTACGGTGGACGAAACCCTCCTCCTCCCGGCCATCCTCCACGCGAACGGTGAACTCGATCCGGTAAACGGGCTGACCGCGAAAGTCTAGCGGGTCCGTCTGCAGGGATACCACGGACGCCTTCACCGGGGTGCCGAAGATAGCTTTGGGGAAATATGAGGCCCTTGCCGAAGGCAGGCCAATGGTAAGGAGGATAACGGCATTACAGACCGTCCAGAAATTCATGATTTCTGAATTCTCCGCGATGTAAACTTGTACACTGCAGATCCAAGTTGTTATTATAGAAGTTGTACCCAACCATATAGCGTGTCGAGGGGTACCGGTATACAAAAATTATTGGAAGATTAAACGCAGACTGTTATCAGTTTACGGAGTCCTGGATCAAACAGTTTTATCATGACCTGTAAGAATAGTGTTGGTTCGGAGAAGAACCAGTAGTTGGTTCTTCTCAGAACCACTATACAATAAGAGAATGTATACGGTACACCCACACACATTAGGGCCGACTGGATTTTATTTCTACAATGCAAAATTTCAAAAACATGTTATTATAGTTATCGGGGATCAAAGAATCAAAGAATCATATCAGGGATCAACAAGGGCCAATGTAAATGTTTTAGTTCAATGAATTATCTGAAAATCCAATTGACAAGATAACATTTTGCTTTAAGTAAAGACTATTTGCGGTGACACCATGTGAAATTCTCAATTGCGTAGTAATTAGTTCTGAAAAGAACTGGAGGTTACAACTCAATTGAGAATTACTACTCAATTGAGAATTTCACATGGTGTCACCGCAAATAGTCTTTACTTATCCTCTTCGCTATGCAAAGCTACAATATTTTGCTTTAGCGAGAGAATTAAGCTCCCATTGATAAAGGTCTACGCACATGCCTAGGAGTTGACAAATTAACATGAAGATAAGGGTCTTTATGTCACTCGGAAAGATTCACTTTCATTGTATTTGAACTACACTAAAAAATTGTGTGAGTTCACAGTAATTTTTCTGTTGAAAACAATCAAAAATTAACAGCAGAAATTGCTGTTTTCAGATTTTCCTGTGAATATACAGAAATGTGCTGTTTCTAAATGGTTACGTTCCTATTCTCTAAAGTTACAGCAGCTCTGATGTTGATGCACAAGGGAACATTATGCTGTATAACAAAGCATCTGATGTATAATCTTCTTTAACAGTGTTATGCAATGAGAGCGCACCTCATGGAGAAAGGAACAGTTTTTTTCAGCTTCTCAGCTACGCTCTGACACTGTATTGGCGGGTAAACCTATTTTGTAAACCTGTTTTGTTTTGTAAACCTGATTTGGATACCAATTGGTAGTGTTGAAAAAACTGCTTCCACGAGTATGCTTACTCTTTTAAACAACCAACCTGTGTAAGTTTTAGCTTAGTATTACGCTCTGCGTTAGCAAGAAAAACGGTGAAAAAAAACGAACTTCGTTTTCACTCTCTAACATGGAATTTTGTTGGAAAATTATATTTTACTTATTTTACTTCAAAATATTTAAATGGTTGCTAGGCATATGTTATATGGAAGTTGAAATTAGGCTTCACATTGCAAAAACTAACATGTTAAAAATTATACAAGTGGATTTAAGATTGGGCAACTCGAATTACAATAAACACCATGACAGGATAACTTGTTGACACGCTGCTGTATCTTAACACCCAAATAGTTGTAGAGGGCAGTTTTAACAAAACCGTGGAATTCTTGGTACATGGTCTCTCTAGGCCACCGTATGACTTTGATTTATTGACTTTGTTATCTGCGATTTATCTATTATAAAAGAACAAAGAATTGCACATGTTTCATAACAATCGTGTCCAAAGTCCAGCATGTGTAATGTACGTACACAAATTTACTAGATTTGTTCACCACCATGGACACTCGTAAAGTCGCTCAACGGGGGGGGGGGGGGTACAGCTAATAAACAACTTATAACAAACAATTAAACAAATCAGCATATCTTCAGTGCTTAGAAACACAATACATTTACAGTCGGCAAACCCATAACTCAAGGTTTGCCGACTGCAAATTCAGGACCCACCCATGTTCTAGTACCTTTTGATGGTTCATTTGCCGACAGAGGCTCTAAACGGCGGCTAAGAAAAATTATTGAGTGGTGTCGCACCTCCCCCCCCCCCCCCGCTCGCTACGGCCCTGGCTGCTGCACACAGGCGTGTAGATGATTAGGGGGGAAATTGTCCCACAGTGAAATATTCAACCCCCCATTTTTACTTGGGGGCGGGGGGGTTGCTCTATGACCTCAATCAAAATATTTTTCTGGGCGAACATTTTCCGGAGGTTACCTTTTTTCAAAAAGAAAGTGTCCACCGCCCCTCCATTGGGCACATTTCTGGCTACGCGCCTAGCTGCACAATTGGAACAGCGCCCTCATACCTTGTGAGACCGCATGGTCGGCAGTGAGTGATATGTCATGTCAGAGATTGGTGTGATGTGCATGGTGTTTTGTCTTAACCCTTTTGAGACCAGTCTTTTCTTGATAGCCACTGTCAACGCCTAAGCTAATGATACGGATACAATTATTTGAGTAATTTTGCTGCAATATCGTTCAAGTGAGTAACTCAAAACATAATTTATATAGCCTAGGTCTAACTCAGTGCACATGTTTGAAAAAAAAAATATCTTGTAAGAGTACAATATCAGGGGAAAATATTTTGTTTTATGCATAGGAATGCCACCGGAAGGTGCTGAAATCTTTCGGTTTCTATGGTCGGTCTTACTTTTCCTACTAAGGGGCCGTCCATAAAGTACGTACGCACGAAATGCCGACTTTTTTGACCCCCCTCCCCCCCCCCTGTACGCATGGCATACGCAGTGGCTCCAACCCCCCCTCCCCCACTGTACGCATTCCATATCTCTTTTTGACTTCTCAGACTACCTTATTCTAGCATCATTAAACGTCACAGTACACCTGCTGTAGTAGTATGATTCGCATGTCGCATCCAAAGACTGAAATAAATCACAAAATGTTGACAGAAAAAAATTTGCAAACATTTTGATTAACGGACCAGGATGATTGATCTTGTGCTTCCGTTAGTTGCAACTGTTTCTTCTTTGTTGTATTTGCTTTTTTGTACATCTTCACAAGTTTAGCGTAGCGCCCTGAGTTGGAATTTCCCCCGGTACGAGCCATTCTGACCGTGTTTTTTATACGACAAAATAAATGCAGGCTTCAAGCCACTATTTTTTCAGTGTTTAACATTAACAAACAACTCATGCAGCCGTCGATTACATCACCATGGGAATATTTACAGGTACATCGTATACAGCTGTACTACATTACATTGTGAGCGACAGCACGCAGGTGAAATTGATACATTGTATCAATCACCTGTACGTTTCCTGTGTACACTGCTGTACACATGGTTTCATAGCAGTCTTTTTATTTTAGTAATGTTGTGGGCTATAGGCCGAAGTTGGCTGGCGGTAGCGCTAGGAAGATAAATTTACTTTTGGTTGGGGGTGAACGGTACTGTGTTATAACTGTTTTTCGATGCACAAAAGCTGGTCCTGGTAGTTATTTATATGAGATAGTACATTGATTTCATGATAATTCATTAAAAGCAAATTGTCAGTTTGCGTACGGTACGCATTGGCTTGGATCCCCCTCCCCCTGTACGCATGGTGTACGCAATGTCAACAATCCCCCTCCCCCTTCGTGCGTACGTACTTTATGGACGGCCCCTAAGTACTATGTCCGTGAATGTAATTTGCCGCACTCGTGAAATAACGCAAGACCCGCCGTAACCAAAGGGGGGAGGGGTCACACTGGATTTTACACAATTATTTTGAAGCAATATGCTTTCCTTTTAGAAGAAAAATTAGAGTGTACCTATTAAAATTAGTATAAAAAAAAACTGACGGTGTATTCATGAAATTTAGCGTTGACACTGGGATTCCAATATGCATCATCTTGTGTATGTTATAGGGCGCCCTCAGCTTTGTAAAATAAAACACTCACATCATGGCCGGCTCACACCGCTGTAGTAGACTGGTCCCCGTCTTTATCCGACGGTGCGGCGTGTCAATGCGTCCCTTTGTTCAGCTCCATGCGTTCGCTTTGTTTCGCTAAATTATTACTATTATTTAATATTTTTATTATTAAATATTGTTATTTTTATAAATATTAATTGTTGTAACTATTGTACTTAGAAATTGTTTTGATGGATGCACCGATATTTACATACATCGTGTGCCACTGTTTCAAAAGTGTAATTCCAAATAAATAAATAAAATAAATAAAATCCTCAAGGATAATAAAGGATTTCATTGGATACGTTGTGTTGAAGATCTGACGTCACGCTTTGAGGCTCGCGTGCCAGCTACTAACCAAGGTCAAAGTTGAAGCTCGGGAAAACATGGCGGCCGCGGTCAGTATCTGGCGTAATTCACAAGCCTCGAAGCGTGATGTCAAATCTGAAGACTAACACCGCTGTAGACTGGTCCCCTGTCTTTTCCTCAAGAATATAATAAAGACAGGCTCCTGGCGTACCATTCAAGGGATTTCATTGGATACGTCGTGCAGAAGATCTGACGTCACGCTTCGATGCTCGCGTGCATGCTAGCTACCAACCAAGGTCAAAGTTGAATCTTGGGGAAAACATGGCGGCCGCGGCCAGTATCTGGCGTATTCACGAGCCTCAAAGCGTGACGTCAGAGCTTCAGGCTACACTTTTCTCACCCTCTCTCCCACACCACCACAAAAAACAAAGTGAACTAGAAGCAATACAACCAGGAGACATGAGTCATTTTCAACTAAATCCATTTTGCATGATTTATTTTTTGTATAAATATTTGTTTAAGGAAATGACTGTATTTTGTTTTTTTGTTTTTTGGTTAATTTATTCAGGTTTATAATGATAACATGATGGTCGGCGGCAGCGAAAATTATGAACAATAGAAATTTTAATGGCCGAAAAAAAAACGCGTCACCGCACTGATTTTGAAGCCGACCGATAACCAGAAACCGAATTAAGACGCTTTTTTGGCCTTAGGTTGTTTTTGGGGGGCACGGGCGTAAATCCCAGGGGATAGGGGATATATCTCCCCCACTTTTTGGACCGGGGGATGGTCCATAGGATCATCCCCCCCCCCCAGAATTGTCCATGCGTTGAAACAAATATATAGGTGTAATCTGTACTGTAGTCGCATATTTCAAAATCATCCCCCACTTTTCATCCCGGATTTACGTAATGGTGATAACATCACAAACAAAAACTGACTTTATCAAAAACACCACTTTTCCCCAGTATTAAGATAAAACTGGTATCGTAAATATCATTAATTCTATTCCGTCATACAACATGTCAGTGTTGTCATTTTCGAGAAAACACGAATAAAACTTCAAATCTGTTGAAATGTATTGGCGGACTGGTGATTGGCGGACTGGTGATTAATTTCAAAGTATTTGTTTTCCTTTCTATAAAGGAAAATTTATAAAAATTAATGTTCCATTGAAAACAAAAAAAATCCAGAAATTGTCAGTAAAACACGGGCAATACATCTTTTAACAACAATGAAATAAGCTGACGCTTTCACAGGTTGGTTTTATACACATAGGCCTATATATTGATTCTTGTAAAGTATGGATACATTTCCAGACATTTTTTTTATGAATAGTGCGTACCGGCTTTTATGTATAGTTCCTTTAAATACGCATACCTTTGCGAGACTCCACATGCGAGAGTGAGAAAGAAAAATACATTCCCGTGACGTCAATTGGCTGCGAACATTTTGCGTAAGTTGAATAAATCTCAACAATGTACCAGGGAAATACGTTTTTTTTATCACTTCATCACGCGCACCGGCCACTTAAGAGCTTGGGTCCAATTTTCTCATGTAAAAAGCAGAATAGTTTTCGGTAGGCCTACAACGTCTATCAAGCCCGTATAGCCATGGGGGATTCGTTGCAGTCGAACGAACGACCCTTTTTCCAAGTGTGGCCTTTTACAAAGTGCGTAGTTGCATTGCGGCGCCGAGATACAATCAATTCATTATTTACAAAGGAGTATTACATATATTTAAAGAGGGGAAACAATTGAATAATGTTTAGAAATAAGCCACAAATTTTCCTGATTTATTTTTTTAAATAGTCAAACATTTTCTTGAAAATAATGAGTTTGATATACAATTTTAGGTTTCAAATCTATAAAGATGATACAAATTTATTCAGTGTTGGGTGGCAGCAAATTTATATAATAATCCATGTTTCGACGCTTTATGTCATATTATGGAAAACAAACAAAAATTAATGAGCAGGTACTCAAAAATAAATATTTCTTGTTCAAATAATTTCGTACATTTCTCTTTCGTATATTTCTTTTTCTTTTCCTAGGCGAAATGATTAAAGTTATTTTGAAATTGCTTTATATTTTAAATTGTATTATTATTACTATTATAAATGTGTGGATGGAGTATATATAATATATTTTATTGTGGATGATCAATGTAAACCTTCAATGTAATTTCCAATTAAAAGGATGATGTGATGTCAACATTAATACAGAGTTGCGTGTAATGTTTTAAAAAGAAAAGAAAAAAAGATAGGCCCTTTAAGGTGAAGACATTCGGAATGAAATACGTCTCGGGATGACGTATTACCAACTTGTTAAAATATAATCATCCATGTTTTTGCAAAGTACCAGTGTTGTTGACTTAACAACTCAGTATCATACAAACATTTGTACTCCTGTAAAGCAAAAATATATAGCGTTTAAATAAGCGAAGTCTGTATGTCCGTAGTTCGTTTTCGGTATAGTTAATTTCTCCATTATCGATTTTTCACTCACATCCCCAGTCAATGTTTCCTCTGCTTCAGGTAATATAAATCAACAGAAATACTTGCGGCAGCACGTGCTCATTGCAATAGTAACAGGAGCAAGCTGTGTCTGTATACGTCAGAGCAAACTGTGACGTCATTGTTAGCGGACAGACGTGTCATCTCGCTTTGATTTAGCCCATGCATGAACTCTCAGTTCATGAAGGTTCCACGACCGAGCATAAAGCCCTCTACGGGTAAGTTAAACGGATAGTTATATGTGTTATTCTATATCCAGTCTGATCTGTCGGGCTATAGTTGGTGGCCCTATTCATATTTCAAATTCATAACAGATTCCTGATTGGATTTAATTACGATTGACGATTTAAAGAGAACTGTAAACCTGTAAAAATTACAGTTCAAAATTTTCCAACCCACGATTTCTATACCCGACCCCGACCCCAGGAAGAATACGAAATACTTTTTTCTTGAAGATAACAGCCATTTCTTATCAAAAATACAAAAGTGGATTTGAAACGTGTGTTAAACTTCAGCGAATCTGTCCACTGTCGACGTCTGTAGAGTTACACATTCGCATTCGGGAATTCTGCCCTTTAATCTTCCCATGTGAGTAGTTTAGACATTTTGCCAAGTAAACCGTCACTCATTGACTGAATGTTTAATGCCAGGCAGATTGGGGGCGGTTTGTCATGTGATGAGACTTCGTCACACACTAGCACCCACGGATTCGTAACAGTGTCATCCTGCCTAATTGGGAGTAGACAGTCGATCTAGATTCTTAATTCTCCCCTCAGAGCCCATAACTTAAATCTCGACGATAAAAAATGTGTTCATATTTCGGCGAATCCGGCATAAGTTGGCAGTGAATCTGTCAGCATATTGACGTCTTGGGTTTGCATATGCGATCTGATCCGTAAATCCCCACGCGATCCCCCGTGCCAAGATAGAACACGCACCCTTCCTCGTCCCTCAGGACTTGCTTAATACATAGACTAATGCACGACCCTTTAACGAAGAAGCATCCCAAGACATTTATCTCTGAGCAAACAATGATACAAGAGACAGACTCCATCTCGCTTGGGGTCTATTTTTAGGAGGGAAGATGCTCTTGTCACCGCGCGGCCCATTTCCCACTCACCGCGTGTAGTGCATTGATCACATCGTCAGGATTCCTTGCTGTGCTGAGAGGTGGCGTGCAAGCCACATGACGTCAATCTGTCCATTCGTCCGGATCAGATTCTGAATTAGACTGAAGTCTCGTTTGTCTGCCGATGCTGAATATTAAATAGAATCTCATTACCGATTCAACCCTAAAGCAGTATGTCTGTATAAAGCAGCTTCGTCTAATGAGGTTTATTTGTTAATATTGTGTAATTGATATCTCATGACCATTAATAGTACCTTTTGTATTAATAAAAAACCAATAATCACAGTTTTACATAATATACTTGCATACGTGTGTAAAGTTAATAATAAAACAGCCGGTTTTGTTTGTGTGAGTAAGCGTTACTATAGAGCAAGGACGGCGTTACATACCCTATGTGGACCTGAGAACACAAGATGTCTACACAACGTAGGTTCTTGAGACGTTATGTGGACTTACACGTCTACGCAAGGTTTTCACCAATTAGAAAATCTCATTTTTATGGAGTAGAATATTCAAGGGAAAGATTGAGACAAAATCAACAATCATGGTACTATCATTAGTGCTGGGACGGTTCACCGACCGAAAAATGCACTAGCCGTTTAGACATTTACTAACTGGTTAACCGAAACCAATATTTAAAAAAATAATAATAATAATAATAATAATAATAATAATAATAATAATAATAATAATAATAATAATAATAATAATAATAATACATTTTAGAAGAATTTGCCGCCCATTTTGTAGTTCTAGACTTTCTTTTTGCCGCATTGGTTATTAAACAATCATTGCTGGAAGTTTTTATGCTTTTTGATTGAAAATGTATACACATTTTTCGGTTACCTCTCCCTGAGCACTAGCTGTCATTTTTAGAATCTTTCAATATATGTTATCTCCCATTAATGTTGATAACAAACTGTATCAACATTTCACCAGAAAATGAATTCAGAATGTATTTTCACTGTTCACTCGTTTCGTAAATGAGATGAAACATGACAGTTATTTATATATCTTTATTCACACGAATTGAGACACAGCTGGATGTAACCTTACACGTGGTATATTTCCCCTTTAATCCCCTTGAAATGGTATTGCTCTAATACCACAAATAGCACTCTTGTACGAAAAGCGTACAACTGCACGTTTTGTTTACTAAATCCATTATTTCCCCGTCATTTCTTTTTCAAATAATTTCGTACACTTCTCTTTTTCTAGGCGAAATGATTAAAGTTATTTTGAAATTGCTTTATATTTTAAAATCATATTATTATTATTAAAAATATATCACCCGTGTTTTGCTAAGACGACCCACAAAATATAATTTATAACGAGAATGTATTTCAAAAGAGTCGTTATGTTAAACAATTGTTTTTATCAAATTCTGATTTCGGAAACTATAAATAAAAGCGTTATTTCAAACGCGCTTGATTCTGAATGCAGCCACGCTGGCCAATCGGTAGACTCCCACGTCCTCGGCCGTTATGCACGATAAATTGTGTGGTCACGTGCTACCTGAGGATTACAACGCGGGGTCCCGCATTTTGTTAATTTGAATTTTTAATATACTGATACAGGTACTCGTCCTTGACGGATTTTTTCGTTCAGTGTCTGAAAGGACAGCTTAACATTTACATCTATTTTCCCGTTAAATCGGTCCAAACACGGGCGAAAATTTAGAGGGGGTCTTTTTTTTCTTCTTGTTTAATATTTGGTTTTATATAATATCTCCACCCATCGTTAATGTGTTCATAGGACTCCCCACAATTTTACCTCGGTCCTAAGATAATTTTAGGATGGTAAATTTAACAAGAATAATCGTTATTTTTTAACCAGGAGACTATGTGCAGAATGTGATACAAATATTACGTCTCATCAAAATAATGAAGTACGAACTCAAATTTAGTGGCCGCGCACAGGTAGCAGTGGCATAGCCAGGACTTTTTCATTGGGGGGGGGGGGGGAGGCACAAGGGGTATTGCTTTTCAGTGGGTGGCCCAGGGGTATGGGTTTTTTCCCTTTTCTTTTTCTTTTCTGTTTTTTGGGGGCACTATGAGGATTTTTCGTGGGGGACACCTGGGGGGGGGCACTGGAAATTTGTGGGGGCACGTGCCCCCCCAGGCCCCCCCCCCCGTGGCTACGCCGCTGACAGGTAGGCCTACCTAGGTACTTGCGTGCGCGTGACGTAACGGATATGACTAATTAATTATTAATAAGCTTTTCCCGTGACATAGGACTATAGTTTGGACATTTGCCAAGTAAACTGTCCGCTAGGCAGGTTGATGGCAATCGTTCAAAAATCTGTTTGTGGTTTTTGGTGTTTTTTCGCGTTTTGTTTTGTCACGGGTGCTATCATTTTTTAAGAATCTTTCAAAATATCTCACAAATTATCAACATTTCACCTTAAAATGAATACAAAGTTCGTGTTTGCCGACCGAAATTTCTGAATGTATTTTTCACTATTTTCTCATTTCTTAACGAGATGAAACGCATGCATGATATATATCTTGATATATATCTTGATATATATCATGATATATATCTTGATATATATCTTGATATATATCTTGATATATCATGATATATATTCACATGAATTGAGACACAGTGGCATGTGAATTTACAAATAGTGCGTTTTTTCCTTTAATCCCCTTGAAATTGTGTTGCTTTTATGACAAAAAACCGCACTTTTAACAATCAAACGTTTTGATTCCTAAAACAGCTAGGCCTATTTTCCCATCATTTCTTGTACAAATTAATAATTCCGTACATTGTTCATTTTCTAGGCGAAATAACCAAAGTTATTATTAAATTGCTTTATATTTTTATATTTTATTATTATTATTATTATTATTATTATTATTATTATTATTATTATTATTATTATTATTATTATTATTATTATTAAAACAATTTTGGACGGGGGCTTTTTTCTCTTTGTTTATTTTTAAGATTTTATTTTATTATAATATTTCCACCCATCGTTAATGAGATGCACAAACTCGGGAAAAATAAAAACAATTTACTATTATTTTTATTATTATATGTAAACTTCATATAGGCCTCCCAACGAATTTGCCTCAGCCCTGAGATAATAAGTTTTAGAAAATTTAACAAAAATAATCATTTAATGTGTATTCAACCAGGAGACTTTGGGCAGAAGGTGAACCAAGGATTACGTCTCAACAATCAATATTAACTCATTTAGTGACGTAACGGATTTGCATAAATTGTTGTTAAGCATTTCTGGACCCGTGACTAGTTTGGACAATTGCCAAGTAAACCATCCGCCATTCAGCGAATGTTTTGTTGTCAGTGTGGGGAGATCTTTCATGTCACGAGACTTCGTCTCGTGCGCTCAAGGATTCTTTACAATACATGCAATCATACCTAATTGGAAGTATACAATTCAAAATCAATCAAATATTCTCAATTTGACCACTGCAATAAACTGATAGTCATCGGCCATCTTTGAAGGGGAACGGGTTTATATAGGGTTAATAGGATTAATAGGATTGCAGAATTTCAAGCATTACCATTTTCTCATCAATGCAAATTTGTTTTGGAGAAACAAAATATGCCTTTAGGAGGTGGTACAGTCACTGCTGACACAAGTTATTAAAAACATTGTTTTCCCTAGAAAAAAAAGCCACATATGCCTGGGACTTTTTGATATCCTAAAGTGGACCATTCTACATATCTTAGAAGGGGTGCCACTGCCCAGGGCTGCGTAGCTTTCTTTTGCTGGGCTGGGGAAAAAAAATCTGCCATATATCTGTGCACAAAAACAACCTTTCATTGTTTACACATAAAGACCGACCCAGATCAAACCCTCTGGTAAGTGGAACCATCTGTTCAGCATCGGCTGTGTTGTTTGATGTCTTGAGACAGCCAGGCAGTTTGCAGAACCCCCCCACCCCACCCACCCTTCACCCTGCCCCCTCCCCCAGACAGAGTGTCTGGGTTATGTTACATGCTGGAGAGTATATGGCTATTTAGTATATGGCTATTTGCTGTTTCTGAATGTTATACACACAACACAGTCGTTGGCGCCATCTGGGCGTGATCTGGTGTCACCTGGGTTTGAAAATGATTATATACATAGCTGGGCATGTGTGGAAGTCTTTTAGATGTAAAAAATCAATGGGGGACCGCAGAGAATATAATTAAAACCCTGGCGAGTGAGCCCTTCTGTTTTTTTTACAGTATGTAAATTAGGGGGCGTGAAAAGAGGGGGGGTGCTGCCAACGTCGGCTGTTGTGTATCATCTGGGGGTTGAAAATAGTCCTAGACATAGCTGGGCATGTGTAGAAGTCATTTGGATTTTTAAAAAATCAATGGGGAATGCATATTAATATAATTAATATGGTGCACTGAGAATCGGACAGGTACCTCGTTTAGATAAAATGTTGGGACCTCCCTCGTCGGAGGGTTAATATAATACAAGGGGGCTAATGTTTCAACACCCAATCCTATCAATCTACCACTGATAGTAACATTGTCCAATCCTATCAATCTACCACTGATAGTAACATTGTCCAATCCTACCAATCTACCACTGATAGTAACATTGTCCAATCCTATCAATCTACCACTGATAGTAACATTGTCCAATCCTATCAATCTACCACTGCTAGTAACATTGTCCAATCCTATCAATCTACCACTGATAGTAACATTGTCCAATCCTATCAATCTACCACTGATAGTAACATTGTCCAATCCTATCAATCTACCACTGATAGTAACATTGTCCAATCCTATCAATCTACCACTGATAGTAACATTGTCCAATCCTATCAATCTACCACTGATACTGATAGTAACACTGTCCAATCCTATCAATCTACCACTGATAGTAACATTGTCCAATCCTATCAATCTACCACTGATAGTAACATTGTCCAATCCTATCAATCTACCACTGATAGTAACATTGTCCAATCCTATCAATCTACCACTGATAGTAACATTGTCCAATCCTATCAATCTACCACTGATAGTAACATTGTCCAATCCTATCAATCTACCACTGATAGTAACATTGTCCAATCCTATCAATCTACCACTGATAGTAACATTGTCCAATCCTATCAATCTACCACTGATAGTAACATTGTCCAATCCTATCAATCTACCACTGATAGTAACATTGTCCAATCCTATCAATCTACCACTGATAGTAACACTGTCCAATCCTATCAATCTACCACTGATAGTAACACTGTCCAATCCTATCAATCTACCACTGATAGTAACATTGTCCAATCCTATCAATCTACCACTGATAGTAACATTGTGGTTTTTGGTGTTTTTTCGCGTTTTGTTTTGTCACGGGTGCTATCATTTTTTAAGAATCTTTCAAAATATCTCACAAATTATCAACATTTCACCTTAAAATGAATACAAAGTTCGTGTTTGCCGATCGAAATTTCTGAATGTATTTTTCACTATTTTCTCATTTCTTAACGAGATGAAACGCATGCATGATATATATCTTGATATATATCATATATCTTGATATATATCATGATATATATCTTGATATATATCTTGATATATCATGATATATATTCACATGAATTGAGACACAGTGGCATGTGAATTTACAAATGGTGCGTTTTTTCCTTTAATCCCCTTGAAATTGTGTTGCTTTTATAACAAAAAAACGCACTTTTTACAATCACAGCTAGGCCTATTCCCATCATTTCTTGTACAAATTAATAATTCCGTACATTGTTCATTTTCTAGGCGAATTAAATTGCTTTATATTTTTTATATTTTATTATTATTATTATTATTATTATTATTATTATTATTATTATTATTAAAACAATTTTGGACGGGGGCTTTTTTCTCTTTGTTTATTTTTAAGATTTTCTTTTATTATAATATTTCCAGCCATCGTTAATGAGATGCACAAACTCGGGAAAAATAAAAACAATTTACTGTTATTTTTATTATATGTAAACTTCATATAGGCCTCCCAACGAATTTGCCTCAGCCCTGAGATAATAAGTTTTAGAAAATTTAACAAGAATAATCATTTAATGTGTATTCAACCAGGAGACTTTGGGCAGAAGGTGAACCAAGGATTACGTCTCAACAATCAATATGAACTCATTTAGTGACGTAACGGATATGCCTAAATTGTTGTTAAGCTTTTCTGGACCCGTGACTAGTTTGGACAATTGCCAAGTAAACCATCCGCCATTCTGTGAATGTTTAGTTGTCAGTCCGGGGGAGATCATTCATGTCACGAGACTTCGTCTCGTGCGCTCAAGGATTCTTTACAATACATGCAATCATACCTAATTGGAAGTATACAATTCAAAATCAATCAAATATTCTCAATTTGACCACTGCAATAAACTGATAGTCATCGGCCATCTTTGAAGGGGAACGGGTTTATAGGGGTAATAGGATTGCAGAATTTCAAACATTACCATTTTCTCATCAATGCAAATTTGTTTTGGAGAAACAAAATATGCCTTAATATAATACAAGGGGGCTAATGTTTCAACACCCAATCCTATCAATCTACCACTGATAGTAACATTGTCCAATCCTATCAATCTACCACTGATAGTAACATTGTCCAATCCTATCAATCTACCACTGATAGTAACATTGTCCAATTCAGTATTAATGGTATAGAATTGGCCATTCCAAAATATCAAATGGTCGAATACACCAATTGTGAGTGAAACTATCTTATAATGCTGATGATGACGTCAATCTTCCCTATTAATTGTTTTGTATGAGGTGTTCTCACTTTAAAGAAAAGTGTAAACAAAATCGAGTTTGAATTAAGGAAAGAGTATTCTTTAAGTTATTAGAGACTAATTTTTTGGATATGTGCAACGTTTGCCTTTATGGATGCGTATTCTCTGTGTTTCACTTTTCACCTTTTTGTTCTTTTTGTTCTTGATCATTGCATCCCCGTTTTTCTTGTATATATGTGTGTATGGTGTATGGGGGTGTCACTTCTCAGTTGGGCATCTCGCTAGTTGTTTGGGTGAATTATTTTCGCCTGCTGGGGGGGGGGGGGGGGACGGTGATGCGCTGAAGACTAGCACGGAGTGTGCACCTTTAAGGTTGTTTTAATTTAATCGATATGTATATATCATGATGTTGGCACCTATACACTATTTGTTTCATGTGACTACGTTTGTTTTTTTGTTTTTAAATCAGTCAATCCATCCATCCATTATATCCATCCATTATATCCATCCATCCATCCATCCATCTGTCCATCTATACATCTATCTATCCATCCATCCATCCATCCATCCATCCATCCATCCATCCATCCATCCATTATATCCATCCATTATATCCATCCATCCATCCATCCATCTGTCCATCTATACATCTATCCGTCCATCCATCCATCCATCCATCCATCCATCCATCCATCTGTCCATCCATCCATCCATCTGTCCATCCATACATCCATCCATCCATCCATCTATCCATCCATCCATCCATCCATCCATCCATACATCCATCCATCCATCCATACATCCATACATCCATCCATCCATCCATCCATCTGTCCATCCATCCATCCATCTGTCCATCCATACATCCATCCATCCATCTATCCATCCATCCATCCATCCATCCATCCATCCATCCATCCATACATCCATACATACATACATGTACATCCATCCATCCATCCATCCATACATCCATCCATCCATCCATCCATACATCCATACATCCATCCATCCATCCATCCATCCATCCATACATCCATACATCCATCCATCCATCCATCCATCCATCCATCCATCCATCCATACATACATACATGTACATCCATCCATCCATCCATCCATACATCCATCCATCCATCCATCCATACATACATCCATACATCCATACATACCAATGTTGCACATTCCCTTTAAAATACAGTGGGTCAGTTGTCGTCATAGAATGATTAATATTCCTAGTATAATTCACCACGCTCAGTTGGTTTGTAATATGCATATCCTCGCAGACAAACCAAGAATAAATTATAGAATACTAAATGTACTATATTGATTTGTTCATTCTAATCTCGATACACATAAATTAGTCACAATTTTACACTTATTTGGTGTAAAATTGATGACGGTATCAAATATTCAAGGCAATCTTTCCGTCAGAAATTTCTCAACGGTAAAATTAATATGAACCATCTGAATAGGGCCTATATATACTTTAATTGTTTTCTCGGGTTTATCTGAAACTTTCACAGAATGGTCGTTAAGTGTTTATTTTGATTCCAAGAAAGTATGGATACTTCAAAAGCAGTTTTGCCAACATAACAATACAGTACAATATTTTGGTCATTAAAATAGCACAAAAAATATATAAAATACTTTATGATGGTATTCAACAACCCTTAAAGCATTTTTGCTCGAGTTACTTTTTATTTTTAAATAAAAATAGTCAAACGATCTTAACTAAATACAAATTTGGTTGTCTGAGGTACTGTTATATTTATTTTTTTTAAATTAATTATATTTCAATTAAGTAAAGATTGTTTGCGGTGACACCATGCGAAAACTCTCTTTTTGAGTAGTAAATGGTGAGTTCTTTTCAGAACTATTTACTACTCAAAAGATAATTATTTTTCATATGGTGTCACAGCAAACAGTCTTTACTTATCCTTTTGTAAAGCTACAAATCTTACTTATTTCACAATTATTCTTGCTTTAAAAAAATCTCATTTCCCCCCACTATTTTTGTTTCGATCTCGTTTCACAGGTCATTTGGTTAATTTGTTGATGACTGTATTTCCATGAAGTACCGGTAATAAAACACCTCGATATACGTTTTTTCTCTGGGGAAATAATAATCAACCACAAATGAAATTTGGAAATGTTTTGAGGATAAAAAACCTTTAAAATAAAAAAAACATACAAATCTGCAATGGATTATCGGTTCAAGATCCATTTCCTTGTGCGAATGAATACAATTAATCTCAATTTATTTTCAATAAAATTAGTCGTATTTCCCAATTATTCTTGCTTAAAATAAAAATCGGACGGTAGATATAAAATCTGTTTTTCCCACACTATTTTTGTTTCAGTCTCGTTTCACAGGTCATTTGGTTTGTTTATGGCTGTATTCTCATGAAGTAATAAAACACCTCGATAGGCCCTATACGTTTTTCTCTGGGGATTTTCTGAAACCATTGGTCAAAATGGTAAACATCCAAAAATAAAATTTGGATATGTTTTGGGGAAAAAACTTTTAAATTAAAAAACATCCAAATCTGCAATGGATTATGGGATCAAGGTCCATTTCCAATTAATCTCAATTTATTTTCAACGAAATTAGCTAATACACGGTTAGTTTATTTCAAGATGTGCCGCCTGTATTTCCAGCTATTTTATCGGGGAATTTCCTGAAATTTCATTGAAACATCAATGATTTCCTAGAAAGTTAAGCCCAGTCTAAAATAACGTTGAGACATTTTTACTATTGAACCATGCTTTCTCATGAATATTTGAAAAATGTGTCATTATAAAATTTCTCATTAGTAAAACAGCAATGTTCCGATGAAAAAGAAAATCTTCGAAAATGCCTGTAAACATTGCCAGAAACACAGGTGATAACCTACATCTTTAATAGAAGCAATTAAGACACAGCGGTAGATAGGGCCTACATAAATGAAATTGGAGGGGGCTGAAATGTAAAAGATTCTAATTAATATTTAGAAGTCCTTCAAAAAGCATTTTAAAATGTTAATTTTCGCCAGGTATATACAGTAGGCCTATGGCATTTCTATTTACTAGTTCCGTACCAGTTTGGCTGCCAGTTCTAACTGGTTAATACGACGTACGGATTATAATGATTTGATACCAGTAATAACTGTTTTGTGCCGGTTTATGAGTGGTATAAAATGATACCGCCAATGAGACAGTTTAAATACCATATGTTTTTAATTACATATTGAAAGAACTGCGCTATGTGCTGACGCTGATGGCGTGTTTCTTAACTTATGTACACTATAGCCCGCCCACCGGACTATCGAACCTAGCAGATGTAGCAGTCCTTTTGTTAATTCACTAGTCTAGGGTAGCGGAAATGTTGTGGTAATTTCGACTCTGGTTCATTTACACTGACTATTAATTCTCAAAAAGTATGGATGTAGGCATATTTACAAACTTACCAAGTTTCTGCAAATTAATTATCAATATAACATTTTTGCTCAGCGGAATGACTGCTGCTTTATTACGTCGAGAAAAAGCTAATTTCGACCCCTGATATACACTGACTATTGATTTTCACTGACTATTGATGTGTTGACGGACGTTTCACCAAAAGTGTTTTTCTGCAAATTAATGATCAGTATAACATTTTTTGCTGAAGTGAATGATCGCTGCTTTTACGCTGAGAAAAAGCTGACGATTTATTTCTTGTTTGGCACCGGAAAAGAAATAGACCCACATCCCTGGCAGTGCATGTATACCC
The DNA here is from genome assembly GCA_029582265.1 of Zoroaster sp. YZ-2022. Taxonomy (NCBI): domain Eukaryota; kingdom Metazoa; phylum Echinodermata; class Asteroidea; order Forcipulatida; family Zoroasteridae; genus Zoroaster; species Zoroaster sp. YZ-2022. The sequence continues at coordinate 35,492,514 of CM055825.1, forward strand.
AAAAAACAAAATAATTATTATCGAAAAAGAGCTTGCTTGGTTGAGAGATGGTAGGCTATCGTACCAAGCATTCTGAGTACCGTATAGTTATTCCGTCTAAAATGCTGTCTTTCGAGAAAATATAAATTCAAATGTGATCAAAATGACTCAGTGATGCATTTCCAATTTAGAATGCATACTAGGCTATAGGGATAACAATCATTCTTTTTCAATCCGCCAACTCACATGTTTTCTCATTAAAACAATAATAATAATAATAATAATAATAATAATGTGTGGACTTATATAATAATAATAATAATAATAATAATGTATAGATTTATATAGCGCACGTATCCACCAACTAAGTGGCGCTCAAGGCGCATTATATTATTATCCCTGCTCATAAGGCTCATAAGGCTCATAAATCATTCCTGAAACCATCTCAGCTCCCTGGGGAGTATACAGCTCAATTGCTGCCATTTCTAGCGCATAGAGAGCAAACCATCTCTGCCTTCACAGGTACCCATTTAACCCCTGGGTGGAGAGAAGCAATTATGGTTAAGTGTCTTGCTCAAGGACACAGGTGTCACGGCCGGGGCTCGAACCCACACTCTGCTGCTGGCAACACCAGAACTTGAGTTCAGTGCGCTAGACCACTCGGCCACGACAATCCACTTTTCGTGCATTATACAACACACGGGACCTACGGCTTTACGTCCCATCCGAAGGACGAAGCAATTATGGTTAAGTACCTTGCTCAAGGATACAAGTGTCACGACCGGGGCTCGAACCCACACCCTGCTGCTGGCAACACCAGAACTTGAGTTCGGTGCGCTAGACCGCTCGGCCACGACACTCCACGTATCCACCAATTAAGTGGTGCTCAAGGCGCATTATGTTATTACCCCTGCTCATATGGCTTATAAGGCTCATAAATCATTCCTGAAACCATCTCAGCTCCCTGGGGAGTATACAGATCAATTGTTGCCATTACAGCGCATATAGGGCTAATCATGGAGGAAGAATGGGCTAATCAAACACAATAACCAACTCTGCCCTCACAGGTACCCATTTAACCCCAGGGTGGAGAGAAGCAATTATGGTTAAGTGTCTTGCTCAAGGACACAAGTGTCACGGCCGGGATTCGAACCCACATTCTGCTGCTAACACCAGAACTTGAGTCCGGTAAGCTAGACCGCTCGGCCACGACGCTCGGTATACGAAACGTATACATTTCTCTTGATTCTTATAAAGTATTGGTGCATTTACAGACACTTCTACTGAAAATCATGACATCGCCAATGACGTTACAAATCCTCATAAATATTGATGAGCCACGCCAGTGCCTCAGTCTGCAAAAAATTCCAGACAAACCCTGCTGTAGATCACCCATATTTTAGACATCACTCATGAGGCCCAAACAAAAAGTCTCCGGTTTCTGGTCATCGGTCGGCTTCAAAATCGGTGCGGTGACACGCTTTTTTTCGGCCATTTTTTTATTATTATTTTTTTTTTTGCCAACAGGGAAATACGTGATACATTGTATACGCGGGGACCAAATTTCCCATATACAAGGTATGGTGGCTAAGAGAGGCCTCACAAATTAATAATAATAATAATAATAATAATAATAATAATAATAATAATAATAATAATAATAATAATAATAATAATAATAATAATAATAATAATAATAATAATAATAATAATAATAATAATAAATTTTAGAAGAATTTGCCGCCCATTTTGTAGTTCTAGACTTTCTTTTTGCCGCATTGGTTATTAAACAATCATTGCTGGAAGTTTTTATGCTTTTTGATTGAAAATGTATACACATTTTTCGGTTACCTCTCCCTGAGCACTAGCTGTCATTTTTAGAATCTTTCAATATATGTTATCTCCCATTAATGTTGATAACAAACTGTATCAACATTTCACCAGAAAATGAATTCAGAATGTATTTTCACTGTTCACTCGTTTCGTAAATTTCCCATATACAAGGTATGGTGGCTAAGAGAGGCCTCACAAATTAATAATAATAATAATAATAATAATAATAATAATAATAATAATAATAATAATAATAATAATAATAATAATAATAATAATAATAATAATAATAATAATAATAATAATAATAATAATAATAATAATAATAATAATAATAATAATAATAATAATAATAATAATAATAATAATAATAATAATAATAATAATAATAATAATAATAATAATAATAATAATAATAATAATAATAATAATAATAATAATAATAATAATAATAATAATAATAATAATAATAATAATAATAATAATAATAATAATAATAATAATAATAATGTGTGGACTTATATAGCGCACGTATCCACCAACTTTGAGAGAGTGGAACTCAGTTTCGGCAAAAAGCCATACAACCTACGGCAACCTTGACCTTGATTAAATCGTAACCTTTGTAATTTCGTGTTTGACACAGAACTCACTTATCCAAGGGGTGAAATCGGCACAGATTGTCCTGAATCACAGACCCATCAGAGAGGGCTTTTGTTCTGAGTTACAAGTTCAATCCCATGTCAAGCTGTAAATGTATCACTATTGTTTCATATCGCTAACGTTGGGATTACACAGCACTTTTGCCTATGTCATTATTATACCATAATACAAGGGTGTGTTACCACAGCTATCTCCAAATCATGCATCTATATTATACACAAGACAAATACCACGTTCACAATCAACTGACCTGGTCCAGTGACTGAGCATTTTTTTTTAATCCTAGAAAGCCACAACAAACAAGGTTTGAATTCACCGATGCCTAATCCAATTCATAGATATATATTTTGTATCAATATTTATATAGACATGAGAACTCTGTGACGTAGATTAGTCAATTGGCATGCCGGTGACGTAACGGATACTGAAACTGAGTCTCGTGATATATGAGTACAGTATAATTATTATGGTGCCATGATGTGTTATACGCTAGGAGGCCTAATGTGTAGTATTCATTCAGATGTAATGAAAATAAAATGGCTCTGATCCAAAATAATGATCTGTTGAACTCAATGAGACGATCCACGTCGTCACAAGTGTCGTAACCGGGGGCATTGACAGAACCCCCGGACATTTCCACTGATCATGACATGGGGTGAGAAAATATGTGCCGATACCCCGTATCGCTGACGGAAAATAGTTTGCTTGGCTGTGAGATAGTACGGTACTAAACATTCTGAATACCGTAGTTATTCAGTCTAAAATGCTGTCTTTCGAGAAAATATAAATTCAAATGTGATGAAGACTCGGTGATGCATTTCCAATTTAGAATGCATACTAGGCTATAGGGGTAAAAACAATCTGGGTTTTTTTCCAATCCGTCAACTCACACGTTCACTATTTTATCATTAAAAGTACACATTTCTCTTGATTCGTATGAAGTATGGATGCATTTACAGACACTGAAAATCATGACATGGGGTGAGAAAAAATGTGTCGATTACCCTGTACCGCTGACGAAAAAAAGCTTGCTTGGTTGTGAGATGGTATGCCGTAGTTATTCCGTCTAAAATATACTACTCAAAACAATTTAGGGAACACCGGATTTTTAACATCAAATAGGTTTGAAATGTTCCATGAACCGGGATTTTCATTTGCAACCCCCTCTCTCTTTCAGTAGTCATGTCATGAAATGTGTAATCACTACATGCATCCTTTATCATCTGTTTCATTGTGCAGTTGTTTCTCATCAATTCTGTGAAACATTGTGTTTATCTGAAATAAATGATCTTGCTTTAACTGAGATTATTCCGGGGTTCCCTAAATTGTTTTGAGTAGTATAGTTCCGTTCATGGAAATGCCCTTTGTTTAGTTAACGACTCTTTTTTGGCTTTAATGGAGGAACGCGGCCACCCAGAACAAATAAACCGAAAAAGACCACATACTCCACGCCCTGAAATTCACCAGTCAAATGTGCGTGGAATTATTCATAAACCTCCAGCAATATCAATAATTTATGTATGCAAATTTATTTAAACCAATTAGGTGATATCATAAAAAGTTACTTATTAATTCAAATGAGTAATATCAAGAAAAACGTAAGATCACAGAATGGACTGGTCAAGGTGCTCTTGGCTTCGCCACTAGCGTCCGTGGTCTCTTTTTGGGTGTTCAGTGTTCTGGGTTGCCACGTATGTGCCTTCAGTAAAGGCTACCCATACGATTAAAAAGTTTTCTTTGTGGTATTGGAAATAATATATTTAAAAAAAGACATTCCTGTTGAACAGTATGATGCTACTGCCTTGTCGAATTAAAGGGAAGGTGTAGCATTGGCATATAAAGACCTGATAATAACAACATTACCAAATTATTTCCCGAAAGCTAACTTTTAGATAGATACAGCGGCGTAGCCACGGGGGGGGGGGGGCACAAATTTTCAGTGCCCCCCCAGGTGCTCCCACGAAAAATCCCGATAGTGCCCCAAAAAAAGAAAAGAAAAAGAAAAGGGAAAAAACCCATACCCCTGGTCCCCCACTGAAAAGCAATGCCCCCCTGTGCCCCCACTGAAAATGCCCCATGTGCCCCGCCCCCCACTGGATAGATAGTCGTGACTCAGTGTCACATATTTATTTCCATGTTGGCAATAACTTAATTAATCCATGTTGAGTACAGATTATCAATATATATGATGTGAACTTGGTAAAGGTAACCAGTCATCCTGCAAAAATTATGTTGCACGAACAAAATACGCACATTTACTCAGTCTTGGAAGCTTTTTCACACTTTTCTCAGGATATACTCTACATTGAGTGATTTTCCGATGTTTGTTGGTTGTGTAATGAGTATCTTGTTTCAATTCAAAGAATCAGTTTTGCCAACATGAGTTACATTCCCCATTAAATACGGGGGTGGGGGGGGGGCGCTGCTTGTTGACCTTAAACTTTTACTCCCTCCCTCCAATGCAACATATTTACTTGCACGCCTGTTTATTTCCTATGATTTATCTCCTGTATAACTGTTTGCCACTGGGAAATAATTTTAATAATTATGGGGTCAAGTTCAAATCAGGGCAACATGCCCCAACTCGATCATAAATCAAATGATTCAGTGAACCCTACCTTGATCGGCCGCTTGATTTAACCATGATTTAACCATAGAAACAAACCACTGAGGACAGACACCCGACCACATGGCCAAACAAACAAGTCTCTGGTTTATGGTCTCCGCGCGCGTCGCCTCAGACCCGCGCGTTGGCATTTTTAGGGGAGTCTATCCAGGTCCTTGCTCTATGATCTAACCTTCTCAGCTTCCGTATTTCATATGAGTGATTGCTTGTGGTTTTGTTCATAGAACAGCAGTTTGTAACATTTTCCCCATCCCACCCTCACATCTGGATTTCGCGTCATTTGGATTGGTTTACCCTTGACCTTGTGCGTGATGGCCTTTTGCCTACACACGGAAGTTAAATGAAAAAAAATTGTTTTCGGAAAAAGGAAGGAAGGGGACTTAATTTAATCATTGTTTTTTAAGGGTTTTGGTTTTTCAAGATGGCCACCGTCTTTTTAACTCAAGAAAACAATGAATTTTAAGCCTACGACGGTTTCAGCTCAGTAATGTGCTTTCGAACATGTTTGCTAAACCTTCCGTTGATTTTGAAGGATTGAGGTAGCACGGATCCTCCATAAACTCGTATCGGTTGATTTTGAAGGATTGAGGTAGTAGGGATCCTGCATAAAACTCATATCGGTTGATTTTGAAGGATTGAGGTAGCAGGGATCCTCCATAAACTCATATCGGTTGATTTTGAAGGATTTAAGTAGTACGAATCCTCTATAAATTCATATCGGTTGATTTTGAATTTGAAGGATCGAGGCCAGGAATCCCCTAAATACATAAACAGAATTGGCATCAGTATTATTTGATCATGATCTGTTTTTCCCTTCTCCGCCGTGCGTCAGTTTCTGAAGGCCGCGCACTAGTCAGCGGGCAGAGTGGTTAGTGTGGGCTAGATGACCCTCAACCGCCACTGCCGGCTTCTGCATGGTTCCCCTCTTCGCTTTATTTCCGCCCGTAAAAAAGATGTTGGATCCCCGATTAACCCTAACTCCCTAGGCATTGTATTAAAACAATAAAAATCCTTCAAAATCCTCCAACTGGCATATGGAGTTAGGGTTAAAGGGAATTAGGTACAACATTCACGTATTTTTTAAAATCTCTATTCTCTCTCTCTCTCTCTCTCTCTCTCTCTCTCTCTCTCTCTCTCTCTCTCTCTCTCTCTCTCTCTCTCTCTCTCTCCATGGCCTGTCTAAGGTCAGACTGCAGGGTTCGATGGACGGTCAGTGATTCACGACAATATTGTACGTGAACTCTTTCAGTTTGCGAAGTAAGCAGATTCAAGAAAAAATTGCCAATTAGGCAACGCCCCCAAAAATAACAACAGCAACAACAACAACAACAGCAGCTACAACAACAACAGCAACAGCAAACGAACAAAATTGATACCCAGAAGGTAAAGTGTTTTCTCATGCGACATGTGACAGGGCACTGGTAACGGTCAAGATGACATGTAATTAAATCATAAGAAGCAAATTCATGTACATAGTGTCGTTTAATGACATGCATGTTTATTTGACAATAGGCAAGTTGACAAACATTCGTGGTCGCAGGGGTTGGCGTAGGGTATTAGTAGGGTGATTGCAATTGGGAAGGGAGATTCGTAGGAAACAAGACTCATGACTTCCAAGATTCCTATATCTTGCAAGAAATACGATTTTTTTTCACGATTTCTTCAGTAATTCTATACAGAAAATGTGGGCAATGTACATGTACAGTGTATGTTTTAGTATGCTGCGTTAGCAGATAGCTTTTGGAACCGCTCCATGTGAAGTAGGCGTGGTTTATGTTGAAATGACGTCACACTTACCAACCGGAAAGAGAAGGCTGTGTGTGTGTGTGTGTGTATAATTTTATAGGGGGTGTTGCGTTTGTTTGGGCATTCAAACCGGGGACCTATAACAAAAGGGACAATACGGCCCCGGTTGCTATCACAATGGAGAACAATATGTCCCCGTTTTCCAGGACAAAGAAATTTGACAAAAGAAGTCCCCGATTGCAGGCAAAAACACACTTGTGTGTGTGGTACCCCTCTACTAGTACTAGAGGGTAAGAATGTACTAGAAGAATGTACCCTGTTATGAAAATGGTCTCGGTCCTTAACCTGGACACGTCTCTCCCAGCCACCGGGACTGTATAAACCGCGGAGTATTAACCACAGGGTGATCTCAAGTTTTTGTTTCAGAGAATCAAGTTATAAATGGGCCATAACAATGTGAGAAATGAGATAGCTTGTTTACAAAATAACCTCTAAGGTACAAATGACTGACTGAGGTTGTACAGTTTATGGCAGACACTTTAAAGTCTCCTTGGGGGTATATCTCAAATTTGTTTAAAATTGTAAATATTTACAATAGTATATGCGGATATAACAGTACAAAATGCAAACAGCTCCACAGAAATACCATGTGGAATTTTCAGCTCATTATTTATTTAATTTCAAAATGCAAAATGTACCTTACGTTCATTTTGTAACATCTCTAGTTTTCAAGAAATGTAGTCACAAAACTAATCTTTTAATATCATAATAAAAGGGGCTCATGTTTTTGAGATGAAGAAAATTGTAACAGGGTGTCAGCGGCGTAGCCAGGACATTTTCAGTGTGGGGGGCACAGAGGGCATTGCTTTTCAGTGGGGGGGCCCAGGGGGTATGGGTTTTTCCCCTTTTCTTTTTCTTTTCTTTTTTGGGGGCACTATCGGGATTTTTCGTGGGGGGCACCTGGGGGGAACTGGGAATCCATAAACCTATATTTAGGTATAGGGTGCCTATATCAATTAAAATTGCATTAAATTGAACTTTCAACATGCGTGACAGAAGATGATTATTATATTTCCGGTAAGGATATAGTAATGATCACAAAAGGTCAATTTTTAGTGTCCCCCTCCCTCTATAGTTTTCTTCAACAACTTTTTCTTAGTATGATGTGCATGACGTCATCTAATTCCTGGTGCCTATGACACAGCCGAATCCTATACTGTACGGGGGATTGGATAGAGGAAGGATCATTGGAAATAAGGTCATTCAACTGAAATGACATCTCACGAGAATATTAATGTGCCCACACGGACACGTTGTCGTGGGGGTACTAACAGAATGTGAACATTATACCCCACCTCACCCCCCACAAGAGAAATTCTATAGGGCAGTAGCGTAACTTTGTTTTTAAATTCACAAGGCTAAAAAGGCCACAAAAGGCAGGGCTACAGAAGAAGAAGAAGAAGAAGAAGAAGAAGAAGAAGAAGAAGAAGAAGAAGAAGAAGAAGAAGAAGAAGAAGAAGAAGAAGAAGAAGAAGAAGAAGAAGAAGAAGAAGAAGAAGAAGAAGAAGAAGAAGAAGAAGAAGAAGAAGAAGAAGAAGAAGAAGAAGAAGAAGATTTTGTTTAAACTGTGGGAGATTACAGATGGTGGAGAAACAACATGCATGCAGGGAGTTCCAGAGTGGGGCAGTGCGAGAGAAGAAACTATAGGGGGAACATCCCCCACCTACAAGCCACTGGTCACTCCCGAATTCCCCCTCCCACATCCGTCTCGCTCACAATTCATATCCCTACGAAAAAATATATACATGTGATGTGTATTATTCCGCTACTCATTCATTAATAAGTACACAATGCACGGAAGAATAAAGTTGACAGCACTGGTAGTATTTTTTAACAAGCCAGATTTACCGAGTCCCTCTTGAAAATGCTGGTGCTCCTCCCAGACCCCCTCCCCATACTGAATCAACCCCCAGTTACGCCGTCGATGAGTCCCAAGTGACAGAAGTATTATCTTCGGAAAATCTCCAACAGTATCATTTCTCAGGATGTTTGAACCAATTACATGTTTTAAGGTACAACTGCAATAATATCATTTTTGTTTTACAAAAACTTACCAATAGTTTAATTTGACAATTACTATTGTGAATCGGAGCACCCCCCCCCCCCTGCACAACAAGGACATCATGGTCAGCTGCCTCCTTGGCACCAGCAGCCAACCGAAGCCACACATCCCCTGAGCCCATCTCTCTCATTTTATTCATCCAATTACTCAGCGGATATGATTATAATCGACCGCGACCCTGAACAATTTTTACAAATAATTTTTACATACAAATTTGTTTCTCTGAGGAAAAAACAAAATACCGCGAATGAGATCAATATACAAAAATGAAAATTTTATATTCGACCATCTGTCTTTCTGTTTCAGTGAAAATGTTGAGATTTGTTGACAAAGTGATGATGGAGCAACTTGGGCTTATGAAAGGCAATTTAGTTGTTATCGTTTTACTAATTCTGATTATTCTTTGCAGCAATAACAATGCTTACAATCGCACAATTTTCCAGAGCTATCAGCATCGACAAAATGAGGGGCAGGTCGAACGGGTGATATCTTATAACTGTCCCTTCAAGGGATCGTCACGATCAGAGCAGACTTTCAACAGGACATGGAATCGGTGTTCTAGTTTTAAGATGAACAGTGACTGAACATTACTGGCTTACTTATGAAACAGCAACGGTAATATGACCTTATCATGTTGGGTATATATTATCAGTTCACTGAGTTATTGTACATTTTCTATTGTTATGAGAAAACCCGAATCTACCGAATTTTTTAATGAAATAACCGACTCTTAGAAATTAATTCTGTACAAATATTTGTCTTATTTTGAATCGATCTCAATTGCCAAACGAAAATCAAACGAGATGGTGAATGAATTACCGCGGTGTGTTTATTGATTGATTGAATTTATTCGGATTTAAAAAAGTGATAAAAGTACAAGACACATTACAAAAATACAAGAAAAACACACCATATTTATCCAAGGATAACCCAAAAGCCAATAACATATATAGGTTATTTCCATTGGGGTCCTTACATCAAAACATCAAAAAATACAAATACAAAATAGGAATGACCGAAACCAATTCTACTCAGTCATCCCAGTTCCAGTTTTATTTTTCATGTATTGGTAAGGCCTAAAAATAAAATGTTACAACATGCCATTGACCATTCCTCAAAAACCACGGAACCTCCTGCTATCCAAAACATTTGATAGTTCATTTCCGATATATTCATTATACAGTTGTGTAATTCATATATATAGCTGTACACCTCTAAACAACGACGCTTTACAGAACGCCGCTATATCGAATACTTGTTATATAAGTGCTGTAAAGGTCACACGTCACGCTGAGCAAGCATGATTGTCACACGGGTTAAATGTTAACATCCAATGCTGTTCATTATTGTCCAATCAAAATGCCTAATCATACATATTTTAATATAAACGTTCATATTTTCATACAACAAACACAATGGCGTAATATTCTATACAATAGAAAACATAATTATATAGGCCTATGACTAATGCACGTTTAATTGTAATTGTAAACAAAAGGTACATCAGTACCACGTGTTACCAAACATGTTATTTGTTTTGAGTCAATGTCGGCCATGCTTGACGTTTTCGCTGCCAGTCTAATCATCGTTCACTTTTAATCATTACCAGAACTCGATTACAAATTATCGTCATCTACACGTTGACTTAATGTGAAGGTATATAGCCATACTGCTTAGCCATAATTATTAGCATGTTCGCGATATAATATAAAGTCAAAATAATATAAGTGTGTTTTCCTATAGAATATTGATAGAATCCAGGGGAAGCAAGGAAATACTATGGTGTTTTTGTTTCGTTCATCTCCATTTAGCCGTGATTGATTTTACCAATGCCGATAATAATGTCTGCACACAAGTTAACGATATTACTCCTTACGGCGTAAAAAACACTTGTACGAAGCACCATAGCAACATGCGCCAGGCTAACATCCCTGTCTCTACTCCCCTGTGACGGCCTCTCGTGTGTTGTGTCAGGACGCTTGAAGAATAAGTCCTCGTAAACATTAGCAGGTGATTTCCAGGGGTGAAAACAATTATTTGGTGGATAAATGTATTTGTTTACAAAATGACATTAGTTAATTATGCGAATAACTGTACGTTTCTCGTACCATGTGTGGTTTTCTTATCATGTGTGTTTTTTGAGGTGGGGTGGGGTGGGGAGTGGAGGCGGGGGTGCATTGCATGTGTAGGAAATGCGGTGAGCCACATGTCCTGGAAAGCAGGAAATATGATGTATGCGAGTAGGTCATTATAATAAAACGATTTTCAATGCCCCGGTATATAATTATACTAACAACAAATATTAAAAGCCACTGCACCATTTTTGTAAGGAAATACAAGAGAATTTAATACAAAATTAACCCGTTAAAGTTTCAGTTTATTCAGTTGTGGTGTTGTGAATGAACAACTAATGAAAATGCATTCATAATTTGGTCGTTTTCATTCCATTTTTCATGCGTTTCTATTTCTATTTCTATTTCTATTTTATTTCTCGGTATATATCAACAAATACATAGATGACCAACATTACAAGGAATACATAAAACGAATGCTTTACGTACAAAAACATAACACAATACCATTCAACTCCCGAAGGATTACCCAAAAGAAACATTGTTTCTGTCTAGGGGTTCTCCAAGTTGAATGGATACACAGAATATAAGAAGCAATAAATATAAAATAAAGTTTTAATTATAATTATAACAAAATTAAATAAAGTGAAATAAATAGTTAAATAAAGCTTTAAAGTAAAGTATATAAATAATAAAATCATAGATTGTACTAATTAAATAAGAATACTATATAAGCAAAAACCAAAACCAAGCTTAAACATGAACAAGCATTAAAAGCAACATCTCCAAACTAAACAAACATAATCAATCAATTAATCAAAATAATAAATAAATAAATAAATACAGATTAACGTGGAATTGACGTCGGGAGACATTGTGATTAATTTACAGAATAATTCGATTAATTGTACTAAAAAATATAGCACCTCAAACAGAAATATACTATTTCAATGGATCTTTAGATATGATCTTCCTCAATTTACACCAAGTAATATCCGTGTAAATCTTTGATCATTTATGTTTGTCGAGAACACCAAGTAGTTTATTTATAGACCTTTATCATGGCGTAGCCATTTTATTCGTCTTCAATACAAATCCACGTAACCAAACCGAGGCTTGAAGGGAAAATAATCTGGTTCCTTTTCATGTGTTGAGATTTAGCCGTATAATCTTACTTGCGTATACAAGGAACCTGACTAAAGATGTCCACAGCGTGATGAAGGTTTATTGGGGCATGTTAAGGGAAGGACAGCATTGTGGACATCACTCAGCGTTGTTTGTAAACGACGATGGCAAAGTGATGATGAGGAAGCATTGACACCAAATGACATGGGTTGCCAAAAAAATACACCACTATTATTCATTTTGGTCAGTATGAACACCGCGGAAGAATGAAGTCGACACCGTTGGTGTTATTTTAACACCCCAGTTTTGGTGGGGTGCAGTGTCCATGCTCCATGGTCCATGGTATCTAGTATCAATCTGACCTCCAGACCGTCAGTTCAAATTTGATACAAAACAGCAGGTGACTGAATTTTGTTTCTCTTGCCTCTGTCTGATCACGCCGGTCGCTCGTGACAATTTAAATAAAATTTAAAAAAAGGTCCGGGGAGTTTTGACCGGCAGGTCAGCATGGTCAATCAGCATGGTCAGCAGTCAGACTAAAGGATCAAATCCCGCCATCGCGGCAGCCATGAGGGCAGCAAAGAACAACAAATCAAAAGTAGAAGAAAAAAAAGGGAAAAAAAACATTTATAATTTTGTATTGGACATTGTATTGGACACGGTTCAATATTAACATAATTTATTAAACACAAATTAAGACGAGTCTCACTGATGCATATACTGTATCAATAGTGTTGTGTGATTCAACAATATTTTGTAAACCTCCTTATGACCAGTTATATGAGAATGTAGGTTTTGGTTGAATAAAACAGCTATTGTGTATAATATCGTAATTTAAAAAAGTGCAAGTAACCTAAAAATCAAGGTTAAAATCAGTCCTTTTCCATATAGTTCTATTTATAATGGGATTCCATGATGATTCTCATAGCGACGGCGTGATAGTGTAGTTATGTAATCATTCTATCACTAGTCGAATTAAAGAATTGAAGTATGTATTTATTCCTGCCCTTATTTTGGTTTGAACAGATAGACTATACGGTTAACACGTACATTTAAAACTAAAACTTAAATTTACAATATGTCTCTTCGTTTCATAACATGCCTATTTAATAGGTCTAAAAATTAACTGGAGAGCTATGATTTTTTTAATCATGCATTCATTGATTCTTTAAAGAAAAAATATCATTAAGAAACATTGTTTTTATTTGTAAAATTTCCAGACAACGAAAATTTGGGAACTAATTACACACTAAAAGTGTTCTGTCGACCGGCAATATTATTCACATAGTGTACGGTATTATCACTAGGCCTACAAATGTATATTATACTACTCAAAACAATTTAGGGAACACCGGAATAATCTCAGTTAAAGCAAGATCATTTATTTCAGATAAACACAATGTTTCACAGAATTGATGAGAAACAACTGCACAATGAAACAGATGATAAAGGATGCATGTAGTGATTACACATTTCATGACATGACTACTGAAAGAGAGAGGGGGTTGCAAATGAAAATCCCGGTTCATGGAACATTTCAACATGGCCCAAACCTATTTGATGTTAAAAATCCGGTGTTCCCTAAATTGTTTTGAGTAGTATATTAACGTACAAAACATTTCCGTGTTACATGTCATGTCAAACGATATGCAAAATTATTACTATATCCATGGATAAACAAAAATGAAGGAATTTATTACATATTTTGATGGAAATGTTATAGCTTCACTTAGAAATGTGTGTTGCGGTGTATGATAATCAGTTACAGTTTTGGCGCGCATGACCGTTAACAAACCGCAGAATAATAATGAATGGAAAACTACAGAAAGCGTTTGGAAAATTCCATACGTGGACTTTGCGTACATTGTATACGGTGCAGCGCATGTGCCTTTATTTACATCGTGAGATTATTTCCTCAATAAGAGCCGATTAAGTGTGCGGTCCAATGAATGGGCTATGTGAGTCAGTACGAAGGTCATTGTGGGCGTGAATAGTTCGTCTGATTGGTTGAAGAGTGTGACGGAAATCATTAGCATATGTACACTCCCGCGTTTCCATGAATGAACTACGAGGCAAAACACAGGTTCCTCAGAACACGATTTGCAGCGGAGAGAAAAGCACGTTTTTCTTCATTCTCTCGCACTTTTAATTTTATAAGACTATTTTTACGTGGATAAGTCTTACTTGAACGTTAACTTTACTTGACTTTAGGGAAGAGATAATCTTTAACGTAAAATAATATAATCACCGTTGGAATACGAAGCAGTCGCCCGCATTTTTGCTAGTTTACTACACTTTATCTGACGAAACGAATCTTGGTTTTTATTAATTTGCCGGATTTCAACATTTCTCTACAATGGCCGAGTGTAATGGATCGACTACGAAGAACATTAATAACTTGGTAAGTAAATTATGTTAATTAAATCAACCATTTGTTTTATTAATTGAATAGAAAATTATTATATTATATATTTAGAAATGTGTTGTTTATGTTTTGATGTGCTTTGTGTACAAATTTAGTTTTCGACTGAGTAGGCCTATTTTCTACGGCACGTGGACACTGACCATATTGACTGGCGACTGAATTAAGATATATGATTAGGAGATGGCCTACTAGTAATTAGAATTGTTAAAATACATTTTATTATTAAATACAATAATTTGTGTTATTGGTAGATTTATAAATATAACATGTTTAATTAACAGTTCATTATTGTGCAAGCCAGAAATTTACATTACATTACTAATGTAGTTACATCCGTATGAAAGTATCTATTTTTATAAACTCGATAATGATATAATATTTTGTAACAGTTTCACCTCACGAAAAAGATTTGTCTAAAACCCCTTGATAATTCTTCCTTGTCAAAGAGACGATTATAGCGTTTCTTCCTCATTGGCAGCCGGCCATGCATTGACCGACGCCCAAATTGAGCCTCGTGCCCGAGCGTCGGTGTACCCTCATTCGGAAGACTAAAAGGGAGTTGTCAGCACGCGGGAATGTTAACATCCGATTTAGCGCTGAAACATTCTTTACAAAAAATGTTCTCAATTGAGTTACGTAACCTAAACATAACAGCAGCTGTCGCTATGCATTCGTGTACATACAGGACTATTTAAGAAGACGACAAAACAATTGGGTTTCTCCCACTTTGTCCTATTAAAAGACATTATCCCATGATATAACTTGTTAATATTCTCAGCTTATGATCAAGATAATATTCTGACTATGAATGGTCAGCTCAACCAGGAGGAAGATTTCAACACGAGAGAGTGATTTGTCGTAAATTAATACTTGCCAAGTACAAGTCAAATTGGGACAGTCACGATGACTTATCAAAACGCAAAAAAGTAAGTCATTGTCATCAGTTGTCAAAATGATACTAAGGTTACATCCTTGTTCTGCCTTTTAGACTCGGTGGTATACTTCTCCGTAATTACCAAGTATGTATGATAATTGGTGGGGTCTCCCAGAATGTATGGGTCAATGACATACAGTACGTATTGTAATGATGACAAAGACGCCATAGGAATGTTATTGTTGTTTTCTATGGAGGAACTGAAAAAGGTTTGGCCAATCTGAATCTGAATAGCCTTTGTTCTGACATTCGAGGAAATGCAGGCACCCTTGGCAAGTTCACTCAGTTTGGCCAACAAGTGATAATTTAAAAGATAATAGAGAATTAGTTGTCGCAAACTGCTTACCACTTTCTAAACATTTTAGATTGAAATTCACTCCAATCGATTGAAACTCGTGAGAAACTGCTAAATATTTGTCCCTAGTTTCAGGAATCTAAATTTTTTAGAAAACAACCTAAATGACCTGTAGTATAAATACAAAATAGTAGTTATTGGCCATACTTTAAAAGTTACTTACTGTAAATTACTAAAATATGGGCTTGGGACAAAACCAGGATATGATGATTTCGTAATAGGCAACACCCCAGTGCCTGTCTGTATGTGCAGTTTGTACATAACACCATGGAGCAAGGAAGAGATCTCTTTCTTCCTCCATGATAACACCATGGAGCAAGGAAGAGATTGTAAATATTACAGATGAATACTCTGTTAAAGTTTCAGATAGAAATTCACTACAACTGATTGAAACTAGGGACAGGTGTTTTGCAATTTGTCACTATAGATTCAATCGGTTAGAGTGAATTTCACTCTAAAACTTCCAGAGAATACGACTTTAAATGTTTACTTTAATTACTTGAAAATACAAAAAATAAGCGCCAACATTACCAAATAATTACCATTGTGCATGCGTCTGTACTTTCATTGTATTCTGCATTTGCCCCCCATTCGTCCGCAACCATTCAAGGAATGCGCATTTTTGTGGGCCATCATTTTTCCACTGGAATCTCATGGCATGCGGTCAGTACGTGTAAATAGAAAAACAGTCACTGCATAATTCGTCCCGGCTACTGCAACATGCCGCCCATACCCTACACCAAAAAAGGTCGCTATATTTGAGTTAATGTAATTTGCTTCATGATTTGATCCTTTTTTTTTTACACCTTGTCTGGTTCTCTTTTTTATTAATTTGATCATAACTTAACATTTGATCGGGGTAGATAACGAGAATGGCTCAAAATACTAGATGGAAAATACGGCAGTATTGCTGCTATAATAGGCACACTTGCCACGTATAGTGCGCATGACAAAATACATAATTCATTAGCGGTTTCTCAGTAACGTTCTTCGAATGAGTCATTCTCTTATTACATAGAAACAAAGTCGTAAAATATTATTTAAAAACATCTCGATTATTAACTTTCACTTGTGTATGTGTATATTTGGATGTGTATTTAAATTTAAGATAGCTATATTCTATTCAACAATATAGGCAGTAGTGTCCGCGTATTTATTTGGTTCAGAACTATAGACCACGGGTAAAAGATATACATTTCCAATACTTGTTCAATGCTGGGAATAAAAGAATGGGAAGAGATTTGACTTATTGTTATGCAAACACAATGAGCTATTTTTCTGATTTAAAATCTACGATGAATGTACGGAAATAGCAGAGTCATTGTTGATTGAACAAATAAAGTTGGTTTGAACCATATTATGGGAGGAAGGTTTTTCGATGGTTGTGACCTCAGGCTAGGTGAGAAGAATGTCTAAAGGTCATTTATATTAACGAAATGTTATAATAAAATTTTGGCATGCAAATGACATTCTATCAGGGTGAACCAGGGTGAATCTCATTTGTTCATGAAATAGAAAAATAAAGTCATCATAATTTTCTGACTAACTTTTGACTCATATGTAGTTGTCCAAGGGCTTGCAAACTATATTCCAATAATTTAATCCACTGACGAGTAAGTGGGACCATTTAATAGTTTCTTTGACAGTGACACTTAAAAACTCTAACAATTGTCCTTGTTATTCTTTTGACAGAGTTTCCAGCCCCTGCCACAGGGTGACCCTGGCTTTGCGAGGTACCCTGCTCCCGGTAGCGGTCCCCCTTCTCCTCTCCCCGTGGTGGCAGTTAAGACCAAGGAAGATGAGAACCCGGAGAGAGGTAACTGGTCGAATCACATGGAATTCTTGTTGTCTTGCATCGGGTACGCCGTTGGACTCGGTAACGTGTGGCGATTTCCTTACCTATGCTACAGCAATGGAGGCGGTGAGTGGATGATGAATAATATTGAAATTGGGCTTAGGTTTTTACAAATCTGATTGGTTAAACAAATTATTTTTTTCCCGATAGGTTCTGAATTTGATTCGTTGACGGACTCGCAAATTGACCCAATGCGTGAACGCAACTCTAATGAAACCGTCCATTGCGACCACTTCAAACAATAAAACACGCAACGCGCGAAAAACTCGGACATCAACGTCTAAAAGGGGTTGTCTTTTAAATATAAGGGTCTATCTTTAAGTCACAAACGTCGAAAATGTTCAACCGATTCTATACACGAGTTTTAATTTCCGGTACAAGTCTAATTGGCCGATGATCTCAGACACCTTGAGCATTGTGTCTTCGCCCTGTCTCCTACATTTTGATGTGGTTTTCCCGTTGGAATGATTTGAGGAATCGATCTCCTAGCTGTGTGACGCACGCACGTTTTTATGTACCGGTTTTTTGTATTGTCCTCAATTGTCGGCTTTTAAGATTCTTTGACAGCAGATAATAACTTAAGTGGCGCAAAACATTGACCAATATGGAATACCTCGAGAACAATTAATTACTAAACTGAAGGGTTGTTTATTTTCACGAATCTGATCTGACCATCGGTAATGTACAAAAAGAAGGTACAGTAATTTGTACCAAATTCATGTAGATGAATGTAAGGAAATTAAATTGTGTATAGTTCTGATTGTGTGTCTTGTAAATCATTCATACCGGAATATTATTGACTTCTTATAGTGCGGCCTTCGCATACGTACCTAAGCAAATACCTGGCGGTACTCATCCAGTTTCTTCCCACGTACTGCCTTACTTTGGAATTCATTACCTGTATCCTGCTTCCCTGCCACCTATAACCTGTCTCAATTTAAACGCAACATCAATATTCATCTTTCTAGCTTTTGATTTCTTCTCTTACCCACTTTCCCCTATTTAGCCTTCACCTTGAGTGGCCTGTAGGCCTTGTGATTGGCAACTACTCATAAAAAAAATAATAAAAAAATACACAGGCCTCCATCAGCGCGCGCACATTATAGTGATGGAAATTTCCATGAGGCCAGCAGACAGATTTACTGCATTGAGACCATCTGTTTACGTTAGCTTATCATCGGCGAAGTGCCGCATCTAATTCTGAGTTATTCAGAAGTCTGTTGTCATGGCGATATCTCATGCCTCTGAAGACGTCCGTGTCTCAGGCACAATTCTCGTCAAAACAAGATAGAATTCGCATTGACGTCACGTCGTGTGCGTTTTATTTATGGCAAACACAAAACCTTAAAATGTGCCTTACTTGGGGTCCGCGAGAGGTCTACATCATAAGCCCATAGTCGGCAAATTCGGTGCATCAATATATACAATTAATATAATGAATGCTCAAATAAACTTTAAAAGCAATGTGTTCTAAAACAAACTAGTAAGAATTACAATAATAGTTGAAGAACTGCAATAAAAAGGACGAGATTTTTATGAGAAAGTCGGCCGATGACTATATCGAAACCAAGAGTATTTTGTATTCAAGGAATTGTCAGAAGAAAGAATGAACGGCAAATACATAATGAGCTTGTAGGCGCAGGTTGCAGACATGATTGGCAATCTGCCAGGATGGAGGGCCAACAGAGGGGAATTTTCCATGCGATTCCCGACACCTTGACTCGAATCACGAAGAGCTAATTTCCTGAATTTATGAAAATGATCTGTTGTCATAATATCCATTATAATTACTATCATTTGCTAAATCTTTCCTTTCACAATCCCTGCTGAACGTTTGCCAACATTATTGTTCCAGGGATGATTGTGTCTGTTGACATGATTTATCATTTCTTTCTTTCCTTATTCCATTTTTGGAATTTTGCCAGAATATATTCAGGGTGGAGATTTCCAGGTCATTATGATTTATCGACACTGAACTTAACTTGAATAACATCACGCTAAATATTGTTTTATATTTATTGTGTTATTTTTGGACGATTTATCCGAGAGGATGTTTTTATAACCGAAAGGCAACAAAAAAACAAAACAAAATTTTTTAAATAACATTGGATGTCGCGTTTCGGTGCTGGGTGTCGGGGTTGCATTAAATAGAGAATTCAATATTATGAACTTGAAATTATATCTGAGCAGCATTTCAGTGAATTTCACGTTATTATTTATTTATTTATTTTTTGGTACTTTGTAAGCCCTTTTATAATTTGCAACATTTTCTTGTCTTTTCAGGGGCATTTTTAATCCCTTACTTAATCATGTTGCTGTTCGCTGGTCTGCCTCTGTTCTTCATGGAACTGGCCTTCGGACAGTACAGCAGTAGTGGACCCATAAGATGCTGGAATTCAGTCCCAATGTTCAGAGGTAAATTATATCCACAATTATTGTCGTAACAATTTAAATATTGTGTGGCACATTGCCATAAGGCCCATAACGCGTGTACGTGACTGTTGTAAGGTCGTTGTACTTGTTAATGACTTTCATAAATGAAAGGCCAAGGTTTTCGCCGTTGAAGTGAAACGATGGCGGTCAACTTAGAAGATACATTATTTTACCTTTGTATGATTTGAGCAGTACAGTTTACAAAGGACAGTGCAGAGGAAAAACCATTCAGTCTTCACTATAAACCCCCATCGTTTTTGACCAACATTTTTAACAATTGGTTTTCCAATTAAGTGAATTGTTGCGAGACTACACCAGCTTATAAACATTGGTCTATGGTCTCAAACACATTTGTAAGCTTTAAAAACTACCCAAGTTTAAGCGCGCTCGTGGTAAAGTTTGAAAGATAATTGGCTTTCAAAACCTTGTTAAATAGTCGAATTCTAAGGGCTGTTGGCAAAAAAAGCGTATCACCGCACCGATTTTGAAGCCGACTGATGACCAGAAACCGGAGACATTTTCTTTTGGCCTAATGTGAAGCCGAGGATGATAAATCTTCACCGGAACATTTGTTGTCAGAAGTACTGTTATTTACCCCAAAAAATAGGAAAGAGCTTGTAGTCATTCGATCTTTCCAAAATTACATGAATAAATAAAAATTCTCAAAAACGACAACGTAATAATCTGAACCTATCACAGGCTGATTGTTTAATGTATATTTCTATTACTAGGCCTAAGAGAAATTGCGCAGTATACTCGGCGAAACAGTTTAGCCAACATAACCAATTTTGTTTGTACCCTCCCCTTAAAATAATTTCAATTTAATAATGAATTAATCTAAACACTTGTCTATTTTGTGGCCTAGGTGTTGGAATTGGTATGGTTATTGTATCTGCTTGGGTAGGAATCTACTACAATGTGGTCATCACCTACACACTTTACTACATGTTTCAATCTTTGACGACGAGTCTTCCATGGGCAGGGTGCCATCATGAATGGAACTCGGCTTACTGCAGCGATCTTTACAAAGACTGTATAACGAGCGGGGGTATCATTACAACGAACAACACCTGCGAGCCGGTGGCTAACCTGACCAGTGTCGAGTTGGAGATGTACAACATCACAGAGGATGGAAATATAACCGATTATGTTGACCCTTTCAAAGGCATGAGGGTCCGCCCATCCGAAGAATTTTACAGGTTAGTATCTGTCATTATAATTACATATACCGAACTTTAAATAATTTAATCACATAGTTAATGAAATGGTAATCAAATACCCCTAAAAGTTAAAACTGTCTGTTAGGAAAGCAACATTTGTAATTTCGAGAAAACATATTTTTAAATTTAGCATTCACAATTTTACAAGGGATACATTTCCATATTTTCGGTTTCAGGAAGAAGAAAAAACACGGTAATATTCATGAAACAGTTTATCAAATTTACACATCTTTATACTTTAAATTGACAGGAACGGGATGCTTCATGATTCTGGTGATATCGGTGATTCTGGTTACATTATCTGGCAACTAGCACTGTGCCTAGCCCTGGCCTGGTTGCTTGTCTTTGGCTGTCTGGTTAAGGGTATCAAGTCTTCTGGAAAGGTATTTCGAGTTTAAAAAAAAAAAAAGTGTTGTCCTCTTTATTGCCGTCGGATATCATTCAAACTTTGCTGTTTTTGTTTTAAATATATCGTGCATAGAAACTATCTGAACAGAATGATACATGAATAATGAACATGAAAAATAAATAAATTGAGTAATAACCTCGGTATGCAAGACCCATGTTGGATTCGAATCAGTCAGTACCATTACACACAAGTTGGACTACGTTTTACCGAAACCTTTTTAACATACTTGACTTTGGACAATAATTATTTAAAATAATGTGATCCATCTTAATGATATACATTTTATAATCTGATTTTTTTTTCTTTTCATTTTTTATTTGATAGGTTGTGTATTTCACAGCCACATTTCCGTACATCGTTTTGGTTATTCTTCTGTTCCGTGGTATCACGTTGGAGGGCTACTACAAAGGAGTGGAGTTTTTTGTCACCCCAAGATGGGACCATCTCGGTGAAGCAAAGGTAAAACAATCTTGAAATACATAATACAAAACTATTGATTTGTTTATTCATGACTCATAATCATTTGCCTATGCATCATATACGTCAAGAATTTGATTCACATGCACACGATAGTGTGGTGGTGACACATGTTATGATAATAATTTTTTCTGAATATTCATATGCGTCTTTGGTAACCAATGAAGACAGTCATAGTAATTAGTGAGTGAATATTCATAAGGTTGTTCCATTTTCATTGTGCAGGTATGGAAAGATGCAGCCGTCCAGATTTTCTATTCACTAAGTGCATCGTGGGGTGGCCTGATTACACTATCTTCCTACAACAAGTTCCGTAATAACTGCCTCAGGTAATTTTTTTATTTTTTTTTATGGAATAATTGATTTTAAAGATGAATTCAAACAGAAAAATGTAAAATGGAAATAACAAACTTTATAATGTTGGAAAACAATTTGAATATGATTTGTTTAATTTCAAATTGAATCAATTATTTCTCTGTTCATTCTGTTTTTTGCGTCTTCCGTTTGTAAAAAAAAAAGGCTTTTGAAGTTATTAATTTTCAACTAACTGTAATTATATGCTTATTGATATATTGTTATATTTGATGTTTTAAAGTGGTACTTCCAGTTATTATAACTAAATGACTAAAATGTTTATTATGTTTTTTATTCCCACAGAGATGCAATTGTTGTGCCTATCTTGAACTGTGGAACCAGTATCCTGGCTGGATTTGTCATCTTCTCAATCCTTGGTAACATGGCACATGAATTGGACAAGCCAGTGGAACATGTTGTTGATGAAAGTAAGTTATAATTTTAAGTTGAAAAATAATAATTCCCAAGACGCTTAGAAATGAAATTCAACTAGAAAATGTCTGATTGGATTGAGTGCATAAATACATTTGTAAGAGTTCAATATTGTACAGGATAAAAACTTTCATTTGGAAAACTGAAAGATGTGATTGGAAATATACTGCATAAATAAAGAGATTAATTATTTTATAACGTATATAGTTCTGGATATAAGAATTGTTTTATTTAATTATTTATTTATTTGTTCTTCAATATGGTTAAACTACATGGTTTTAAGTTCAGTTTATACGAGATCAAATCACAAATCACAGTTCTATTCCAAACTATATTTGATTTGAGTGCAGTATATATTGTTCTCAAAGTAATAATAAATTGTTTTTTGTTTTGGACAGCCTTTGGCCTTGCTTTCATCGTCTATCCAGAGGCAGTTCTTCATTTCCCGGGAGCACCAGTATGGTCTTTCCTGTTCTTCTTCATGTTGCTCACCCTAGGGTTAGACAGCCAGGTAAGAATATTTACACGTTCACATGTGTTTGTACACATTAACAAATTGAAATGGGTGCATCCAGGGGTGATTATAATCGGAGTGTACTGTTAAACATTATGTTTTCATATTTATTTTTAAAAATATCTTTATGAAATGATTGTGATAAAATATCAGAAACTTAAATCGAATATGAATATTTACATTAAGTGCAAAACACTGAAGTGAAAGTTATGCATAGTAATAGTTTTCATGTTTGTTTGTGCTGTTGGATGTGGACAGCATGAGCAGCGATTTTTAATCGAGAATTACTAATTTTTGTTTTTATTTCTAGTTTTGCATTGTTGAGACGGTGGTTACCGCTATCATGGACCAGTTTCCCGAGAAGTTGAAGGGCCGTAAGACATTCGTTGTTGCTGGGTACTGTGCCGTCAGCTTCCTACTCGGACTTAACACTGTTACGCAGGTAAAGACATTGACCAATTCACCTTATTCACGATAAACATTGAAGTGCGACTGTAATTCTCACAACCACACTCTGCAGCTTACATGCTGCATGCTCCAGCGAGAAGGCACAATAATCTGATAGTTCCAAAGAAAAGTTCATTCCTGCCATAAGGAATAAATAAATGGATGTAGCTATTTCCATCATTTTTCTCCAAGAACACTGTTTTCATACCAGCCTACGGACTTGGTTAAAAGTTGTCTTAATTGTTTGTGGCCGTTTTCATAAAAATAAAACTCATCTTTTCCCATCACCATGCAGGCTGGCAACTACTGGGTATGGCTTATGGACAAATATGCTGCTGACTTCGCCCTCTTGATCTTCGGTCTCTGCGAGTGCATTGCTCTTGGCTGGTGTTACGGCATCAAACGGTTTACCAACGACATCCGTACGATGCTCGGTGACAGGATCGTGGACTCTATTTTCTTCAAGTGGTGGTCAATCAACTGGTGTTGCATTACTCCATGTGTACTGGCTGTAAGTTTCTTTTTGCGTTGTCTTAGTGAGACGGGAGGCTTTGCTTGCCGAAGATTTGCACTGAAGTAGTTGGGTTGTAGTTTACAGTTAATTTTCAGAACCAGACATTACATAAACAACAGAGATCTCTCTAGTTATGAGGGCTTCACCACGGCGCAGCCTAGCCCAAATACGGACCCCGTCTCTGTAAAAACCTAAACTGTAATACACGAAGGTGAAAGTCCAACCTAGACTAGGCGCAACCATGTTGTTGAGTTTTTCTTCAATACAAATCCTTGTGACCAAACAAGGGCTGGAAGGAATAGCAATAAGTAGTAATGTTGTATTACTTGTGTCAAGGAATCTGACGAAGATGGCTACAATCCAATAATGGTATCGCTACTTTTGGAAGCTGATATCTGGGATTTATAATTTGTGAAATGAATAGAATTAACATTTTTGGCACTGGAATTTAACCAAATAAATGTACCCTTTTTTGCAAGTTGTTTTATCGTTTCATAAGATTTTTTCTCTAAAAAAATTGTATGTGTTTTGTTCATTGTAGTTTGTCCTCATGTTCAACTGGATTTCCTGGACTGACCCCACCGCTCAAGATTACGTTTTTCCAGACTGGGCTCACGCCATTGGCTGGCTCATGATCTCATCCACTCTCATCTTTATTCCAATCGTCGCAATTTGGGAGTTCATCCGTGCTGATGGTGGCGTTAAAGATGTAAGTTTATTTTTGTAAAGATGGTGATTGTATCAAACATCCACTGAACTATTTCTGTCTAAGGTGATATCGTTTCTAAGAATAGTCTAATGTCATGATTGAAAATTAGAATGGATACGAAGTTTTGCGTTTGCCAGATATAAATATCTGAATACAGGTTTTACTGTGACACACGGCAGAATGGAAACTTTCCAGTAGTTTAATAGTTGCCTTAAATGGCAAAAAAAATAATACTGACTCGTCTGCATTTCGGCATAGCACGTGTGTGGGCCTTGACTCTAATAAGTGAAATGTTTAATTGTTAACTTACAGAGACTACGTGCGATGATCACCCCTACTGCTGAATGGGGACCAGCCCTCCAAAATCACCGCGAAGAAGCGTCTACGGTTCACAAGCGTCACGGTACCACCATGGGAGGCACTGTGGAAGGTGTCCAGGCAGGGAGAATTAGCGCTAAATACATGCCATGCGACAGCGGTTTACCAACAGGCGGTTTACCAACAGGCGGTTTACCAACAGACGGATGTGCAGCTGTAACACTCAATGGGTTCCACGGTAATGCTGTATGAAGCGACAAGTGAGGCTGAGGGTGTGATGGGGGTGATCCAGCCGGGCTCTTATGCCCTTATAAAGCAGACTAGGTAAATGGATGGGGGCCATATGGATGTGATGATCCTCCACTGTTAATGACCCCAACCAGACCCAGGGGGAATTGCTGTTGACCTGGAATGTTGAAATAATTTTAAAGTTACCAACAAGAGGATTTTATACAAACAGAAGCCAATATAGAATTTGCTTCGGTCTAGTCCCCCCAACGAACAAGAAGTTGTAAACGGATCTTTGCTGAAGCTCTTGCTCTCGTTTGAAATCTAGCTGGATGCTCGACTTAAATCCGCAGCACATAATAAAACCATACCCAGCTAAGAGTGCAATGTATGATTTGTTCCAATTGGTATAATGTTAATCATGATGTCAGGGAGCTGGACTGCCTAGTCTGTAATTAATTTATTAATAATTGTTATCTATTGTTTTTTCACTCGCAGCCATCTGGGTTCAGAAGTATTATGTTTTACCTATTATGATTTGTTTGAAATTTACATCTGGTTTTATGCTAGTGTATTGCCAAAACTTTGTATTAACAGAACTAAAACCATGATGACTGTGATACAAAATTAATTTATCATTTCTAGTATAAAATTCATTTGACCAAACAATGATTTCAATCTCAGGCTTGCTGAACAGTTAATATTAAGTTCCTTTTTTATTAACTATATATTTACCTCAAACAAGAATATACGAGTCAACATTTTAGAAACACAATTTAAACATATTTAAAATGTATTTTGAATCCTATAATCAAAAACACTTTAAAAGCATTGTTAACAAATACAATTCATTCCGGCCATAAATAATTTGATGTTTTTTTTTCTTCTCAAAATGGTATCACCATGAAAAGTATTTAAAAATGCATATGCAAATAATGGATGTTGTACATGTACAAACCACAACCCCCCCCCCCCAAAACAAAATTAATTAAACCCACACTTATTAACGTAGAATGCACAAAAACAATCGAAGCGCTTGCTTTATGAAAAACGGAAATTTTTTGTTTAATGAGTTCTTAAAACAAGTCTTCAATCAAAGAAAATATAAGTATGTATATAGAGTGCAAGGCACATCATTCTTTTCAACATGTTTGTTCTTTTCAACTTTCTGGACAGCTGCTTGTGCAGTTTCTAATTTTTAACTACTGTAGTACGGCAGTTTTCATTTCTAAAATGAGCGGATAAGTCATCTATATATATTGGAAATATGAAGGAGAAATATTAAATATAATTTCAACATTTTCAAAGAGATCGTTCTTGTTTAAATAGGACTTCGTTTTTTTTTTCTCTTTCTTTTAAACTGTCAACTCAATACATTTTTAAGAGTATTTTTGCAGGTCAATGCACTATGCAATACATCTATCTTATGAATATTCAATCAGTACACATTATAAACAGAACATTAACATCCTTATTGTGTGTGATTACAAACCAGACCAATAAGTGCTTTTATGTATGTACTATATTGCCAGTCAAAACATAAGTATTTATTAACATTTGCAATGTACGTGCTCATATGTAGAAGGTATATTTTCAATAATGGTGCAAACATACTACCTTTATGGCAATGAGTTTTGTGTGGGTGTTTTGTGCAATCTTGACCACTTGTCGTCACAAAAAATAAATCCATTCACAACATGTCAACAAAATTGAAGACGGTAATTCTATCTCCATTTTGTGTTGGAATTGGGATATTTTTTGGAATTTTTTTTAAATGCGATCTTTTGCGGCAGTGTGCATGTACACTTTGACCTTTGATAGAATATGAAAATCAATAAAATGTTTGGACACATTTTCCTCAGGGGAACCGAAACAGAACACTCGAACACAAAATTGGTTTCAAAATAAAGGAAATATGTACAAATACATCGAGATGCAAAGGTGTGCAATCTGTTATTTCCATTACACTTCATGTATTACGAAGTACTGGTTCATTAATCATTTACTTTTGATGTCCTGAGATTTTGTGGTTGCAAATGTCAATGCAGGTTTTACATAAGTAAAACAATTTCGAAATATTAAATTTTCTCGATATTTTAAGTTTATTTTATTTAGTAAATAAGGGTTTGTCTTACAGTTTCAATAGCGATTTATGAATGATAAAATACAAATGTGGAAGTCACAAGATTCAAAGTGTATTATCAACCACAAATTCTATAATATCAAAACAGATACTGAAATTGCCTTTAAGTGTTATCTTTCTCATTACATTTTTGAATGCAATAACATTTATTTCAATTACACAAGTGTTATCAATTTCTAAGAGCTCTGAAATATAAGACTGTAGGGTTTGGTGGAAACAAGACATAGTATGCGTTAACACACGAAGTAAATTTAACTCGTTTGATTAGTGCTCTGAAATAAACGATGGTTATTTCGATGTTTCAAATCAATGTGATCTGATCATCTTCAAAAGACAATCAGAAGAAATTATACTGATCAAAGTTTAAATCATTGGTTATTTCAGATACCATACAACTGTTAGTCACAGGGATAGTGGTGTTTCCACAAAGTAACTTATAAACTAGCTCTTGTGGAACTCCATTGCGTAGCGTGCACTGGAGTAGAAGTTCCACCAGAGCTACATTACTTATTGTAGTCATGAAATATGTTATCCGTTAAATTATTGTATATTTCCTTACCAGATTGATCTACCAATCCGACAAGTCATCTTGTAAATATATGTACATTTATAAAAACCATAAGGCATATTTATTTATATTAGCCATGATTATATTTTGTATTTTTATCAGTTTGCATGATCAGAAGGATTCAATTCCAGCTAATCAAAAAACAGTGTTTTTTTTACAATCCGCATTTTTATTAATCGGTGTTCAGCAGTTCCATAAATAACATCTTATTATGCGATTTGTGTTTTTTAAGAGCGTATTTATACTGCAAAAAAATGTTTGTATGAAATGATTGCAAGTATTTTAGTAGCTACAGATGTAGGTGAGGGCACTATTGGTTTAAGATCCATTTTGTTAAAGAAAGATCAGGATATGACTGGCTTGCTTTTGTGTAAACAATTTACAAACTATGGTGAAAGGTTTGAAACGATATCTCATCTTTGGTTATATAAAAATGCTTCACAATGGTCGTTTGTTTTTTGTTCTTGCCAGTCAGGTTGAAAAAATGGCGTTTGGTTGAAAGCCGGATCATAAAAAATATTGGGTGCCATCATGTAAAGCCGCTTAACCGTGGTGTTTATGGTTCTTAAATTACCGATTAAGAAACCATCCTCACCTAAGTAGTGATAGATGTAGGCATAGGTAAAACTTGTAGCTTTGCATGGTGAAGAGGATATAAAAGTAAGACTAATTGCGGTGACACCATGTGAATTCTCAATTGAGTAGTAATTCTGAAAAGAACTGGAGGTTACAACTCATGATGAAGGCATGTTGCTGATGGTTGTAATTTATCGACGGCAAAAGGCAGTATGCAGCACCATCATAAAAACTTAAGGCTGACAGAAAACAATAAACAACACAATTATTTTCTGTTTGTTGCTTTGTTTACTATCAGCCTTGGTAAAATGTCACAGGTGTTTTGAATGCAGTAACATAGCTATGAATAGTTAGCTTTATAGTAATTGTGTATCATCGTAGAAAAGGGGATGTGCTTGCAATAGATATATGAAGTTATCGGTCGAAACAGTTTAGTAAAATGATTTACCGCACTCGTTATTTGACATAATCCATGTCTAGAAACGTGTACTGAATAGACAAGAGCCAACTTATTAAGCTGTTTGCTTAATATGTGTTTTACCCGATGTAGATAATACGCACAATATTGCATGCATTACCTTTTTAGAATTAATGTTTTCACAAAAAAAAAAAAAAAAAAAAAAGTATAAAAAAGCATTTCATGCACAGAAAACAAAAACACTGTTTATGAATGCAGTTCTATGTTACAATCAGTCCATAACAATAACTGCTATTCAAATGTTTTTTTCCCCCGTTGACCAATTTAGCAAAACAATGTTAAAGATATTTAAGCGTTAATTAAGTAGCCGAATCCACGCTAGTAAGTTGTATTGACTTTGTGATTACTTACAGTGTACTCCACGTATTTGCCTAGAAATTGATTTGGTATGAAATGTGCGTTTTTCCCAAAGCCATCAAAGAAATGAATATGTATATATCGGCATTGCCGTTGTATTATTACAGAAAATAAGCATTATGCTAAATTACGGCCTTTGTAATTATTCACGTTTTACATGCTTGGTTTCACCCCAAAAATATAAGAATATACACTATGATATTCCTATGTTGCCATGGTAAAGTATTAAATGGAAGGTATATACAGCATCGGAAATTATCTTATTAATTAATTCTCTAAAAATCTACTTGATGTAAATAATCCTATATAAAAAAATATCCTGATTATATGATGTGCTTTCATCTTACAGAAAAAAACAAAAATGTTATGTCGATTTTAACATGAGTTATCATCCGGCAACTTTTGTTGTGAAACATAAAACACATGTAACGGTTTTCCGTACTTTGCTCAAAAGACACGAGCATCTATTGTGATGAAACTTCAACATGTCAGTTTTATGGCATATTGCCGGAAAACTACAGGGTTTGGTGATTAACTTACCTTTTTAAATACCAATACTGTAACCTTCCCAAATCGGAGTACCACTTTTAAGTTTGTTAATTGTTTTAACTATTTTAAAGGAATTTTGAATAAAGATTAACCGAACTGCACATGCTTGTGTTTTAGTAGTTTATTTGTGAGTATGAGATCTCATGAAAGGCAGATTTGTTTCATAAAAAAGTTTGTATCGGGACAAAAACAATATTTTGAAAGGTTCAGATAAATGGAAAAATGATAACAGACTGGAAGCGTAACTGGGAGTTGGTTCAGTATATAAGGGACACCGGGACATTTATTTTTATTTTTTTATATTTTTTATTTGATTTTATTTTTTACTTTTTATTATGTGTTCGGGCACGGTTACGATGCCCGAGCACCTATTGAAATTGTTCGAATTATTATTTTTATTTTCCCCTCGAACTCAACCTGGAACGTTTAGATTATTTTTAAAGCTCAAATCGAGTTAATACTTGGCAATTTTGAAAAAAAGTCTATGCACGCTATTACATCTCTCCAACAAATACATGTACACTGAGCCAAAAAAGAAACTTATAAAATTTTAACAGATCACCAAATAAAATTCTGTGCATGAAAATGTACCAAATTTGGATACAATATTACTGCAATGTATTGCTTCAAATGGCAGTCAATAACCAATTGTTTGATTCAATGACACAAGAGAAATGTGCACTGACCCAAAGGACTTGCTGTTCCACATGTCACAATCATTCCTATCGGCCTTCCACGCTGCTCATCTGTTAGCCTTGGCATATCTGTTTCATTAGCAATACTCAGAAGGACTAGAGCAACCCTGTATGAAGACTTGCAATCATGCAGGTAAGGGGTGCAAATCCCTTTACAAATTCTTTTGTTTCATTCATTGACATGCATGTGTGTACAGGGCTGCAGCTGAAGAATGTGACATGTGGAACAGCAAGTCCTTTGGGTCAGTGCACATTTCTCTTGTGTCATTGAAGCAAACAATTGGTTATTGACTGCCATTTGAAGCAATACATTGCAGTAATATTGTATCCAAATTTGGTACATTTTCATGCACAGAATTTTATTTGGTGATCTGTTAAAATTTTATAAGTTTCTTTTTTGGCTCAGTGTATAAGACATTTTGGCAAAAATTTGAAAAAACCCGTCAAGGGGTACCCCTTGTCGTTTTTTTTCACCTCGAACAAAAATTGTCTCCGATTCGCTTCAAAATTACACAGAAGGTAGCCCGGGGTCTGTAGAAGAAAGCCACCGAGTTTTGATTTTAGGCCATTTTTTTTTTAAAACGTCAATGTCGTTTTAGGCGACTCAAATTTTTTAAAAACGAGATCTAGGCACTCAATAACGTCTCTCCAACAAATATAAGACAATTGAAAAAAAATTTAGGCCATATTTTGAAGAAAAAAAACGAGAAAAAAAAACCCGAAAAAAGTTGTCTCCAATTCGCTTCTAAATTACACAGAGGTAGCCCTGGGTCTATAGAAGAAAGCCATCGAGTTTTATAGCATTCTTGGACAACGTTTGAATTTCATGATTTTACTCAAAAGGATTTGAAAAAAAACAGTTGGAAAGATTAGCCGACTCAAATAAAAAAGAAAATTTAGATCTATAGGCAACAAATATAAGACATTACGTCTGATTATTTCACTCATAGTTTGTAGATAGGCGAATCAAATTTTTTACACTCTATTGCGTCTTCTCCAACAAATATAAGGCATTTATAAAATGTAGCCTAAATGTTTGGGAAAAGAAAAAGAATTTAAAAAAATCTTATATTTGTCTAAAACTATATATAATAAAAACTACAAACAAATATTTGATCCATATTAATGATAAAAAAATAAATAAAATAAATAAATAAATAAATAAAAAAAATTACTTTACTTAGCTCTCAAGGCAACTCAAGATTTTTAAAAAAATATATAAAAATTATTGTAAAATAGTGCGGAGAGTTAGTTACAGTGTCGACCAGGTATTCGGGAGACTCAAAGTCCGGGCGAAACGGCATGGTGATCAACTTAGCACCCTTCTGGGAGGTCGCTACCCTCCCGGTCCCTCCTTTACTCCCCCGTCCGTACATTTCCTCCATGCTCTAACCTTCAGGGGAAAGACATGGCGGTCCCCAAGCCATTGCCGCAGCCAGCAGCTGCCATGTCTCTATGTGTCAGGAGCAGGATTCGAACCCGGACGTACCAGCCTGGAACTGCCTGCAATTGACAGACCAGTGGACTAACGGCTTGCGCCATTTAATCCTGTTGGTATTTGGAGTTGAATTTACGACTACTTAAATGTGATTGCGCAACCATATAAAATGAAAAAGAAATGTGGCGCTGCTAGTATTCGAACCCATGTCGCCCATACTTGCACAGTCCAGTGTACTAACAGCTTGCGCCATCAACCCCGTTGATATTTATCGTTGAATTTAATACCATTTGTTTAATTTAATATAAAATGAAAAATAAGTGGCGCCGTTGAAATGATGCATAATTATTTGAGATTTAGAGTAATTATCAAATATTGGTATAAGTCTAAAATTGTCAAATTCTGCACAGGAGTTTTAATTACTTTTTTACTTTAATTTTTTTAATTTATTTGATATTATTATGATAAAAGATTATACACCTTTATTTATTTATTCAAACTCTGATAATCAGGGGGGGGGGGGGAAGATTCAGGTGTATACATGTGATTTTCGGTAGGAACCTCGAGCAAACTCCACTTTCAGCCAGAGCTGAAACATGGTGCTGTTGTTCACCAATGATTACAGCTCGTAATTGATAAATTGATTTGATAAAACTACGAAGCAGTGTATACGAACCAGTGTCTCGAGACCGCGGAATCGGTCTCCCCTCCCCCTCGGACAACCAGGTCTCGGACCTTGTAGTCTCGACTACAACACTGATATGAACATCATTCCCAATGTTTAAGACTCCGTTATAAGAACAGAGACTCCGTTATAAGAATGAATGCCGCGCTTTCTTTTGCCGCGCTTTTGTCGCACGCAAATTAAGTTTGTCATGGCAGAATTGAGCATGCAGGACTATCAAGCTTGAAGGTTTTAACTTCACGGACGACAACTGTAACACAGACAAATAAAAAGTACACATAAGGTAAAAACATGTTAACGGCAAAACACTTTTATTCTAAAAGAATGTCCCTTTTTGATAACAAAGAATACAAGCATTCTTCCGTATAATAGGTATACAATGGTTTGATAACACTGTATTGTTGATGACTGATTTGCGTTTTCTAACATCAGTCTCAGTAACGAACATACAAAAGATCTTTTGTTTACCTGCATTTCTAGCAATTTACGTGTTGTTTTTTGTGCCAACAATTTTGAGACGATTTCAGAAATTGAACACAAATAAAAGGGAGAAAACAGTAATAAACAAAGACAGTGTTTAAAGACATCCCAATTTTCTTGATCAGCCAACAACAATAACTCATAATATTCAATGTATTCCAAACCATTTTCAATATATTTTATTTATTTATATGTAGGAAGTAACATTATAATATATACAAAACAATTTGTTGAGGTGAAATCCCTTGAAGCATACAACTTGAATCATTGAATTTAATCAGCATATGTACAGCTCAAAGATATACGGTAATTTAGCAAAATATGTCATGTACAGACTAACAAATTCTATTTTGTCGTTTAACCACATATGCTCGCAGACGGTCATATTGAGTTATGGTCAAAGCACTTTTTGTTAACAAGGTTTATTACCATACGAATCAAGGGCATCGTATCTCTAACAGTGGAGAATACGCATATTTTAATGGTCAGAGCAGTGGCCACTCAATCATATTTATTTCTGCTTGAACAGTGATAGGTTTACTCAGAAAGTAAGGAACTTTTGTTATAGCGAAAACAAAATACCCATTGAACAAAATTACCCCAAAAAAATAAAAAATAAAAAATAAAAAATTAATAATAATGAATTTGCACATTTGGAACTTTTCACTGAAATGCACATACTGTACAAGCGGATTTGACAATTATTTTTCACTATGACTCTGCGGACCCGACGAACTTCCAAAAAGAACGTTAAATTTTTTTTTTCAAGAATATTACCATTAACTAACGTAAGTTTATTATATATCTATGTACACTATTTAACGCCTAACATCCAAAGTAAATAAAAATAGACTCTTCACATTGTACTTGGCATTAGACATTGAACAGAATATAGCAAAAGTTAACTGCATTGTGATGTCTGACGTTTCCAATTATTATCAAATAAATAGTATTTATTTGTATGGTTACGCTATACGAAAACAATTTAAAGCAACCCTACGTCTTCAAGGTAAGAGAAATACAAAGTCAAACTTCAGAATATAAATCAAAATTCTCAATGAATTAAATTGTTTAAAAACAGAAAGGCACTGCAGAGAAAGAAACGGGAAAATGGGTCGTGCCTATTGTTGGAAAAAAAACGAGTTTAAAACGAACCGAGTTGCTATGATTGGCAGACTCCAAATTTGTCGTGTAATTTGATGGCTTTAGGCACATACCGTATGGAATCAAGCTCAATTCACTGGGTTACACATTGTACATGTACGTTGCTGTGTCCACTACAATCGAGCAAAACCAGCCGGGTGGATTTTGACGGACTGGGGGTTGTTACTCGCAGATTTCGTTCTACTGATAGCCAAACATTTGTATGTTGGAAACAAAATGACACACCAAACTATCTGATATTCTTCTAAAGAGCTCCGTCTCCGTTTAGTTGTGAATACACATGTTACTAATTATGACGATCCAGCTTCTTAAATACATAGGCATACTAACAAAAGGAATTAGAAAATATAATTTACAGTTGATGTAAAACCATACAGCTTATATTAAAAGACATAGCGTAAATATGTAAAATAAAATAAAATTTAAAAAATTTAAAAAAAAACACACTTAGTCTTATTCCAGCTACTTATTACGTACATAGGCCCTGAAAGTTATGTTTTTCATATGAAACACGTATAATATATCACTGCACGCAACACCATAGAAAAACAAACAGATGTACATGTATATGGTTGTAATAAATATACAGATCTCTTTCCATTAAATGCAATAACATCAGTTTGATATAAGTTAGACTAATCAATATCAGTTTGATATACGTTGCAGACCAATCAACATCGAGTTTTCACAAGAGTGAGTTCTCATTGGGCTGTTTATACTATACTACTCAAAACAATTTAGGGAACACCGGAATAATCTCAGTTAAAGCAAGATCATTTATTTCAGATAAACACAATGTTTCACAGAATTGATGAGAAACAACTGCACAATGAAACAGATGATGAAGGATGCATGTAGTGATTACACATTTCATGACACGACTACTGAAAGAGAGGGGGTTGCAAATGAAAATCCCGGTTCATGGAACATTTCAAACCTATTCGATGTTACAAATCCGGTGTTCCCTAAATTGTTTTAAGTAGTATAAAAGGGTACTAATGGCCATTACGTTGTGGCTGGTTTCGTTGCGTATTTTTGCCAGTTCTTTAATAGAGATAACATACTGGTAAACTGAATCATTCAAGGCAACGTTTGTTGAAATTTGAAGGCCTAACAGAAAAAAAATGCTCCAAAAATGTTTAAAAATATAGGAACAACGAACTTACAGCTATATATTTCCTATAATATATAATTCCTCAAAAAATAATAAACTGTTTTACTTCATTTGAAGAAACCATATTTAAGTTTTTCTTTGGATCACTCCTAAAATGTACAGTCAAACCTCCGTAAATTAGACACAGACCGGGAAAGATGTAAAGTGGCCACAATGAACAAGTTGCTTCAATGTGCAGGTTTTTGCTACATTGTGAGGTACCAGTAGTCTGTTGGGACCATCAAAGGCTGGCCACATTGAACAGGTGGTCTCCTTATCCAAGTGGCCACAGTAGCAGGTTTGACTGTACTAATACAACCAAAGGAATGAATTACATATGTATAGTGTACAAGGTGATGGATGGGGAGGGACAAAAATCACATGAATAGAAATGATTCCCGCACATCAACTTTACGGAACATAATCTTTGCTACCTTTATCACTAGATATCTATGTACAGAAAGGCAAGCACTAACACTGAACCACAACTACAATAATCTTACATACACATATATGCAACTCGAGAGAAAAAAATTTCAGTTTTGTTATATTATATACACATAAATTATAACAGTTTTCATTCATTATTTTTGCATTGTCCGACTTCAGCAGTGACTTGCATTGCTATTGTATAAACATGAAAAGAACATACTGTTCTCGAACCACAGAAGAAAACAAAATGAATAAACAGACAATAAAATTAAAATTGAAAAGAAAATAACTCACGAAAATACTTTTGTAACTCAGAAGTCCTAAAAATAAGGCACTTACTATGAATAAATCCATTCAAGGTGGGGGTGAATGACGGTACAATGCTGCTGTAACGTACATCGTGGGAGGGGGGTGTCTTAACATATTTACTTTAGTTGTTGTGTTGGGAGCTTATTTTATTTACTTGTTTATTTATTTATTTATTTTTTGGTAAAGGCGAAATCATTTTAACATGAGCCACGCCTCCTTCACACCGAGAGGTTAAAACAAAATGCACCCGTTTTTTTTTAATTTTTTTTTAGAATTACAAAATAAAGTTGACGGTAATTTATATTTTGCCAAAAATTAGATTCTTACTATAAATGGCTACCATTTCAGCCACTGAAATCGTGAAAAATCGTGAAAAACCATGAAACACAAAGGTTCGCAACTTAGTTATTTGACAACTTATTTTATTCTTGTCTTGGAGCCCCAAGCTGAAAAAATGAGTGCGTGTACTGTCAACAAGCGCTTATAACGCATGTAATTGTGAATAGGTATGGTTATAGCGATGTTCGGACGGGTATAACATTGTACTGTTCCGACAATTCTTTTGATGTAACTTAATATCAGAACATTTTATAGGGTTCTAAAAAGAAAAAGGTTCATATCTCCTTTGCTTTGACCGGCAGAAAAAAACCCGTTAAAACCTGACACCAATTATGCTAGTGCAGTGACTGAGCGTGATAAAACTTTGACAATACAACAAAAAACATCACCACATTCAAATCACTTGGTTAAGTAATGCCTTAATCATGCACCTGAAATATTTAAATATTCTATACAAAATTCCACTCTACTGTTCAAATATTTGATGTTAATTATACCACCATAATAAGACGTTCCCCATAGAGGGTTGGTTTCAGCTGTATACCGCTCATCTTGATCTAAATTTGAATGTTTGATGTCAAAAGCATGAACAAATAATTCAGTTTGTGAAAGCATAGTCTCCCTCCATGATGACGCATACAAGTATTCCATATTTTCGAGCATTTCAATAAGAATTTCTATGGTAACATCATGGAGCTAGACTTACCACAGATCCAAGTGTCTTACAAGCTGAAAACCATTTGCCCATTTGAAAGTTTGGTTAGGTTACAGTCACCTAAAAATCAGTAAATGTACAAACTTCTTCAAAAGGCTTTATACATGTATCACATGTGGTTTGTGATTACTTTATCAGTGATTCGCGATGCTTTGTGTAAATTTTATTTCTTCTGAAAGTGACGATCTCTTGTAGAAGGCAAATAAATGGCATAACTTAACGCTTCTGTGACTGCAAGGGTCAAAATCAGTCAAAATGTTGATATACTTGCCAAAGTATATCTAGTGTACTTAAAAGTCAAACACTGTCAAACCTTACGTGTAGTAAGTACGTTTACAGGTTAAAATGAGTCGACCATTTTTGACTGGTAAAAGCATTGTCTAGTATTATTCAGGGTGATCAAAATTCTCCCGTGTGCACATTTGGGTCAACAGTCAATACAGGCACTTGACTGATTTTGACTAATATGACTACTTGTCACTGAAGTGCAGCTATAGTAGGAGGATTAAAGATAATAAAGGCATTTTTGTTTAAGTAATAAAGCTCCAAAATGTGTTCATTTAGGCACTTATTTACTGTTGCTTTTTGCAATTACTTCGTGAAACATCATTTTTAACTATTTTGTTTAATTTCTTTCAGGAAATATAAATGTTTAAATGACAAACAAAATTACTGAGTCACTGGTGAAATAAACAAAAGCACATGTGATGCATATTTATAAGAAACTTGAAACTAACCCTCTAATAGTTAAAATATAAACATCCTAGAGGGTTAATAAGTCCTACGGGATACTGCTTTGTAGGATAAACGTGTCCGGTTGACAAGCTTACGTATGCCATAAGTGTTCGTCACCGTATGTGGGCGTTACCCCCCCAGCATGCCACTTAATTTAATGGGAAATATCTATATTAAAACATTCCTAGTTCTAGCTTTTTAACCTGCATGTACCCATGTGGATGGACTTTAACCTTCAGGCAGACATCTTGATTTCCCCCATGAACTACACACTGGAGCCAAACCGAGGCTCATGTCAAAACATAGACTGGTGCCTTTCAAACTGACAGTTTTCCCGAGTAAATATTTTCATGGAAAGTCAGGAAACAAGAGCCAATGGTGGCAGTGTGTTTAATCATCATCTATTAATGACAATACTAGCTTGAGGAACCTTTACTGGTATGCATTACTTAAAAATTAAAAAAAAAAGACCTTTGGAATTTGGTCACTTCTAACAGCTGCATGTTAAATGTGTTTATCTTTGGCAGAGATTATTTTTATCTCAGGTACTTGAAGGTTACAGCTGCATCACGTCTTTTGGTAACATTAATACAGTATCTAATCCCTAAAATGAGACAGAAATGTTGTTTCTTTCCCATTTTTGAACAAAATCATGTTCCGATTAGAAACTGTCCACAAATGATCATCTACAAAAATTCAAACAAGTCATTTGTCAAGATATCTCAACTGAATTTCTACAAAGTCAAATTAAAATCGGGATGAAATGACTTCCTGCCACTCTTCTGGAACCACTTGGAGATTTAAAAAACTATGTACAGAGATACTATAAAACGAAGGTTTGTATCTGTATTTTTGTTGTTGCATTATTCACTGCAAAACGGATTTTCACTCTAGTTAATGTGAATGACTATAATGTGTGTGTAAGGCAAACGGTAACAATACAGCTCCAGCAGGGCACATTGGAAAATAACATGATAATAACAAACTAATTCACATTTTTCTGCCGATTTCAAAGTCATTCCGACAGCTCTCTGTGTTAGAAGAAAAAAATGATTCGAGGTAGATAGTTTGTACAACAAATAAAACTAAAATAACATGGGTTTTCCATGATTTCAGTCTTTTTTTGCAAAGTTCATGTGGGGATCTTGTGAGTTTTACTCTTCAATAAATACTTTTAGATGGATTAAAAAGAAGATTCAGTTAGCAATAAAACAATTCATTTACCCTGTGTCTCCTTTTAAAGCTTGCTTTGTTTGTTGCCAGTTTAAAGTAAAATGTCATCCGCCAAGTGTAATTATAACTATTAACTTTATACATTTACCACGCATGTATAAAATCAAGTTGCATTGATCGCGAAACTTTAAATTCTTATACTGTAAGATGACAAATCTACAAGTGAAAAATAAGCCAGTATTCTGGAATAAAAACCCAAAACTCTTCATCTGAAAACTATTCTATATACCTGAGCTACAAGTAATATTTATAATGAAACAAGATCTGCGGGTAACAACCATGTGAAATACACTCTTCTAAGGAATAAGTGTCATTCTGAGAGAAGAGCCACTGTTGAGGATTGAAGGTAAACATTTTTAAACAGTGTCTGTCTTCAAGAAATGGCTTTCTTCTAAAGATGGACACAGTATTACACACAAGTAGTTCTTCTCAGAATCACACTCTTTGTTATCCGCAAAAACCTTACTTCAATTGTAACCACTCCCCATGCAATCAATGCTTAAAATCATGTTTAAGTATTCATGTTTTTTAGGTTTTTTTTAAGTTTATTATTTTTTTTAAAATCTGATTTTTAATTTTTTTTTTAAGTTTAAAAACAAAGTTAAAGACTATACCCAAACCTATTATTAAACAGATGAGGTACATGTATATGAATTACATAAAAAAACTATCGATACAAGAACATTTTACTATTATCCACATTGATAATATCGTTTTAGGACACCACAGACAAATTTGTACCTTGTTATCCATCGATAGAATGTTTGCTTTTTCTGAAAGAGGTTTTTCTTCAGAAATTCTGAAGGGTCTTTCTAGAACTGAACCCCCCCCCCCCCCCACAACAAAACAAAAAATAAAATATCTTCCCTGTCCAATCCACTCATTTGTATACCTCTGTTCTATTTACAAATTTATATTTCATCAAGAAAAAAAAGAAAAACAAAAGAAAACAAACCTAGTAACTAAAATAATATATATAAGATCGTATTATTACGAAACAAAAATAATATTTCATTTATCCACCATGTTTATACAGCTGCATTATGAGAGCTTGTGTTCTACTCATGTGTCTGCAGCTTTTTTTAAATAAATTTGTCCAGCTCTGGTTTACCACTTCAGAATACTTAAAACATGAGGGTGATTGTAGTAACGCACAATTATTTCTTACCACTTCCAGCTGGTAAAAAAGGCATTGTGTCAAGTTGGTTAATTTTGGGAAAAAATGATTTTCAAAAAACTAAATGAAGATGAAGAATCTTTTCTATGGATGTACAATACATGTTTGAGGAAACCAAGTTTGATGTTTAAAAGAAAATTTGGCCAACCAAACTGATCCAGGGGCAAGCCTGAGATTCAGTTTGTGGGCAAACCAGCTAATTGTCTTTATTTCACACCATGACAACGACTTTTAACAGTCACTTAAAATATAACACCCCTTGGCACTGTAATACATATTCCAAATGGAATACCAATTTTTTTTTTTTTTTAACCCAGCCCATTATTCAAAGCTACATACTCAAAATAACATCAAGTTTTTTGTTGTTGTGATGACCGGACAAGGAAGAATATTTGTAAGTTAAACTGCATCCAGTGTGTTGTCTTTACAAATATAACTGACCTAATAAAAGCACAGTATTTCTTTATCTGTTTCAGTTTTCCCATATTTTTAGATATTGCTTTCATCCATCATACGCTTCGCTCCTAAGTACCATTTTATTTATTTTTTTTAAAGTTTTTTTTAAATTGTTTTTTCGAATGACAGACTGGAGCTTACGCCCATTCAAGACACACTGATGGTTCAACATTACGAACTGAGAATAGCTGTGGAGATAGTTGGCCTCACTTCTAGCAATCAAACGGTAGTCGTAGTTTCAGTATATATATATGTCATTATTTAGCTCCTATTCATGTTATAGAGACTAGTTATTGGCTTGCCGTTGTTAACGTCTGAGGCTAGTTCAATCTCCACAGATGGGGGGTCCAACTTGACAAAAATGTTTTTTTTAATGAAAAACCAGTTAAACTGTGGATTCATCGGCATTTGCTGGCGAGTATTTCACATCGTTGTCAGCGTACTTGTCCGTGTCTGGTTCTAACACTCCACCCATCTCGGTTCCGTGCGCTTTATGGACGTTCATTGCTTCTATGCGATGTTGTTTCAACATGGGACCCCAGGATGGCTTCGATGTGGTGACATGTCTAAAACGCTGTGGATTAAATTAAAACAAAGCAAGGAATGTTTTAGTGCTTTGAACGAAAATTGTGTCTGGCATAATGTCTACCGATTGGTCTAAATTCTATTAAAATCACAAAAGTACAGAGATACACGTGACATGATTTGCCATGCTGTTTCAATCATTACATCAGTAGACAGACAATTTAGAGTAATCTCAATCTAGAGCAATTCTTAAATACAGTGTACATTAAATGTTTAATACATGATATTGAGTTAATAAATGACTGTGGTAGAACCACATGATTGACTGGAATGTCCTTCATTATAAACATGACATGAACCGGGTATAACCTATGGTTGTGCATTTTCAAATAATATGGTAACCGGATATTCGGATTTTGATCAAATATTCGATATTCGAAGGCCGCCGATTGTAAATTGCGCCACGTGATAAAACAAGCATGCATGATATGGTGTGGCCAAACAATGTACTAAACACAATGTCTCCCAGACTAGGATGGACTTGCTAGGTGGCGACCAAATGTAGACGAGAGGATGATTGGGGTAGGGATAATGATGGGAGCACCAATATAAAAAAAATTAAAAAAATTCAACCAAAACTTTTTTCTCTTGGAATATTTGATTAAGCACTGTACATCAACTTCGCAAATAGCACAGTGCGTACATGCAATCTGATTTGCATAATGATGCAGGTCTAGTTAATGATCACAATACTGCAAATACTGATGTCTAAGGTCTTAGTCAGGATTTAAAAATAGGATGTCCAAATTGTTCACTTACAATACTTTTACATGTAAATGACAGATAAAACAGGGTGTCCAAAATTGAAACAGTGTATCTAAAAGACACTCAGACACCCCTCTGGCCAATACCATGCCTGATGTCACCTCCACAATTAATGTCCCTCAATGTTACAACCACACTGAACAACAGTTAGCCATGATTTTCTCCTTGGTTTGTTTTTTTCAGTTTAAACGCGCAACTATGTAGTTAGTTCAATCACAAGCTACACACAGACATGCAACTTTGTAATTGGGAAAAAGAGGAAATAGCCGAGCACACAAAACTTTGTACAGTGTTTTTCAGTTTTCTATAGCACTATTATTAAAGAAACAAAGAGGAAATCAGCTGATCAGCTGAAAAGTTGCATGCCTGTATACAGTAACGTCAGGGAAACGGTAACGGTGATCGTTAGACAGTGATGCAATGTGTGCATCAAGAAATAGTGTGATCCTAGCTTACCTCCATGATGTTTCCTTCTGCCTTGATAAGCTCATAAATCATACAGGTAGGGATGGCGGAGATACTTGTCATGATCATGATCCAGCCGATGGCGTGAGCGCCCTTGGGGAATTCTTTATTTTCACCGGCCATAGGGACCTCCCAGTCAATCCAGTTGAACAGCAGGACAAACTGTAAATCGGTACAAAAGGTCATTTCAGATTGATAAACGGCAGCATTCCAAAGCCATTTAAATCTTATCCTGATGATGTTCCAATCATCATTACTGTTAAGAAACGGGCATGTTATCGCCCAAAATCCAATGAGTACATTATTACTTTAATAACCTAGTACACAGGACCTACGGCTTAACGTCCCAACTGAAGGACGAAGCAATTGTATGGTTGAGTGTCTTGCTCAACGACATGAGCTCCGCAACCAGCCAGTCCAGGATTTGAACGCACAGAACTTGAGTCTGATGCACTAGACCGCTCGACCAAGACACTCTAGTACTAAATACAGATTTCCGAGCACTTTGTAGCGGGGGTACTTACCGAAAGGATGGCTGGTGTAAGAGCGCACCAAAGCAGACCCCACCATTTGAAAAAAAAATTGTCGACAAGTCTATCTGATATCATGGTGCGGATATCATTGTAGAATCTTCGGACTCCGTATAGCCAACCCAATGCAATGCATTCACACAGGCCAAAGATCAACAAGGCAAAGTCGGCAGCGTACTTGTCCATTAAGATGACCCAGTAATTACCAGCCTGCAAAGTCAGGAAAAGGTTTGTATCATGAAAAGAACCCGGATATAACGATTCATTACCCATTCAGAAAACAGGATTTTGTCAGATCCAGTTTAGTTTTAATTCATTCTCCTTTCTAGTTTTGTATATGTAGAGGAGCAGTTTGAGTGAAGGGTTTTGGACCCACTGTTGCCCAGTTCTTTTGTTCTCTGCTGAGGGCAACAAGATACAACTACATCTTGTTGCATTGAACATGGTTAGGGTTAAGTAATATTTGTAGCTTTGCATGGTGAAAAGGATAAGTAAAGACTGTTGCAGTGACACCATGTGAAATTCTCAAATTGCGTAGTAATTAGTTCTGAAAAGAATTGGAGGTTACAACTCAACGTTTTGATCAGAATGCTCTGATCGTCATCTGGAGATGGATAGGGTTACTTAAATTTTATGTTAAAATGACCAATGTTCTCTTCAAGAACTGGTTACTTACTTGTGTAACGCAGTTTAGCCCCAACAAGAAACCCAGTGTGGTGTACGCCCCAAGAACCCAGATTTTCCTTGACCTCAAATACCGAGGGAACTCGTCCACAATTGATGTGACGACTGTCTCAACGATGCAGAGCTGTAGGACAAAAGAAATCAGTTTGATCAATTATTATCATCTTTCTTGAAATGAAAAGTGGAAGTAATTGTTATCAATCCCATTTTACCAAAACTAGGCAAAATTCAACAGAAAAATGATATAAGCTAAAAAATTTGAACTCAATGTGCACCGGCATAAAACTTAACGCTGAAACCTTTTTCTTGTATGTTTTCAGGCGCAACAAATTAAACAAATTGTGGCTTCAGCTTCGGGGATAATTGTACAGAGATTCTGCCATGAACAGAACATCACATTGTCATCAGAGGTGTGATTTGACAAAAGAAAACAATCCTGAAAAATGAGTAGTGGGCCTGGGTCTC
The DNA here is from genome assembly GCA_029582265.1 of Zoroaster sp. YZ-2022. Lineage (NCBI taxonomy): Eukaryota > Metazoa > Echinodermata > Asteroidea > Forcipulatida > Zoroasteridae > Zoroaster > Zoroaster sp. YZ-2022. The sequence goes on from CM055825.1 coordinate 35,537,477, forward strand.
CCTTTGGTCTAGAGGACAAAGCCCCCGGAACCTCCTGGATGTTTAATTTTGGAGAATTTACAGACTCTCCACATCCCCACAAACAAGAAACAAGAGGCTTGGACATAATATAGGCTACTCTTTCTTTCCTTGGTGGCTACTTCTCTTCTTTCAAGAGAATTCTGAGGCAAAAGGAGATTTGCCAAAAATTCCTGAAAAATCCCGAGAAATCACAGGATTGTTAATATTAACATAACATAAAAATTGGTCATGAGAATCAAAATCAAAGTCAAAATGTAGCAAAAACACGCAAATGAAAAATTCTACGCTTTACGATGGAAGAAGACAGTAGTAATAAAAAGAATATTTATAAAATGTCAAAATAAATCAACAAATTAACCGAGTACAGTCAAACCTGCTACGGTGGACACCTTGATAATGTGGCCACCTAGATAAAGTGGCAACCTGTCCAATGTGGCCAACCTAAAACTGCCACACAATATAACAACCTGCACATTGCCGCCACCTGTCCACTGTGGCCACTTTTCTCCCATCCTTTCAATTTATATAGAAATAATTCGACCGTCCAGTATACTTATACCTTGATATACTCACGGGCAAACCCTCACCTACCTGTGCCTCTGTAGTGTCCAACATCCAAAAGCACCATCCAACATCTGCTACATGGGAGGGAACAGTCTACAATCTTGGGACAAAATTATTGATGCCAGTTTTCCATTTTTCGATTTCATTTATCGAACTTCAATACTCTTCAATTTAAAGATTTGCCTGCAATTTTATTTATTTTTTATTTTTTTTGGTCCGCTCTGAGAAAATATGACTGGCTCTGGCAAAACCCTAAACGTGGATCCAATTTTCAAAAGTGACCTCCTAAATTTGTTGTGAAAATTAACAATGTTTTTAACAACGTTTCAGGATTGTTCTTTTTCCATCAAAATCCAGAGAAAATACTCAATATGGCGACATGAAAACTGGTCCCTCAGGTCAGTTTTTGACCTTTTCATGGCTGTTATGCATTATGGTAAATGCCGAGAAGTTTCGGGTTTTGCCAGAGCGGGTCACAAATATGTAAAGCGGATAAAGAAGAAGAGTTTAACTTTTCAATCTGGTTAGGGTAATTTGCTGCCGACTGTGGAAAGTTTGTGGCATCAACAAGTCTTGTCCCCCAACTTTAGAACTGGGTTAGCAATGACGCAGGGGGGGGCAGGGTCGGACCAACATCAGTCCTTTCATTTACCTGACTTCCAAGCCCCAGAGTGAGAAGCATAAAAAAGAACAACAAGGACCAGAGCGGGGAAATTGGTAGGCGTGCTACTGCCTCTGGGTAAGCGATGAAGGCCAGGCCGAATTCTGTAAAATGTAAACGAAATGGGCGATAGCGGATTAATAACTCGGTTCAAGTGGCTCTCCCGAGCAATAACATTAAACCTTCCCGTTTAATAGATCAAAACTGTGCTGGTTACTGTTAGTTTATGATGAGGAAAGGGGTGGGGTGGGGGGGGGGAGTTTAACATACCTTCAGCAACAACTTCCGAGACTGGCACTTTGAGCTCGTAGGCCATGTTCCCCATGATTGAGAAGATGACAAAGCCGGCAAAGATACTTGTAGCGCAGTTGACAAAAGGTACAATCATGGCATCTCTAAATAAGTAGAAAATGTAGCAAATTTTAGCAAACCATCAATAAAATCAAGAAATAATTATTTTTATGCATTTACAATGGTGTGCTTTTAAGTTAAAAACAAAAAATCCTGAAAAGTGGAGTGCCATGGTTGAGCGGTTTAGTGCATCGGATTTGTTTTCTGATGGCTGAGTCGTCAGAATGTGGGTTAGGACTGTGACCGTGGTACTTGTGTCCTTGAGCAAGACACTTTACCATAATTGCTTCTCTCCACCCAGGGGTAAATGGGTACCTGTGAGGGCAGAGTTGGTTGTTGTGTTTGATTAGCCCTATATGCGCCGAAATGGCAGCAATTGAGCTGTATACTCCCAGGGAGCTGAGATGGTTTCAGTTATGATTTATGAGCCTGATACCTTGTGATACCTTGTGTAAGAGCGCTTTAAAATGCCTCCATTATTATAATTATTAATATTATAAATGGGTAGCCGGCCTGGGTCTCCCTTTGGTCTAGAGAACAAAGCCCCTTGAACTTCCTGGATGTTTAATTTTTGGAGGAATTACAGACTCTCCACATCCCCACAAACAAGAAACTAGAGGTTTGGAAACAATACAGGTTACTTCTTTCTTTCCTTGGTGGCTACTTCTCTTCTTTCAAGAAAATTTTGAGGCAAAGGGAGATTTGTAAAAAAAATCCTGAAATCAGGAAAAATTCCAAGAAATCACAGGCCTATGAAATGTGTTATAAAACTTTTTGCAAAACTCCGATTACTACATTGCCATTCACTTCGCAATCACACACACATGAAGCAGGTCTGGATTTTTCATTCTTGTAGGGGCAAGGCCACTTTTTCCCCGAGTAAATTCACTTCCATTAGAACATGAGAATATCTCTGGGAACATTTTTAAGGGGCACCGAGGCCAAGACCGAGGCCAGAGACCGAGGCCAAGGCCAGGGCCAGAGACCGAGGCCAAGGCCAGGGCAATGGAGGCCATGGCCTCTGTGAAATTCCAGGCCTGGTGAGGTATGAACGGGCCCCAGTGGCCAAGGTATATGTAATGCCTACCTAAAGCAGTTGTTATGGAATTTGTTGTAAGACGACAATGTAATCAGACCGCCCCATGAAGCACTTAGAGAGTAGAAAATCTGTACAGCTGCATCCTTCCATACCTGAAGATATCAAGAAATTCATTAATGTTAATTTCAAAGAAACACATTCAATCGAAATAAAGCTTGAAAGACAAGAACAAGGCTAAAAGCCACTCAAGGTACAGGGCTACAATCGAAGAAAAATAAAAACAGGGATGATATTGTGAGAAAATGAGAAAAGGTAGGAAAAATGTTTGCCATTATCATTAGGCATATACTAGCCTATAGTGGTTTACCTCTATAGTCATGTATAAGCAAGGAAACTGTTTTTAATCTTGGTATTTACAATAAAATGATACACAAGGAAAGTTTCCATGGTCTGAAGTTAGTCCGAACCTGGTTTCATGGTAGGATTTTCAAAATCAAAAAAGGTAGGATTTCCTACAAAAGCAGGAATATTATCATGCCTGTAAAAAGTAAATAGACTCTTGAAACAGGATAGATCGTAGGATGAAGGGAAACATGCACCAGGCAAGGGTCAGAGCTGTGGCCAAGGATAGATCGTAGGATGAAGGGAAACATGCACCAGGCAAGGGTCAGAGCTGCGGCCAAGGATAGATCGTAGGATGAAGGGAAACATGCACCAGGCAAGGGTCAGAGCTGCGGCCAAGGATAGATCGTAGGATGAAGGGAAACATGCACCAGGCAACGGTCAGAGCTGGGGCCAAGGATAGATCGTAGGATGAAGGGAAACATGCACCAGGCAAGGGTCAGAGCTGGGGCCAAGGATAGATCGTAGGATGAAGGGAAACACGCACCAGGCAAGGGTCAGAGCTGCGGCCAAGGATAGATCGTAGGATGAAGGGAAACATGCACCAGGCAAGGGTCAGAGCTGCGGCCAAGGATAGATCGTAGGATGAAGGGAAACATGCACCAGGCAAGGGTCAGAGCTGCGGCCAAGGATAGATCGTAGGATGAAGGGAAACATGTACCAGGCAAGGGTCAGAGCTGGGGCCAAGGATAGATCGTAGGATGAAGGGAAACACGCACCAGGCAAGGGTCAGAGCTGGGGCTCATAGAGCTGCTAAGCAGAAAAAAATTGCTTTCCAGAAATATTTGCTTGGATGATTTTCTTGGTTACCAGCCAAACTTGCACATGAAATGAGTGAACTTTGGCTGGTAGTCTGTGTTGCTTAGTGAAAATATTTGCTTAGCAAAATTCCCTGCTTAGCAGCTCTGTGAAATTGGCCCCAGAATGGACTTATAAGGCCTCTACGTGCAATTTCATTATGTCAAGAAAAATATAATATGTGTATTTATAATTAATGCATTCTGCCTGGTCATCAAAGAGAGAAACCAGAACCGTAAACAGCGAGCATTGGTACAACTATAAATCCCATATGGACTCAAAATGTCTGATGATCCAATGCGAGCAATCATTGTGTTTTCATTTTATAGTCGCACTGGAACATAATAGACGTTCTCGTATCAAGACGCACCTCTCTCTAAACATGGCTTGAAGGGGGGTGGGGGGAGGAACCTAGAGTATGGCGCCCTCAACAGGTTAAACAGATAGCACATTTGTGACTGGCTCTGGCAAAACCCTATACTTGGACCCACTTTTCAAAATTCAGGATTTTTCTTTTTCCATCAAAATCTAAAGAAAATGCTCTATGGTGACATGAAAAGTGGTCCCTCAAACTGGTCCCTGGGGTCAGTTTTTGACATTTTCATGGCTGTTAATTATGGTAAATGCCGAGAAGTTTCGGGTTTTGCCAGAGCGGGTCACATTTGTTGGATCTGTCCTTATATATATGCAATGCACCTTGGGGTGTTTCAAGAGCTCCCAACGTGGGGTGATGAAAAATTTGACGCCGTCCATGTAGCCGTCCAAAGTAACGCCACGAATCAACAGAATGAAGAGGACAAGGTACGGGAAAATGGCGGTGAAGTAGACGACCTAGAGGAGAAACACAGAAAGCAAACATCTCACTATGGTCAGAGAGATCATAGTAATACTTCAATAAGTCAAGTACATGTAGCAGACTTTGTATGTCTTGAGGACCTACAATCCCGGCCAAAATAGTTGGAACACGTGGCAATAAACATACCCTCCCTTGTCCCCGCTCCCCCCACCAATGTTGTTATCTCCAGCCGGAGCACAGACCGCGCAATGAGAGCCAACATTGTCAGGGGGCCAGGGGGCCCAGCGAGATTTGACCGGGATTGTAGGAGTCACTACTGACAGCTACATGTAGGCACTAAGTATTAAATAAGGTCTCATTAAGTGAAGATTTTTATGAAGTTGAGCAAGTGTTTGAACTGATCAGTCGATAGCTTGAAAGTTTCACAACTACATGCAAATGTTAAACTGTTTTCATACCTGTTAATTTTAACATCATTAAGAATTTATCATGATCAATATTGCTTCGGTTTGCACTAACACCATGTATTTATCTCAACTATCACTAAGTGAGGTACAGGGTTCTGAAAAGAACTTGTATCTCAACTATTGCTAAGTCAGATTATGAGCATATGATTAGAGCATGTATGTTCTCACTTAGCAAATAGTTGAGAAACGAGTTGCCCGAAAAAGGTTCTTTTCAGCACCCTGTTCCTCACTTTGCGATAGTTGAGATAAACACATTGTATAACTGCAAATCAAAACAATATCAAAACTACTTCTTCCATATTATATTTAAGCAGACATGGAACTAGCCAGATACCCACCTTGCCAGATGACTTGACGCCCTTCGCCAAACAGACGAACACCATGACCCAGGCTAGGAGAAGGCAGAGTGCCAACTGCCAGATCACGTAACCAGAACTGAAGATGTCGCCGGAATCATGCAAGACCCCCTGCCTGTAAAGCCAGCATGAAACAGGACAAGTCAGACCAAGTCAAGAATGGCGAATAACACCGATTCCCCTCAAAGCAAAAGGGCATCTGTGCCAGGGGGGTCCTCTGTGCAGAGTCTTCTGTGCCAACAAATCATAACTTAAAGGCTGAACTCTAGATAACCTCAGCACATTTTTTTTCTTTTCAGGATTCATTTCTTGAATAGTTTTGCTCTGAGTGTGCATCACTCTTTCTGCGGATGAAGTCACAGTATCTAACCAGCATGGGCATCTTTTGGATGCCATATTGGGTAAAATAATGGATTCGTTTGAAATAAATGCAAGAGTATTGCAATTTATTTATTTGGACTGGACATCCTGTTTTTCAATTAATGCAAAGTATGAATAAACAAATTTTGATACCCTCTTTACAAATCCTGGTTTGGCCGAGCGGTCTAGCTTACCGGATTCAAGTTCTGGTGTTAGCAACATAATCTGGGTTCGAATCACGGCCGTGACACTTGTGTCCTTGAGCAAGACACTTCATCATAATTGCTTCTCTCCACCCAGGGGTTAAATGGGTACCTGTGAAGGCAGAGTTGGTTTGCTCTATATGCGCTAGAAATGGCAGCAATTGAGTTGTATACTCCCCAGGGAGCTGAGATGGTTTCAGGAATGATTTATGAGCCTTATGAGCAGGAATAATATAATGCGCCTTGAGCACCACTTAGTTGGTGGATACGTGCGCTATATAAATCCACACATTATTATTATTATTATTATTATTATTATTATTATTATTATTATTATTATTATTATAGATGAAGTGATCAGAAAAAAGATAGAAATGTTTGGGTTTCTCTCGGTCTTACATACCTGTAATATTCCTCGCTTGGTCTGACCCTGAGGTGCTGCAGAGGATCAACGTAGTTGGTGGTATTCCCGTCAGCAGTCAAGTTGTACTGGATCAGTTCAGCCGTCGTCATGTTGGCAATCGGGATACACTCGTTCTCTGCGGTGATGACGCCGTCGTTGTCGAGGCAATCCTGCACCAAGGTGCTGCAGAACGGGGAGTTCCACTCGTGATCGCAGCCCACCCAGGGCAGCGGACCCGTGGTCATGGACTGGATGATGTAGAAGATGGTGTAGCAGATGATGACGTTGTAGTAGATGGCCACCAACGCTGACACAATGACCATGCCATAGCCAACACCTGGAAGTGATTGACAAGAGACGATGTGGATTGAATCTGGATGGGTACTCGGCAACACACCCAATGTCTGATCTCCATTGTGATGTGGAGCAGCAAAAATTGTCAACACTGTCATGGTTGTACAGAGGTCTAACTTTCAAGAACCATCCCCCGCCCTCCAGTGCAAAATTAACACTTGGAATGCTTTTTCATGTTTTTTTTATGCATATTCGCCCTGAACAAAACCACACAAGGTACAGGGCTAGAATAGAAGAAAAATAAAAAGTAAATAGACTCAGAGGAGGTGAAGGTGGGAATTGAGATTCTTCTTGAAACGGGATAGATCGTAGGATGGAGGGAAACATGCACTAGGCAAGGAATTCCTGTTAACGACTTTTTAAAATTCCGACTGAACATTTTTGGCTAACAAAATGAAGAAAACTTGGATGGAGGCTTTAGAAGTAACATTTGCCGACAACCTTTCACATACTTGCCAGCTTTTGTTTTAAACTTATGTTCGCATTGGTTGTTTTATACATTCGGGAGTATTTATGTGTTTTTACAAAATTGTTTATGCAGGGTTCGTACACTTTTTTACTTTAATAATTCCATGACTTTCCATGACCTTTACAAACAAGTATTCCATGACTTTTCGATTCGTGCAAAGATTCGCGCCCAACATGGATTCGCGCCAGGCATGCCCGATACGCTATAAAAAAAATACCGATACGATATAAATCGGCCGATACGCTATCGATACGCTATCGATACGCTATCGATACGCTAGTATAATTTATTCCATGGTGAAAAAAAACACCCCAAAATTTCCTTTGTTCAGTTCGAGAACTAATTGTGAACAACAATAATTTGTTGCCACTGAGGGATTTATTTCATCTTGAAGGAAGCTTTATTGATACATTTTAATTGGCCGGCAACTTTGTTTCTTTTCAAGAGAATGTTTTTGATGCAACGCATTTGTAACTATGCGGCCTGCCGCGATCTATTTATAAGCATTCAATGTTAAACGACACTGGTTCCACTACCACACTGCTTAGGCAAAAACCAGATGAGCGGGGTACCCGCGTGCCAGGCAGAGTGGGAACCACGCGTGTTTAGTTTATAATAGCTTTAAAACCAGCCAAGAACCAGGTCCCAGAGGTTAATGTCACCTGGTCTGGGAGTGTAAAACTACAACCGTCAGTCATTGTCAAGTGAACAATAGCCCCAACTCTTGTCTTGGCTCTAATCCCAAACTGATACAAAGTCGGCAGACATTTCTTTGATGTGAACTTGTGACCCAGAAATTGTGTCTTTTTAGTTGCAGGTTGTCTTGTTTCTTTTTCTTTTAAAACCAGTTTGCGTCGGGAATAAAAATGTTTTTCTGGGCCCCTGTGCGGGTTTCTTTTTCACACACAATCAGGTTTTTTTTGCGTGAATTTTTTTTCGTTACGTCAATGAAACCATGGAGGTAAGACGAGACACCCCCATTTAGCTTATTAGCAGATAAATTGGCGTGTTTCCCGTGGGAATTATAGCCAGGAGGGCGTATTTTTGGTGTTGCGTCTTTAGAAGTCAACCGAGCCCTCGAAAGAATTCTTCGTCGTATTTACACATCAACCGAGCATGGAGGAAGGATTCCTTCCCCATTATCCGAGTGGCATGGTACCGATTAACAATGGGACAATGGTGCACGGCAATTGGTCTATAGAAATCTTAGTATACCTCAGCTGGACAGATTTCAATGGAGACAAAGACAAAGGTGTGGAACAGGTTTACGAGTGCCCCCGCACAACCACCCATGTGAAGCGAGCGCGTTTACACAGCCCCCGCTCTTGTGCCGAACAAGTGTTGCACAATAACACGTCAACCGAAGCACGAGCACTGCCAAAATGGCATGTTTTCACATCACCCAAAAGGACAATGGAAGCTTCCACAGCGTGTGGTCACGTCTTCTGTGCACGTCACTTTACGCACGTGGCTCGTTATCACGTCAACCGAGCATGCATACAAATATTCCCGAGTTTCCTATGGCGTGTTTATACGCTCTCCGATCCGCGGTGCGAAAAAAAAATTGCGCGTGTACACGGCCTCCGACGCGAACTGGTTTTAATAAGTCTTAAAATTCCATGACTTTCCATGACATTTAAAGAAGTTAACCCTTTTCCATGACTTTCAAGGCCTGGAAAATGCAAACGCAAAATTCCCTGACTTTCCATGACCCGTACGAACCCTGTTATGGGTACCCGGGTATCCGAAGATTCCAAATTTCGGGTAATCGGTTCCCGAAATAACCGAAAACACATAGCCCTACCTCTTTCATAAAATCAAATATTGTGTACAGCTTCATGCCATGCCTTGCTCTCAAGGCATTGTCCAACTCAGTATATAAATTGTTTATAAACAGGTTCAAGAAAAAAAGATAATGTTGGACAAATATGTGATTAACATTCCCATTCAATGGTAAGACAAGGTACTAGCCAACCTGCATGACAACCAAACATGTAACAACGACCATGGACTTACCTCGGAAAAGGGGTACAGAACGCCAGCAGCTGATTGGTCCACTGCTGCCGTACTGTCCAAAGGTCAGCTCGAGGAAAAACAGCGGCATGCCGGCGAATACAAGCATGATGATATATGGGATAAGAAACGCACCTAGAGAAAAGAAAAAACTAATGTCAAGATGGTCTTTTTTTTTTCTTTTTTTTTTTAAGGATTCAGGCAGACCTGTCAGTGGAAATTAGGATTTCACTTAATTTTCTGGTATTTGTGTCCTCTATCACGTTGCTGTCGGCACATAGCCATCTTCCAGTTTCTAAGCCCTCTAACTTTCAGTTTAAGAAGAGAAAGAAAAAAAAGGATTGAAGAAACAACTAAATCAAAATTACTTTTGAATGTTCCCTATAATTTGCGATTAAATAAAACATGTTTTGGGCCAAAAAAAAGTGTCCGGTTTCTGTTCTCCGCACGCCACCTCAGACCTGCACGTTGGCATTTTTAATTTTTTTTTTTTTGTGCTATGAAATGATCTCCAATTGCAGCCAAAATTGCTGGATTGATTGGAATTCTGCCATGCTGTGTTTTAAACGACTTTTACATAGGGGTATGAACGTTTGCCCGATTTGTGAGGCATCTCTTAGCCACCGTACTTTGTATATGGGAAATTTGGTCCTTGCGTATACAATGTATCACAAACATGTATTTCCCTGTTGGTAAAAAAAAAAGCATGTCACCGCACCAATTTTGAAGCCGACTGATGACCAGAAACCAGAGACTTTTTATTTAGCCTTGTGTAAATAAGGATTTAATGAGAGGCGACAATGAGGCGACAATTTGTAGCCTTAAAAGTACGAGAGCACCTCCCACTTATTGCCAATCCTTTTGTGTGTGGATTCCAAAATCCACTTCTCTCCCGAGCAGTAGGGGAGCCTTAGCCATCATAGATGCATTATCATTACTAGTTAAAGAACTGGCAGCTTTCCCAAAAGTTGGGCTAGATGCCCAAATAAAAATAACCGCAAGAAGGAACTTTGGCCGAGATCCATTTGCCCGAATGTTCATGTTATAAATTCATGGCGTGCAGACATAGAATTTCCTCTTATTTATATTTCACTGCAGATTGAGTTGTATAATCCTGGGGAAATATGTTGCTATGTAAATCCATCTTGACAGCTGACAAGCACAGGAATAAATACAAATTGCATGCATTTTTTTTTTAAACTAGCAATAAATGGAGGCACCAAGACCAGGACAGCATCTAGGCCACTACCTCTATGGCATATGTGAAGTTCCTGGACTTGAAACCTTCACTCATTTATACAAAGACTTTTTAATATCGTATCGAATTGCGGTAACACCATGTGTATAAATCTCAACTACGCTAAGTGAGGTACAGAGTTCTGAGAAGAACCTTATCGCACAACTCGTATCTTAGCTGTCGCTAAGTGAGACTATGGTTCAAGGGAGAACCAATATCGTGCAACTCATTCCTCAACTATCGCCAAGTGAGAATGTGGTTCAAGGAGAACTGTGGGGACTTTTCTGTTTCAATTGACATGCTCTAAATCATCATGAGGAGAATGATGTTTGTAGATGCAGCTCCTTAAGTAGTATTACATCTTAAGACTTTTCAAACTTCGCTTGATTATTGAAAATCTTGTTAAATTTGTTCATATCAAAACACTCGTTTGTCTGTATTGATATAGCACCTGTAATACACTCCCTTGCAAAGTGTTCAACTTTCTGGTAATACCCTTTATAAAGAAACCCTTTATAAAGAAACCCTTTATAAAGAAACCATTTATAAAGAAACCCTTTATAAATAATTATATTATACATGTAAGTAATTCACTCCTACGCAGTATGTGGCAATGACGAAAAAACCTTTATGTTTTCATTTCATAACAAACCTATCGTTGGTTGAGAGGATTGAAAATGATTTTACACTTTACTGAAACCACAGACCAAAGTATAATTTTGTATACATTTGCTCACAGCAGGTGGTAACATAAAAAAAATGCCGATGAAAGGAAAGGGGGGGGGGGGGGCAGGCATTCATTCAGAACAAAGTGCGGTGTTGTTGGTACAACCGTGTTGTTGGTACAACCGTTGTCAAAAACAGTTGAACTTTTCTTTTTACTGAAATACAAGTTTGGCATTAAGCCAGTACTCACTTTTGGTTTAAAAAAAAAAAAGGTTTATGGAGTGTCGTTGCCAAGCGACGTAGTGCATTAGACACAAGTTCTGGTGTTGCCAGAATGTGGGTTCAAATCCAGGCCTGGTATCAGTTTTTTCACAATAGTTGCATTACACCCAGATCTTACTCAGCACAAAAGAATATTTTCAGAAATGTGTTATATGTATGCTATAGAAGAGATAAAGCAACATTTTATGCATGTCCATAAAATGTAATGCAATTAACCAGCTTTTTTTCTCTTAATTTCTGTAACAAATTTCTTAAATATTTTTGTTGTGCTTTTATTTATTTCTTGTCCAATTCCAACAGCGGACGAGCCGCCAATTACAGGAAATGATAAATAAAAATATAAATATAAATAATGAATTAAAAATTAAATATCAATAGAATGCAAACATTTTAAGACACTCAAATACATCAGTTACTGGTACAGGCTAAGGCATGGGAAAACCTGAGTAAGGTCTGGGTATAATGCAACTGCTGTGATGAGTGAAATATAAGTAATAAATTATATCATTAAGAGTCAGTCCAATACCTCAAAAATGTAATGTGAGTAATCGTGGAATTGACCAAAGGGAGACCAAGGTCCACTACCAATTTTTCATGATTTATTTATTTATTATTATTTTTTTTTTTAATTGTCAAATCACACCCCTGTATACTGGAATTATTCAAAGGGAGAGGTGTTATACCGTCAGGGTTCTACCCATGGTGGTCGGCACCGGAAACCCCGACAACCACTCATTTTCCAACTTGCCTCTTTCCTTTCACAGATTATCAATAAAAGATGACAGATGTTGTCTTTACCAGTGAAAATTTAAGCATTTCTATACTGAATAGCTTGAAATAACGCCCCCATTCTGTGTTACAGGATTCTAGTCCTGAGACTTTTCATCTTTTTTTCCGGCACTAAAATATTCCTGGGCAGAACCCTGTACCGTCACACAAGTTTTCTAATAAATAGAGAATTAGCTCTTGCAAACTGCTTACCAACCTGAAGGACTTGTAGTATAAATGCAAAATAGTAGTTATTGGCCTTACGTTTCAAAACCTAGGTTCTTTCTCAAAGGCACAAGTTTTCTGTTAAACTGTGATCAATCTTTACTGTGTAACTGTTTTCTGATGCTTTGGCAGGCGGGAATGATCCATCTTCCAAATCAATAATTTGATATAGCATGAAGGCTATATTTTCTCTTGGCCTCCCGCCAAAACCTTTGGTCTTTGGTTTGTTATGGTTTCCAATAATTTCTCACGGGCAGCCTCCAGCTGCCGTTCATGCTGACATGTCCATGGATACAGGTCGTCACAACATTAAATCCCCAAGGTTTCTACTCGTCAAAAGTTTCCCAAAACCCCTTATAGTAAGGTACAATTCTCGGAGTGGGAAAATGGGGACAGGAATTAAACGGCTCATTATTAAGAATTCCTGCTGACTTTCTTTAATGACATTATTACTCAAATTATAACATTTTTGTAATAGCAAGGACAAATATTTAGGGGTTCCAGCTAATGGCAAGTACATTTTTGCTGCAATTACATACATATGTACGTCAATCCAAAGAACATCATGTACATATACTTCCAACAGTCTTTTTGAGTCGTAAAAGGGAGATTTGAAAAAAATCCTGAAATCCTGAAAAATCACTGGCCTGATCGTATGTTAAATACTAATATTTCTCAGAAACATTCAGTACGTGATTGTACATGTATGTAAGAATGATAAGAATAAATTTTCCTCCCGTGGCCAACTCTCAGCTTCGCCTCATTGAATGGAACATTCCATCTTTCAACTCATGAAAATATTCTCACCATTGCACTCAAACATTCATTATTTATATATTAAGCACTTTAGAAGAACGTTTGTGGCATGGCCACTGGACTTGCCTTTCTAATGTACATGATATTTGGGTGTTGTATACATTGTAAATTATGTCAGGGGTGTAATTGGGCAGTTTTGAAAAATCCACGTAAATTTTGCTAGGGGTATTGGGACCGCTGTTGTGAACAGCGCTGGGGTGAAATCTATTTAGTTCTGAGCGTTTTGCTTTGCTTTCTTTGATTGCTTAAATCTTTAAAATCCAGAGGATCTCCACATTGCTATTTGTAAAAATCTGAAAATCTGGACAAATCACACCACTGTTATGTAAAGTCAATTCATTCATGTTCAAAAGTTTAGTCATCTTTAGTGTTAGTTCCATTTTTTTTTTTTTTTTTTAAATGATTTTACAAATTTGTATTTTGATACATCTTTTTCTCCTACATGTAATTCTCCATCTGATTTTTCTGGTATCATCAATTTACTTCTCTTCCATCTGGGCATTTTGTTCACGTACATGGAAAATCTGTTATCTGTGCAAATCAATTACTTTTCTCATCGAGAGAATTTGTGCGAGATAATGTGGGGAGATTAGATGGCCCAGCAAGGCAGAATATGCCTGGTTTGCTGAAGCACTTTTTTTTTTTTTTTAAATCCACAGGATGTCGTCAAATAAACCCGGCTGTAATATTAGCTTTATCGGGGTTTTGTACTTTGAAGTTCAAACCCCACGACTCTAACCCCTGAATAATGCTGAATGCATATTATTTATATTAAAAAAATTATTTAAAAAAAAAAAAAAAAACTGTCCCACTTACCAATGTCTTTACCCAACGCGAGATCCTTCCCACTCACAAATGTCTTTACCCAACGTGAGATTTCAAATAACAGTCTATATACCCACCCACTCACTCGCTTGTTTTTCTTTTCCTTGTCTGAAAGCGACTCCGAAGAATAAAATCCACTCGGCCTGCTTCTTTAGAAATATTTGTCATGCATGTCTGTATTCAGAGCGCCTAGAGATTCCCTAGTATTTTTTAGTTTTTTTCTTCTGTTTGGGGCATCAAATCCCAGTCGGCAGATGACACTCAGTTATACATTAATGTTGATCCCCGAATACCTGGTGAATCAGATCGCGCAATTTCCACTTTATCTAAATGCATTTCGGAAATCAAATCATGGATGTCTAAAAATATGCTACTCCTCAATGATGACAAAACCGAATTTTTTATTGCTGCCAATCCCAACATTTTGCATAAGTTTTCAGATATCTCTTTTACCATAGGTAAAACTATTATCAAACCATCCAAAACTATAAGGAATCTTGGAGTAGAATTTGATAGTGCAATGAACATGTCCCATCATGTATCATCAATTTGTAAGTCTGTTAATTTTCATCTTCGTAATTTATCACGTATCAGAATGTTCATTGATGATAACACATGCCACCATGCAGTCCGTGCTTTAGTAACTGCTCGACTTGACTACGCTAACTCACTTCTCATAGGTTCATCAGCCAAAGAAATTAAAAGACTTCAGCGACTTCAAAATAGGGCTGCTAAACTCATATTCAAGACAAAAAGTCTGACCATGTATCTCCGCTCCTCCAACAGCTTCATTGGCTACCTGTACAAAAACGTATCGATTTTAAAATTATGACTATTACTTTTAATTGTCTTTCTAATAATGCACCATCTTATCTATGCGAGCTTATCTCGCTATACCAACCTAATCGTAGTGGACTTCGCTCTAGTTCTGACCAAAAGATGCTCTGTAAACCCCGCACTCATCTTTGTTCTGCAAATAAGGGTTTCTTTGCTTCTGCGCCAAATCTGTGGAACAATCTCCCATCAGATATTCGTCATACTAGTGAACTTCAGATGTTTAAAAGTAAACTTAAGACTCATTTATTTTAGCTTTGTTGTACATCTTATTTTATTCACTGTTAATTTTAGAATTACATCTCATTTTATTCACTGTTAATTTCAGAAATTATTAAGTTGATCCATTTTGTAAAGCGCTGTGATACCTTTCAGTCGTGTAAGAGCGCTATATATAAATGCTATTATTATTATTATTATTATAAGGAAGATGCAACACAATGATAGCATTTGCTCTTGTCCCTATAATACCATCACTGTTTTTGATCAATCAGAATGAGGAGTAAATTTTTGAAAAACATTGTGAAGAACCACAGGTAAACAAAGTCCTGCAGTCAACAAACTCCTTTTTAAAGAGAATGTACTGTACAACATTGGTTATTTACCTGCTTATGTCTGTAAAAGATTTTGAACATTGTAATTAATCCACTCTTTTTTTTCTTTAGTGGTTGCTAATAAAATTATTCTATTCTAAATTGGCTGGTAACCAATAAAACCTGCTTTTAAAGCAATTTACTTGACAGCTTTGCAAGCTCCATGAAAGTGGACCCAGATGAGATCAGTTGTGATTTGTCAAAGCAATAGAGACAGATTACGCGCAGCGGACATCATTCTATGATCTATACTCCAGGCAATCTTCTCTCCTCGTAATCCCCAATTGATTTTCAAAAGATGATTCCCTGGCTGGAAAGAATCCCCCGACTGTTAGCCTGCCGGCACAATCTTGTTTAATCTAATGATAATGTCAGGGTGTTGTCATTGCATATGATTAACTTTGTGTCTGGTCAAAATGTGTTTTGATTTTTGGGGGGTTGAATTATTATTAACCCTCCTATTACTACAAGGGTCAAAATCAATCAAAATGTTGATGATATACTTGCCAAGGTATATCTAGTGCACTTAAAAGTCAAACACTGTCAAACACTGTCAAACCTTACGTGTAGTAAGTACACTTACAGGTTAAAATGAGTTGACCGTTTTTGACT
Organism: Zoroaster sp. YZ-2022; assembly: GCA_029582265.1. Taxonomy (NCBI): domain Eukaryota; kingdom Metazoa; phylum Echinodermata; class Asteroidea; order Forcipulatida; family Zoroasteridae; genus Zoroaster; species Zoroaster sp. YZ-2022. Next base: position 35,553,592 of record CM055825.1, read on the forward strand.
GGTAAAAGCATTGTCTGGTATTGTTCAGGGTGGTCAAAATTGGGTCAACAGTCAAAACAGGCAGTTGACTGATATTGGCCTCTATTGTGCAGCTATAGTAGGAGGGTTAAAACAAATAATTCAAAAAGTTTTATTGATTCAATTTCAAACTGAAAGTCACCAGAAGACAACTTTTTTTGGAAATCAATTCTGTGGAATTACATGTATCCATAGTCATACAAGTGTGCACATTTTCATAGTTCTTTCAGAAGACTTTCAAAAAAAAATTTAAAATTTTTTTTTAAAATCATCCAGCCTTTGCATGTTCAACTTGTGCTTCAGTAAAAAATAATAAATTCACTCCATAAATGTGTAAAAGTTTGTATACAAATAGATTTTTGCTTTTAACCCAAAATCTTTTCAGAGAAATTTAGTAAATTAATACAAAACAATATTCAAGAAATATCTGGTCTTTGAAATATAAAATGTCTTCTACTGTACATGTAGAGGCACAAGTGTCATGTGACACACATACCGGATCACAAGATATGCGGCCGCATAAAGGTGAGTGCCTCCTTACAAGGAGGCACTCGGCCAGGCTTCACCGCTGTGTGAACCCTGAATTACCTTTATGGAAATCCATGGGTTGTCATACAACACGGTAAGCAAGTAATACAATATATTGTATTTCCCAGTTTACCCCAAGTGGCCCCCCCCTCCCCACTTTCTGACCATTAAGACCAAGTGGCTTTGTTGAGGAAACAAGAAATCCAATATGGCTTCGGCCTGCAGAGGATATTGAACACAAGCTTCTGTTTAATTCGCTGGTAGTCTGGTTGGTCAGACATGAGCTAAATGCAACGCAATCTCTAAGGGCCCTAATAAGGTTTCATAAACACAGATTTGTGAGGCCTCTCTTAGCCACCATACTTGGAACATGTATATGGGAATTGTGGTCCTCACGTACACATGTATCACATATTTCTCTGTTGGCAAAAAAAAGGTGTCACTGCACCAATTTTGAAGCCGACCTATGACTAGAAACCGGAGACTTTTTTTTTGGTCTAAAAAAATGGGTAGTGGGCCTGGGTCAGTGAACGATTTCCCCTGTATCGCATCGCAAAATGCGATGTAATTTGGACAATCTGCGATGAAATTTCAAACAATACATTGCAAATTTTACGACACAAATTGCGACTGATTTTTTTCGCTATTGTGGTTTAATAATAAAAAAATTTGAAATCATATTCACAAACCTTTCCCGAAATAACGTTTACATGTATATTTCCTACAAAAAAATATCAAGAGATCCGTCCCGACTGGGTTTATTTCTGTGTTTTTTGGTGTTTTTTTTGGGTTTTTTGGGGGGCTTCGCACGTGTTTACTTTTTCTTTTCCCGAGTTTGGGGGTTGGAACATTGAGCAATTGAGCCACCCCCTCTATACACAATAGTACTCTAGAAACGTTACTAACTTCATTTTATAATAAGTTTTTGAAAATTAACAAAATGAGCATTCATTTATATATGTAGTGTTGAGATTTAGAATCATTTCGGCACACAATAAGATTGCACTTTCTACCACGATTGCATTTTCCTGACGAATTTTTAATAATCAAAATCAAGCTTGATCATACCACGAAGTAACGTTACACTTGGCGAAATCACTTTGAAAAGCACCCGAACATGTCGCAGTCGGTAATTTGTTTTCGTGATATTGCCTCTGTTTTAGGATATAATAATGTAAACAAAAAAGAAACTGGACAGAGGATTAACTTACATGAATGACTGCAATTTGGCGAAAATAATTAAGAAATTGGCCTAGAAGAAAGAAACACATTTTTTTTTTACCACCTGTGGCACTAAAGACTTATTTCTGGTAAAATTTGGACATTCATATTATGAACCAAACAGCAAAGCCTTGAAAAACGACACCTTTACCTATGCACACTACATATTGTAATTTTAAGCATTTTAAATTTGCTATGTACACAAAATTCACAGATTGCTAGATACAAAAAGTTATTTTGCTATGCAAATTCATTTTTTGCATCGCAGTTTTGCTATGCAAAATCTTTGAACGAAAACAAGGTTTATTGACATTTAACTAAAGTTCATTGTGATAGAAACAAATTAATATTCAAGTTCTGATTTTAGATTATAAATATTTTGCAGTTTGTTAGTTTCATAATATTAAATATTTTAGTACGCAAAATCATGTCCTTATCCAAAGCCAACATAACATAAGGGATATCCTTATTTAGAAGGCAGGGGCGCGGCAAGGCGCAAGGCACATGGATCGTTTTCCCACAACGAGTTAGTTCCGCCCACATCGCCTTTGCTCGACCAATGACATTATTCAACACGTGTTTTGTGACATGAACATCTATGTCAACTTGCTATACGCATGCGCTCTGATTATGCATACACCAGTGATCATTGTCTTCTGATATGATAGTCACACCTGACAGTCACGTGTGAGGCCGCTGTAGCTGCATGATGATGGCTGGGGCGTGCGCGGGTGTGATCAATTGGGCTTTCTTTTGTACAGTGTATATGGTACATTGTAACTAAGCAATTTTTACAGTTTTATTTCAGAAATAACTTTCAGTAAATACAATATATTGTCACCAAGATGTTATACTTCGATAAAGATCGAATTAAATATGGTATCCTTTGTGGAGTGTCGTGGCCGAGCGGTCTAGCTTACCGGACTCAAGTTCTGGTGTTAGCAGCAGAATGTGGGTTCGAATCCCGGCCGTGACACTTGTGTCCTTGAGCAAGACACTTAACTATAATTGCTTCTCTCCACCCAGGGGTTAAATGGGTACCTGTGAGGGCAGAGTTGGTTGATTAGCCCTATATGCGCTGTAATGGCAGCAATTGAGCTGTATACTCCCCAGGGAACTGAGATGGTTTCAGGAATGATTTATGAGCCTTATGAGCCTTATGAGCAGGGGTAATGATATAATGCGCCTTGAGCACCACTTAGTTGGTGGATACGTGCGCTATATAAGCCCACACATTATTATTATTATTATCCTCTATTATAAAGGTCAATTTTGTTAACATTTACATGTATTTGTACACCAAAGGAGGCATGTTTTAAACAAGAATGAAAACGGGTATCCGGGTATCCGAACTTTCCTGATTTTGGGTATCCGGTTCCAAAAATATCCGAAAACGCACAGCCCTAATAGTTTGTACGTTGTACACATTACCCATACCATAGTAAATGTATCACAACAAGGAAATAAATTTCTCAGTTACAGTATTGTATTTACATTTTCAAGGAATAGAAAACTATACCTTTCTCAGTTTTGGGAATTTTGTGCATGGTACAAAGAGTATCAGATTACTCTTTACATTCAGGATGAATTCTGTAACAGTCGCCCTAGATTAACCCTAACCCCCTATAGGTATTCTGGCTAGGAACCTTCCTGAATCCTCCAAAATCCATCAGTCGCATTTTTGGAAACATGCCTTTATCTTCAAAATGCACCATGCATTTTTGTTGATCTTTCATATTCAGCACTTATGGCCTATACTTATTGCCAGGTAGTAATTTTGTCCCATTTGAATGAGGTGAAAGTACCAGTTTCGAACAGTGCTGAATTTTCCCCAAAAAAGTGCCCCTTGGAGGATTTTGCAGGATTTGGGGTGGTTAGGGTATAAAAAAAATACCATGTACCAAAAAACATTTTCAGTGTACAGTTGCATATATCAAAACACAACTGTTACAGGATAACCATATTTGAGTGTAGAAATTCAATAGTCCTGCCACGAATCTGCAAATATGATATTCAAAATGATGACCGTTTCAATCGATAATCAATCCATTTGTGTCTGTACTGCCAAAATTCAAAAAGCTATCCTAAAAAAAGGTCTTTATCTTTCATACATTTCTAAATTTCCAATGACGATGGGACGACACCAAAAACCAAATTTCCCAATTGTTCACTACCACTGGACTGCTAGTTTACCGGTACTGGGCCCAATTTCATACATCTGCTTACAGTAAAAAAAAAAATTGAAGCTTATTAAAGCACAAAAAAGTGCTTAACGTAAGCAAATTTCACAGGTTAGCAAGGATATTCTACTTGTGCTTATGTGTACTATGTGTAACTAATGATTCCTCGGTTACTCGGCTAGCGCACAAATTTTGCGCTTACCCTGGGGATTGTATGTAAGCGCGGAATTCCAAGTAAAGAAGCGCAATGTATTTGGGTCCAGGTCTCCTGGCCGTATCTAACAGGATGTCAATTCAATTCATTTTCATGAGGACTTTCCGCACAGGTGCTACGGCGGGTTCAAAAGGACAGTTGCTGCTACCGGCCCTGCCAAGACGAGCACCTCCTAAAATGTCTGATCAATCTTGAATGAGTGATCGATGAGCGAAAATCTGTCACAAACTCGACTTTAATTCGCTTGAATGACTCCAACAAGTGATGACACTGACAGTGACCGTGCTTGGCAGAGGGTTGGCAGGGATTCGGAGGAAGGAGCCAAGAATGTCAATCCTAATGATTAAGAATGACACTGGCACAATCATGAAATGGGCAATTCCATGGTTACTCATGTTACATTTTTTGAGGTTTTGGGACCACTAAAAATGCCATAACATATATATTTCACTCAGTTTTTTTCACAGTAGTTGCATTATACCCGGACCTTATTCAGCATAAACCAAAAAAAAAAAATCATAAATTTGTTATACAGTGTGAGCTATATACAAGAAAATGTTATGCATGTCTGAAAAGTGTAACATGAGTAACTAGCATTTTATCTGTTATATAGCATACATATTTCAAATTTGTTAAATTATTTGTTTGTGCCGAGTATGATCTGGGTAAAGGCAACTACTGTGTAAAAACTGAGTGAAATTTACTTAACAAAATTATGGCATTAAGAGTGGGCCCAATACCTCAAAAATGTAACGTGAGTAACCGTGGAATTGCCCATATGGCAAAACAATCCACTAATCCACATTTGGTAATAGTCCCTGTCCACCTGAAAAACTAGGACACATCTAGTCCTGCACCAAGATGCTGCAACTGAGTGTGCGGGTATAGCACGATGTGAACACATGAATTCACAAATTGTCTGGGCTCGAGAATTAGCTACTCAAGTTTTAAGTAAGACTAATTGCGGTGACACCATGTGAAATTCTCTATTGAGGAGTAATTAGTTCTGAAAAGAACTGGAGGTTACAACTGGAGGTTACAACTCTCCTGAGGTCGATCAGAGCATACTGATCAAACCGTCAAGTTGTAACCTCCAGTCCTTTTCAGAACTAATTACTCCTCAATAGAGAATTTCACATGGTGTCACAGCAATTAGTCTTACTTATCCTCCTCACCATGCAAAGCTACAAGTTTTAACTCAAGTTTTACTTTATTCGTAATGTTACCAGACTGGTAATGATGGGAGATCAAAATGTTTTTTTCCCCAAATAAATTTGATGTGGATACATACATGTAGTGTTGAATGAATAATTACTGCAAGAGCAGTATCTTACCATGGTGGAAGGGTTTCGCAATAAACTGGCCAAGTATGATTTTAATCACCCCAAACCAACACAAACAGAACACACATGTACTTTCTACATGTACATCTCATCCTGTGCACGGAAGCAGGTCGGAAGAAGATCATAAGGCTCTACGACCTTCTGGGCACACAAAGTACAACTTTTTGTCCCAGCAGAAGGTCGTAAGAAATAAAATAGCTCCTTTGAAAAAAAGTAGTGCATAACTGTTATATATTTGTTGCTAGAATTACTCCCAAGACATGTTTTTCCATTCCTATGCAGAATTTCTACAATGACTTATAAATGGCAGACAAATGACCAAACTTTCACACTCAGTTTTCTTGAAACATAATTTTGCACATTAATTGCTTACAACCTTTTGCCAGTCACACTTTCGTTACGTCCTTCTTCTGGGCACACGATGATGTATATAGTACATGCTCACTTGCATTATGTGGCCAAAACCTTACAGCCATTTGTATAATTAATTTATATACATCTGCAACAACCTGTCATTCCTGTCAACAAGATCCCCTTTGATCCTCCAGCTAGCCAGGCCAATACAGACCATAAATTTTGCATAGGATGAACTTTTAGACAAGCAGACTTCTTTTTCTGGTAATATTTTTGCAAAATTTCTGATCCAAATTTTTCTTGAGGATACTAAAAGCACATCTGGGTCTGATTAGGACGCCCCATTTTGTAAGTAAACAAACATGCATTTTCATTTGAGGCGGCTTTGTAGTGTACACTAACCCCCTCCCTCCCCCCCCCCCCCCAAAAAAACAACAACCAAAAACTAAATTTTTTGTAAATAGCTAAAATGACCACCCCAGTCAACCTCATGTAGCCAGCCTGGCGCCCGATATCCAGGGAGGAAGAAAGGAATGGGAATGCTCACAGCTGTTTTTTTTTAACTGGATGTCCGTGACCTATACACCGCAAGGTCAGGCTAGCCTAGCAAATTAGGCTTGTTTTCAACCTGCTGCTTTTGTTGGTCCGAGCATACGGTAATTGAATTATCTGTTGGTCCCTTTTGGTGAACTTTTCAGCAAATGATGGATGAACAGACATGAAACATTGCGTTGATTCTCTAGGAGAAATTCATATGCTATAATTCCTGCTGCTTGCAACCTCAGGATATTGAAGTTAAACCTTGCACTAATTGTGTACGTATATAATCAAGTTTAACAAAGTCTCGAACCATCCATCATTTCCATAGTAATTCAAGACTGATCTAGGCTGTTATTTCCTTTATGTTTTTAACTTTTGCACAAAGTAAAAACTGGATGTTATTCACACTACAGTTATGTCGATAAATTATGGCTTGTTATTGTGGATTCATTCCTTCATGAGTACATGTGTTGTGCAAAGGGCATTTTGTGGCGCATTGCAAATGTATTTTACAAACCACAAAATTAGTGGAAATCCATATTTTACATTTTCTATAGATGTGTTTATGATGAAAATATTTTTCATCAATGAAAATATGAACAAATGCATATTTCGTCCATGATGCACATTGCATTTTGTCTACCATTGGAACAAAGCATACATAATGGTCTGCAAGAACAGAAAGCAAACAATTTGCATGAATCCCAGACTTACCTCCCCCATTACTGAAGCAGAGGTAAGGAAAGCGCCAAACATTGCCTAGACCCACTGCGTAGCTGACGCAGGACAGCATGAAATCCAGATGATTTGACCAGTTGCCTCGCTCCAGGTTCTCGTCCATGCTGGAATTGGCTTTAGTGTCCACTTTACTCTTGACAGGGCTGTCATCTTCGTTGACCAAAGCAACATGATTCTACAAAGACAGAAGAAACAATAAAAATCAGCCCACCAAGCTCAATTTGTTGTATTTTAAAAAAGGCGGTTTACAACTTACAAAAATAAAAAAATAAATAAATAAAAATCAACCCTCTGAGCTAAATTGTGTATTAACCCTCCTACTTTTGGTACCTTTTTCATACAAGTTGATGCACCATTTGAAACTATTCACTTTTGTGGTTTTGAATGGTGAAATAACTGTACAGTATTGATTTCCCCAAATGGTTTTGAATGGTAGGTCAGCTAATCCAAAATCTTGTTTGGATCTTTCCAAATGGCAGTACAGCTAATACAAAACCTTGTTTGGATACTTCTAAGTGGTGAATCAATGGACCCTCTGTGCATTTGAATGGAAGTAAAGCTTGCTACTAACACTGTTCAAATGGTATCACCATGTGTGTACAAAACCAATGGGCATTTTTGAAAGTGGAAATTTTGAATGGTTAAAAATGGTCTATCAGTAGGAGGGTTAAAAAAAAGGCATTTATACTTTAGCAAATCAGATTTTACATAATCTTAAGCATTAACCCTCCTACACATGGAGGCCACTCCAATCCACAAAATTCTGCTCTTGAGCAACCTTCAGTACATATACAAATGTAGGCAGTGGGCCTTGTGAATTTATCGTGTCGGCTAATAACCCAGGAAAGAGGTGTAGCTCCAACCACCATTACACTATTGAGAAAAATAAAACTTAACTACCATGACTTTTCACAAGATAGATACATTCGCATTATTTCACAATGTTATAAAGAACGTCTCAATATTTTTAATATTCTTTTGTAAAATACCTGCTCACCCATTAAAACGGCTTTTCTGATTGGCTAGCAATCAGAAAAGCCGTAAGTTTAACATTAACCATGTTATTCCGTATTGACCAATGAGAAGCGTTGTACTATCGACATTACGATATCACAAAATGGCCGACTCGTCTACGGACGAAGTTTTATCGAGCGACGAAGAATTTTGCCAGAAACGTTGTTAATGTTATATGTGTATTTTTCCTGCAAAAAAATCCACTGTAGTGAAATGTAACAGTAAGACATGGGCTCGTTTCATAGAGTTTGTACTTCAATGGCAGAATTTAGAAGGCCATCAGGCCGAAATCGCAGAAGATTTCGTCCATGCACACGCTGCAGAATTCGACAGTGTTGTATCTACGATGCCAATTCCAAGCAACGCTGGATTTCACCGTATTTGCTACACGAGATTTACCGACAAACAACATGTTTTGCAAGTGAACAAACGTATGACCAAGAACAGAGAAATGCTTACAACTAGCTTCGCTAGTACAGGTGTGTTTACTTTCATTTATTTTCTGTTAGGCCTAAGTAATTCTCATGGCAATGATGGGTAACGACGTAGACTGGGCCAGGGCGCTGAAATCCGTCATGATGATCGTTGATCAATTAAATAAATCGCATTTAATTGTGCTAAAGGTCCCCCATGCAATTTTTTTTCTTAAAACCAACACTCAATATTTATATCTGATCAATTGCATGAATATGATAAATGACATTAATGTTTGATTTATATTCATGGTAATTGTGCTTAAAAATGCTTCGCCGTTAAAGGTCCCCCATGTCATTTTTTCTCTTAAAACCGACACTCAATATTTATATCTGATCAATTGCATGAATATGATAAATGACATTAATGTTTGATTTATATTCATGGTAATTGTGCTTAAAAATGCTTTGCCGTTAAAGATCCCCCATGTCATTTTTTTTCTTAAAACCGACACTCAATATTTATATCTGATCAATTGCATGAATATGATAAATGACATTAATGTTTGATTTATATTCATGGTAATTGTGCTTAAAATGCTTCATAGATTAAGGTCCCCATGTAATTTTTTTTCTTAAAAACGATACTCAATATTTATATCTGATCAATTGCATGAATATGATAAATGACAGTAGTGTTTGATATTCATGGTAATTGTGCTTAAAAATGCTTCGCCGCTTAAGGTCCCCCTGATCGATTTTAATTTAATACGAGATAAATAACAATCAATTCCTTGTATATAGTTGTGATATTTTTTTTTAAAAGCTTTGCGCGCTAAGGATCAATTTGTTTTCAAAATATGATAGTACAGTAATCATTTTAGGAATTTGACATCACTCTCTGCAAGTTATTATTTTGTTATCACTTTGAATTATTTCAAAATTGTAATTTTTTGTTCTGGTTTGTGTATTTGCAGCTTCAGCTGACAATGGCATCAACATGGACAGTCAGGACAAGCCAGAAGAAAGACCGGTCAAGAACAGACGTGCTCTGCGTTCAAGTATAGCGTTGAAAGGGAAAGCCAGATCTAAGCACGTATTACCAGAAATATGTGTGATATGCCAAAGAGAACGATACATTTTAGAGGCTCATACTCGTAAGAGGAAGAAAGAGAGACTTGCCACTTGCTCAACCATTGATGCCAACAACTTGAAGCAAGCAGCAAAGGATAGTAACAACACAGCTCTTCTACTTCAAATTGAGGGCAAGGATTGTGTGGCTATCGAAGTTAAGTATCACGCTCGATGCTATAAAGAATACACCAGGTATTTAACTAAACAGACACCAGCCGAGACAGTAGATCACCGATATTCTGAGGCATATAATATATTCTGTGCTACAGTGAAGTCAGTCATCATTGATCCCGAAGAAGATTAGGGCAGGTATTTGGTTGCCCATGATCATAGTAGAGAGACTTGGACATTTGCTTGATTGCTGAAATTTTGTTTCTTTGAAGCAGTGGTGTCAGAGCTTATTTTTCTTGTCCGCAGTTGTACTAAATTGCGCAGATGGACTCAAAACGCTGCTTTTTATAACCGTGTTTACAAAGACATGCAGCAATAAGCTATGTCACTGCCCCAAGGAAACAAAACATACTTTAGATAGGTTGTGCCAATTATATTGTGCATCATTGAATCCTTTACTTTGAAAGAGGATTACAGTTAACACAGAGTGGCTGGAGTCTGTTTTGTGCTCTAGTTTGGTTTAAATTACCTTAGGAAGTACTGTAAAGTTGTGCTAATACAAACAGATGACTAACTGGCCATTCACTATTTATTAAACCATCCAATAATATTTACTTCATTTGCTGATATAATTATCCTCTCAACAATAACAGATCATCTACCAGGTGAAAGACCTGAATCATTAAATGGTGTAAACAATATCAACTCATATATTTCTAGATTTTGAGATTTATATATGACTTTACACCTAATGTTACAATACTAATAACGATCATTAGCGAGTCAGTGTGACATAAAACCAACTTTGATTTTTGCATGCAGCAACTGGTTTTGTGATGTCCATTCATCTATAAAACATTAAATTTTTAATTGTTATATGTATAACTCATTTAAAGATTAAGAATCCTACTATTTGTCAATGTCATCAGTGCGATCACCATGAGACCTACCCAGTTAGACTTTTGCGCTGCACACATTGGGTTTCACTTAAAATTAAGGCATAAACACCTCGAATTGTAAAAAATAAACACCAACTGCACGTTATATATAATATTATTTATATTATAGAAAACTATTTAATTGATTATTGTTTTTTTTTAAATTTTTTTTTTGTTTTGTGTAGTTGTTTCATCTGAGTCAATAAACATTGTTTTCAGAATGAAATTCAAACTGAAATATTAAAGTCTTTGTTATTAGTAACCATGTAAAAGCGTTTTTACATTATAACGTACAGTTGATGTAAATGGATACTTTAGGGCAGCGGTTCTCGTTAATGTGCAACATTTGCGAATGTGAACAAAAATATGTTGCTGTGAAGGGTATTGGGCCCCATTTTATCAACTTTTCACCCCCACCCCTGATGGTGGTCATTGGACTTAAAAACTAAAGGGATATTAACCTCACGGCCCAGTGTCTAATACATGTATAAGCCTGCTGTCCTTTCCAAGTAATCTTACAAAATCAACTGTGTGCCACCCAAGGCCACAGTGGTGTGACAGTGCACAGAAGGGTAACCATAGGAGGCCACTGGCAACAGCTAATGGCTTGGAGTGCACTGATTGTAGGAGGGTTTTAACTGATAGAGATATTTTTTGTTCATTTTTAAAGTTTCTGTGAATCAGTCAATGGAATTCTCAGTAATAATTTTGACATCACAAGTAACGTAATTTGTGTTTACGTGCACATTATGTTTATAACCTAGCCAACATGTAAAAATTATAAGAAAACAAAAAACACTGAATTTGCATTCATGTAGTCTTGTGGCAGGGAAAAGTGAGAAACAGCAGAATATCTATTTTTTTCGGGGGGGGGGGGGGAGGAGAGGAATTACATTCGGGTGTCAAAATATTTAGGCAAATTATGGACTGAACATGACTGGAGAGGTAGATGTAGGGTCTGTAGGCTAGGGAGGAGTATGGGAGAAATTTAGAGGAACACATAAATGTAAATATCAAGCAAAACTAAAAAGGTTGCAACATAATGGGAAAAGCATGCTTTTGCAAAATTATGTTTATTCAATTGTCCATAAAAATAATATAATCACATTTAAACTACATGTATAATTTTAAATAAACATCTACATGGATAATTGTTACAATATCAAAATCAACAGGCCAAACAAAAGTCTTTCGTTTCTGGTCTCTGCGCATGTCGCCTCAGACCTGCGCATCTGCATTTTTAGTTTTCTTTTTTTTTTGCTATGAAACAATGTACAATTGAAGGCAAAATTGCTGGATCGATTGGAAAACTGCCGTGCTGTGTTTTAAACAACTTTTTCACATAGGGGTATGACGGTTTGCCCGATTTGTGCAGCATCTCTTAGCCACCATACTTTGTGTATTGAAAATTTGGTCTGCATACATGTATCATTGGTTGGCAAAAAAAAAAAAAAAAAAAAAAAAAGCATCACTGCACAGATTTTAAAGCCGACCTGTGACCAGAAACCGGACTGCTTTTTTTTTTTTTTTGGGGGGGGGGGGGGTTTTTGGCCTTAAGAAAAGAAAATAAATTAGAAAGATAAAGAGCAAAATAACAAAAAAAACAAAAAAAACAAAAAAAAGAGAAAAGCAGATGCAATTTGAAAAACCAAAAGAAAATTGTACATGTACATGCAAAAGCCGAACTGTAAAATGGAAGGTGGAACATGAATGACACTTGGAAATAAAACTCTACGGACAAATACGTTAACACTATTGAGGTGTATACTACAACAACACCAACAGACAACATATGGCTATTTATGCATACATAATGTCTGCACACATCTGACAACAGGCTGATCTATATTACTGCAATTTGCATAATTTCATGCATTACTTCCTTCTACACAACTGTAATATTAATGACTACAAAAGTAATATACAAAATTAAAAAAACAGACATTTTGAAAAGCTTGTTCAATTTACAGCAGCTAATTTACATTCAGCGCAGACACATTCATTAAAAATTATTTAGTTCTCTGACAAGAACAAATAATGAAAACAAAACTAGACAGCCAAATTAAAAACAGAAAACGATCGTGCTTATAATGAGTTTACCGCCAGTGCTGCTTTGGTCGTGCCATTTGTCGTCCCATCCTCGGCATAGTGACAGTCCATATCGGCTGCTTCCTGATTGAAAGAGAAAGTGTTGAAGCGAAACAGAGAGGAAGAAATTTATACAAAAGTGCACAAGCACACGCGCAAAGAGGAAGGAGTTTCAAAACGGTGGTCTGTGTTCGGCAGACTCACAGCAGACAAGACTGGGTTTTAAACCCATGGTCCTTCAACCAGGTGAAACTTGGGTCACACCATTGCCACAGCTTGTACTCCCATCTAGGGATTTCAATGACTTCATACATGTAGTAGCCTTTATTCAGTCACTTGGACAATTTCCTTCGAATCCAACTCATGCATAAAAGCAATTCTTTCCATGAACCAGGCTATATATGTTTTTTTTTTCTTTCTTTCCCAGTCACAAATTTAGACTGCTTCTCTAAGCAGTGAAAGGATCAACTTGGGTCATGAACTTCACCAGTCCCTAGAGAGGGACCTGCATATCAATTGAACTCCATAGGGCAAGAAACAAAAATGACTAAGGCTGCCCGGTTACCATTCAAACAATTTATCATCTTTTAAATAATGCTGGATCAATCAATACTGCGTCTGGACTGAATCCCCCAGACAAAGCTGTTGTTGACAGATGAGATGGAAAAGGTGGGAAGAATATGAAAGCTAAATTTTCAATTATCTCTAGATACTAAATAAAGTAGTTACTATTCTACAACAGCTAATTCTCTATTTATTAATTACTATTATACTAAATAGTACTTCCATTCATTACATACGTAGAACTGTTAACACACACACACACACACACACACACACACACACACACATGTAATGGAATAGTCTTGCAGATCTATAAGATTATAATTACTCTCTAGTCTAATTTTGATTTTCAAATGTTTTATTAATTTTGTCGCAATCAAATTCTTTGTTATCTTGAATGTTTTGGTAGCATGCATGCAGCAAAATTCTTCAGCTCTGGGAAACGGATTTAAAAAAAAACCCTGGTCTTTACACCAGTCTCCTGCTGACTATGCAATTCATATAAGACCACATCTCAGTGATATGACCTCAGTGATATGACCTACTTGTACAATGAAACACTCCAGACTGTTCCATTCCTGAACAGGTGAAAATGTACAGTTATTACATCCATATGGAAATTGTAATATGTTACACATTATGTTTTAATAAAGAAATTTGCAAAGATTCATGAACAGACTACTGTAGTCATTGAAATCACTGTAATAAAACCATTGTGATCAAATCTTTTTTCCTTATTTTTAAGTTCAAGTATTCAGCACATTTGGTTGTAATGAATGCTTCAAGATATATCACCCATGTTTGGCTCAAGAGACCCAAAAAATAGAATAAATTTTGAATAGATAATATCGTTATTAAATGACCAAAGAAAAACATTTATGAAAATGTTGATGTTGGAAACTGTAAATAAAAGGGCCGTTTAAAACACGCTCGATTCTGATTGACAGCCGTGCTGACCAATTGGAAGACTGCACATGCCCACGGCCATTACGCATCATCATTGATGATGTAAAAAATATATACATATAATTTTTTTTTCTTTTTTAAAGCAAGGTGAAAATCCTCCTTAGACTTTAATCACGCGGTAGAAATAAATTTTCCAAAATGTCTGTGTCCACCATGCCCTGAATGGCTTCCACAGCTTTGACCAAGCCATGTCCTGTCCGATTTTCCTGGAGGACTTAACAATATCCACACTAATTGGTCATCCTGTTCCCCTAATGGATTAAATCCCACCTGGGGTAGTCCTCAGTTCCAAACTCAAAATTGTTATAAAAATCTGTAACATCTTGTAATAGTTATGACCAACAACTCCCAGAGCTATCAAACCACAGGCAACATTTTTGTTTCTCAAACTGTCCAGGACTAGGCAAGGGGGATAGAGTAAGTTGAAGATCATCAGGCGGAACCAAGGGCAATTTCCTGTCTGTTTATAAGACCACTCTGGGAATTCACTGAATCATAGACATCCCACAAATCTTGACCGTCAAGATTCAAAACATTATGAAATTCCAGGTACCGCTTCAATGACTTGGCGTGATCCAGAAGTTTGTGATATTAAACATCGGTTTTCGGACTTCATTCTCGATGGAGCAAGGCAAATGCCTTGGTACAGGGTACTTCCAGGGGAACGGAGACAACATTCCTGAAACATTCAGGGGTGTGATTTGACAAAAGTAAAAAATCTTGAAAAATGGGTAGTGGGCCCGAGTCTCCCTTTGGTCTAGAGGACAAAGCCCCCTCAACCTCCTGGATGTTTAATTTTGGGGGATTTACAGACTCTCCAAATCCACACAAACAAGAAACTTGAGGTTTGCACACAATACAGGCTACTTTCTTTTCTTGGTGGCTACTTCTCTTCTTTCCAAAGAATTTTGAGGCAAAGGGAGATTTGTCAAAATCCTGAAATCAGGAAAAAAATCCTGAGAAATCACAGGGCTTTCTAAGAAATTATTGTTGAGGTGGTCTCATTTGAGGGAGGGGGGGAAAAATCAAATCATTTCAAATCTGGTTTTAGGTGCCCCTGAAATGTTCTCATAGAATTTGTTTTACCTATAGGAAGTGCCCTTTCCCCTTGCCTCTTCCGATCATTGATCATCTGAAATAAGGTTACAAATACCATGCAAATGCCAACCTTTGTTGGTCAAAAAGGATATTCCACAGCACAACGAGCTGGCCATTGAAAAATCACTCAATCATAAGCCTAATAGCCATGTCAGTTAATATTCTGAAAAGGAATTTACCTCCACAAAAGAAGTCAGGGGAATCTCTTTTCACATGTTGCCAAGCATGCAATTATTTTCTTTCACTCCAAGAAGAAAACCAAGTATAGGGAAAAGGTACACTGCATTTTATCTTTTTTGATATATACTGTACTCAAAACAATTTAGGGAACACCGGAATAATCTCAGTTAAAGCAAGATCATTTATTTCAGATAAACACAATGTTTCACAGAATTGATGAGAAACAACTGCACAATGAAACAGATGATAAAGGATGCATGTAGTGATTACACATTTCATGACATGACTACTGAAAGAGAGAGGGGGTTGCAAATGAAAATCCCGGTTCATGGAACATTTCAAAACCTATTTGATGTTTAAAAATCCGGTGTTCCCTAAATTGTTTTGAGTAGCATACTTTATATTTTTTCCGGTATTTCTGTGCAGAGTTTTCTACATGCTATTATTGGCATACATCGTTACAGGCCTTTGTCGGGGTGTAATATGACAAGTTAAAAAATCTTGAATAATGGGTAGTGGGCCTGGGTCTCCCTTTGGTCTAGAGGACAAAGCCCCTGAAACCTCCTGGATGTTTAATTTTGGAGGATTTACACTCTCCACATCCCCACAAACAAGAAACAAGAGGTTTGCACACAATACAGGCTACTTCTTTCTTTCCTTGGTGGCTACTTCTCTTATTTCAAGACAATTCCGAGGCAAAAGGAAATTTGTAAAAATCCCGAGAAATCACAGGCCTTTTTACTCTTAGTCTTACTGGAAATAAATTAGTTTTGGTCGTCTCACTTTAAAAGTGAGTATATGTTAACATTTCAAATTAATCCCAGTCATCATGCTGCGGGTGAGGTTCGCGGCACAAAATGCAGATGCAGGCAAAACATCTGGATTCAGTATTCCTAAAATATAGATCCCCGGTTCCCTGCTTGAATCATAGCCTTTCCATACTTGGTAGTACACTGCAGGGTACGAACACACCGGGACGTTCCCACTCTAGACAGCATAACAAACCAATCAGATCCTCTTCCCACAATTTCATTGAGGTCATTGGATGATGCTGGGATTACCTTATATGGCAAGTTAAGTTCTCTTATTGCTGTATCACTCGCTTGGCATCTTGCCAAACAATCCAATCCACCTGGGTGGATGGAGATATCAATTCTTTTCATTAAAACAATAAGTCAGGGTATCATTCTGGGGTTACTTAGTGCTTATAACCTACTGTTAGTCTGGTGCCAAAGGATTGGGAACAATCGTTTCATGATGATCCGTACATGTACACATGTTCAATGTTCATGTAAGTAGCCATGACATCACGCAGTAAGGCTCATGATAATCGCTTTTAACAATTAATAGCCAAGAGAGCCATATGTTTGAGGTCATGATCGATTGAGGCATGCATTTATGTGTACGTGTGGCAAATGAGGACAGGTCTTTTTGACCTCATTGAGGGCGACCTTTTTGATCTTAGCGAGGTCGCCCTTCAGGCCTGTGACATCATATGCAACTGCTCAATGGCTACCATTCTCAGGCTCAGTTTCTGGTACTCTGACCTTGTGTCAAATGGGTGGTAACATGCATACCAGCTAAAAATCAGTGATACATTTCAGTGTGTAAGCACAGGCCTCGACCTTAAGGATTGGGCGGGCAAGGCTAACCAAAGGGACATTATGGCCAGCTCGGAGGGGCACCACAGCAATGGCTGTGATGGCCGCGATCCACGGCAATGGCTGTGATGGCCGCAATCCACGGCAATGGCCGTGATGGCCGCAATCCACGGCAATGGCCGTGATGGCCGCAATCCACGGCAATGGCCGTGATGGCCGCAATCCACGGCAATGGCCGTGATTAAGATTGAGGCCTGTAAGCACATGCCTACCAAGCCTCGCTGACCAGTGAAATCCAGTGCATGTATTACCTCGAGCCTGTCCTTTTCATTTAATCATGAGAAATGGACAGAAATGTGTCTAGCGTTTATACATATTAAGGTGCATTATGCAGAAATCCCTTGCATGCAGCGATTGGAGTTAATTCCTCTCAGAGAACCCATTCCACACACAGTACACGCAGAGAACGATTTCCCTGAAGGCACATTTTTGTGGCATAAATCTTTGCGAGTGCACATCATGCTAATTCCGAGTAGCAAATCTTGAATTTTTGAATTATCATAATTGTGAAGTTCATGTAGCATTTAGCTAGATACAATACAAGCAAAGGTGTTTACTGACCATGCAGACTTTCTCTTACAGGTTTGCCTAAATAGCCAAAAAAATAAAAAAAATGCACCCAACTTTTGAAAAAGAAAGGTTCATACTTGTCATGTCCTGTCTTGTCATGTCATGTCCATTTATTTTACTGCCTGAAATCTTTCTGCACTATCATTTTGAAGAAAAAACTCCCAAAAATTTACCGAAAATACCCCTTTCCAAATGAATTATCATAAAACAAAGCAGCAGAAATTCTCTCTTTCTCAATTACGATTTAATAAGAGAAAATACACTTAAAATTTGTATTTTTATTCAAAAATATTTGTTAGTGGTCATAAAGTTTTGATCCTAACAAAATCTTTCCCTAAGGCAATATACATTGAAACTTTTTCTTTCATGAAAATTTCACAGTACAAGTTTGTACATTCCAAGATTGGTTTGTGGTATGAATTTATCTTTAAAACCCTCCTACACATGGAGGCCACTCCGATCCACTAAATTCTGTTCTTTAGCAACCTTCAGTACATACATGTAAAAGCCTGCTGTCCTTTCCAAGTAATCTTACAAAATCAACTGTGTGCCACCCAAGGCCACTGTAAATGTTTGAACATATTAGTCAGGGTTTTCCCTTAACTTTTTTTTCACTCGCCGGCCGGGCTAGTAAACCAAACTTTTCACTAGCCCGCAAGTCTTTTCACTCGCCCGTATGTTTTTAAAAATACTTTTAATCAAATCACTGTTTTTAGTAATTTAGGCATTTTGCATCAGAACGTGCATTATAAACAACAGTTGTCAGTTACCTTATTATTTGTTTCTGAGGCAATACTAATGTTTCTTTAATTAATAACGGATTCTATTCTAATAACAGAAGAAAAGATCAGGCACATTAGTGTACAGTAATGCTTTTGGTTTAATTCTGAAATGAAGAAGGCTCATTTCATATTTTATTTCTAACCAACTGAACACAATAATGAAAACATTAAAAAATCAGGGCACCAAGGCAATTTTTAAGATTTTCAAAGGGCATCACGGCAATGATAAAAAAACGTAAAGGGCACCAAGGCAATCTTAAATATTTTTTTTTTTTTTAAACAATGAAAAATTAACACTCCAATTCAGCACATGCCAATTAAGACTAAAGTTTCCTTTATCTGTCTCCGTTTGGGTTTTATTACATGTAGGCCTACATGAAAACAGTATTGCAACACTTACAGTTTATGTCACCAATTAAAAATAAATAAAAAACACAATGTTAACCCGAAAAAAACATCAAGTTTTATGCATTTGGATGTGGCAGTATTAAGTTCACTCTTTTTTTATTTGCTAGTCGACCCTTTGACAGCACGTTGACGACCACCAAAAGCCCTGGCCGGCCAGTGCGGCCGGCCACGTAATGTACATACGTACGGTACATGCAGCGACACGACGATCGATGCATCGATGCTATATCCGATGCACACGCGCGCACACGCTGCATGCATGTCGAGGTACAGACTCGGCATGTATTATTTACGTTGCATGCGCCCCAACGCCGCACCATGCTATTTTTAGCTGGTACCCGCGAATGCCTGGCGTAGTGTTTATGTTGTGGGTACTGTTGACACCAACCAAAGTATTAGCAAGGACCAAGTTCGTACAACGACCAAGCGGCCGATATTGCCTGGTAACTGCTATATCATTTTGGTCATGAATACCAGGTAATTCTAACTATTTTGTTCCCAAATGGTCGTTGCGTGAACTTGGTCTTAGCAGCGCAGCCACCGGTCGCGCAATTGAGCGTGGCGGCGATAAATTTTTTCCGTGAGAATGTACATGTACGTAGTAAATACTATGTGCAAACGTAAACAAGTGGGCACAACGGCAATAATGCAGGGGAAAAGCACAGCAATTCGTTGTCGTGAAAAGTGGCATTTTTAAAGGGCATCACGGCAGAGGGTGAGGGCATTGACGGCAATTGCCGTCGATGCCGTCGTGTAATTTCAGAGCTGATATAGGCCTATCGGTGACAATATTTTGACTCGCCCAGCGGGCTACTGAAGGAAGGGTTTTGACTCGCCCGCCGCCGTTTTCACTCGCATTTGGCGAGCGGGCGACCGCTAAGGTCGAACCCTGTTAGTATGGCCTGCAATGTATCAATAGGAGACCACTTTACCCTGTAATCTCAGTGGTGTGACAGTGCACAGAAGGGTAACCATAGGAGGCCACTGGCAACAGGTAATGGCTTGGAGTTGTTATTATTTATTCGGCCAAGAATCAATACAATAGAAAAATAGAACATAACAATTAACAATACAAGTTAAAGGAAACAAACAACAAAATATACATACGGTACCCCTATATATACAAATAGAAGAAAAACCAATTTAAGCCGGCCAGGATAGACAAAAGTGTACCTAAACACTGGCTCGAAAGCCTGCCTATCCAAGCTTAAATGGCATAAAATTTGATATCAAATAAATTGGGTATTTACAGAGGAAATAAATAAATAAAAATATATAAACATATAACATATTACTACAAAGGCAAATTGATGAAAAAATGAAAAACAATCGCTAATGGCAAGTAGCAAAAACATTGGGTTGAAAGGCAAACAAATACCTACCAAGAATTTAAAATAAGCAAGTGAACAAAGTTTGAGAAAATATAATAAATAAATATTCAAATTAATGAAAAGTGGAAAAACAAATGCTAATGGCAAGCTACTAAAACATTGGGATGGAAGGTAAAGGAAAACCCACCAAGTATTGAATAGACAAGCAAACAAACAAACAAACAAACGACAACAACAATAAAAAATATGATGGTGACAATAAAATATTACATTTGAAAAATAATAAAAACAAAATAAAATAAAGTATAGGTACTGTAAATAATAAATAAACTGATAATAAAGAAATGACAATAAATAAATAAATAAATAATTGGGGCCTAAGAAAAATAAAAATCAGCAATAACAATTATGAATCATGGAAATGGGCAGATAAAGTCCTGTTAAAAGACTTGTAAGAGTCTAGAATTAAGGAGTCCTTGATGTGTGAAGGTAAACCGCTCCAGATGCAAGGAAACAAATGACGGAGTGTTTTTGAGGGCTAGAGTTCTTGCATAATGATGATGAAAGGTTACAGAATCAGGGTGGCGGGTATTGACTGCAGTGTTGGCCTGAACGGGTTGTTTCAAAAATTGCACTGATTGTAGGAGGGTTACAATAACATTAACTACATGTATTTACTTGAGATTCGTTATCCAGTTAAAATCCACAACAATTATCTATCTGCCTTCATACAGGTATAGGCTCAGGGCCTTTTGGTGTACTGCCACATAGAACTGTTCTCATTGTACTATAAATGATTTACCCAGCACGGTTTATTTACAAACACTTGCAAATCAGTTAGATCAATGAGAGTACTGAGGTCCAATCAAGAGCTTTGTTTATAATATGCAAATGAACCATGGGTGCAATCAGATCCCTTATTGGTCTATCAATAGCTACATGTACCATATGACGATTAAACACTGGCATCTGCTGGCTGTACAAGTATGTACGTACAAAGCACTCACATCAGCAACAGTGTAAACTATAATTAGTACATCTGACGCAAGCGATAACCGCTATTTAACCCTAAACTTTGTGAATGATACCAGTACATGGAGGTTAATATTTACAAGCAAGTTAATAAATGATTGTGTAGTTTCATTGAATAATCCTTTCCATATTTAGACTACACTTTATCATGTACCAAACGTCAATTTCTATAGTGTACAAATATGAGTGGATTTTTTGTAGTTGGGGCGAAACCAGGACAAAGTCACCAGAAATACTTCATGGTTTTTAGTGTTTTATTGAGTGTTTGGAAGGATTTAATCACCTAGTCCCATCACCAGTGGTACAGTTGGGTATCATCCACTGGGGATGGGGCTAGGTGATAAAAACCCTTCAAACACTATTAAAAAAAAACACTACAAATCATAAAGTATTTCTGGCAACTTTGTCCTGGTTTTAGTTGCAGTTTTGTGGAAGCAGGTCTCAAATGTTAACCAAGGCCACGAATTAAAAGGTGTTCCAGTGTTGTTGTTTTTTTATTGGAACATTGATATTTCTGTATTAAAAACGAAACAAATACAGTAAAAAGACCCACCATAAATCCATTTTGGTACATATTTACTTTAAAACCAATACTGTTTTTCACGACTATTTTGAGAAACGTGTCATAATTCAGCATTCATCTTGTAAAATTGAAATGTTCCAGTGAAAAAAAAATGTCTGTTAAAATAGCGAAAGTTGCCATTAAAATAGCGAAACACAGGTTATTATAGATCTTTAAAATGAACATGTATGTATGTACATGTACAATGTATGCAGCTATTACTAAGAATGTTGCTCCTATTTTGATGAGTCATAACGCAGGGTTGTACACTGTGCATTTACATACAGACAGTGAGGGCTGCCTGTTAGTTCACTGTCCTACATATGTACATGTATGTTGGTTGGAGTAGGCGCGGCACGTGACAAATGTATCAATTGCGAGTATAGCTGTGAATGGATATAGTTTGACCCGATGTCTAGCGACCTAAAAAACAGACCCAAGAATGGAAGCAGGTAGCAGGTATTACGCCTACGGTCAGACACAAGTCTCTCTATGTGATGTCATGTTCAGGCTTGCAGGGAATACACTAAAGAGCATGTGACATTTCCCTCTTGCCTGCACAGCAATGCCCTCCGGTGGTAGAAAACATACTTGTAGTCAGGGTACATTTTTCATGAGTACGAGTATAACAACATTAGTACTAGTATAAGTACTAAGGCTGTGCGTTTTCGGTTATTTTGGGAACCGGATTACCCGAAATTGGAAATATTTGGATACCCGGGTACCCGCAAACAATTTTGTAAAAACACAAATAATACCAGGTATCCGGATACCCAGCACAGCTATAACTCTGGTAGCAAATAACAGTCAGAAACTCGGGGGGGCTCAAGTGGTTTTAGCATGGGGACTACTAGCTGCTGGGGTTTTGGGTAGTCCGATGGGCTAGTGAAAAAAATCAAATGAAAATACGCCAAAAACATTCAGTATGATCTCGGCATGATCTTAGCAAGAACATGTTCCTCACCAGCTCACGGTTCATTTCTTATTCTTGTATTTATATTCACTTTTTTTCAGGACTACTAAAAAATGAGGACTAGTAACATTTTTACATGAATAGTCCTGTGGGCTAAAATGCCGCTTTAAAACAGTGTTTATAAACATTCACCTTACCTATACACAACTACCACAATAACATTTTGAATGTTATGAATGGGAAAATACCTGTATCTACATATTAGATAATATAATTGTGCAGACTGTAGAGAATCCCTGGGAAAGTTTTTTTATTTTTTTATCAACACCCTTTTTCAAGAATGAAGGCAATACCATTGATAGCAAGGTATTTCATCAACAAGGAATTCTTGCCTTTGTTTGGCAGAGCAACAAATGCCTCTGTGAATATCCGAAACAGAAGGGCGTCGTCAACAGTTTCATACACTGTGAGAACTCTATAACATTAGAGCTTTACTCTGTACTTTGTAACATAGAGTAGAAGGGTTTTTTGGGGGGGTAAAACTTGGAACTTAAAACAAATCTTTAAAAGGAAAAACCTTCAACTTATTTGGTGTAAAGTTTGTGACTGGAGTGCCATGGTTGAGCGGTTTAGTGCATCGGATTTGTGTTCTGATGGCCGAGTCGTCAGAATGTGGGTTCGAATCCCAGCCGCGACCATGGTGCTTGTGTCCTTAAGCAAGACACTTTACCATAATTGCTTCTCTCCACCCAGGGGTAAATGGGTACCTGTGAGGGCAGAGTTGGTTGTTGTGTTTGATTAGCCCTATATGCGCTGTAATGGCAGCAATTGAGCTGTATACTCCCAAGGAGCCGAGATGGTTTCAGGAATGATTTATGAGCCTCATGAGCAGGGGTAATAATATAATGCGCCTTGAGCACCAACCAGTTTGGTGGATACGTGCGCTATGTAAGTCCACATTATTATTATTATTATTATTATTATTATTATTATTTGAGGATAGAAAAGTCTGAATACATTTCCACAATTTTGTTTTGCCTTAAGCCGAGAGACAACATGCAATCGTGCCATTCACGCATGCACCATGGACATTGGCAAATAGTGTGTATGTACTTCTGTAGGCCTTTCTCGATATCTCGATTCTCGAATAGCTTCTCGATATTCATAACTGAATAAAAGTGGAATCAAAATACTTGATATCATGTTATATCGCCCAAGCTTAGTAATACACTGTATGTTTAAGTATTGCAAATTAAATATTTCGACACCATGTTTTTTAAATAACAAATTTGGATGACCTACATGTATTTCTGAATCCTGCATTATATTCTGCATAGAGATGTAACAACATACATGTACCATTGTGTCTGATCCTTGCTCTATAAACATACTAACACAGGGAACAGATATAATATTTAAGTTACCCTATCACACTGTAATTGATTTACAATCCATTAAAACCCTCCTACAATCAGTGCAATTTTTGAAACAACCCGTTCAGGCCACTCCAAGCCATTAGCTGTTGCCAGTGGCCTCCTATGGTTACCCTTCTGTGCAGTGTCACACCACTGAGATTACAGGGTAAAGTGGTCTCCCATTGATACACTGTAGGCCATACTAATATGTTCAAACATTTACAGTGGCCTTGGGTGGCACACAGTTGATTTTGTAAGATTACTTGGAAAGGACAGCAGGCTTGTACATGTATGTACTAAAGGTTGGAAAAGAACTGAATTTTGTGGATCGGAGTGGCCTTCATGTGTATGAAGGTTTTGATGGGTTATAATACAGATTAATGACAAAAGCATATTTAGATTCATGATAAGCTGATAACAGATAGCGTTGTGTATAAGGGACAAGTGGCCAGATTGTACCAAATATGCACCATGAAATAAACAGTTCCAATGTTATTTCCGGTTTTATAAAATAAATAAATACTTATTTATTTGATGCAAAAACAGCATCTGTGCAACAAGATATCATATATGCAACAAGTAAAACCAACTGCTTTTGATTTTGCCCTTGCAGTAAATCCAAATCGAAAAAAATGCATAAATAAAAAAAATAAAAAAACACAAACAAAAATATTTCTCTGGACATTTTTAATGCTACCAAGTAGTACTATCATTTTTAAAAGTTCTTTCTCAGAAGTCACAAATAAATGACTTTACATAAAATCAACATTGGCCTGTGACAATGGGGAATATAAAAAATGGACAGGATTTACTCAAACAAAACAGTTCAGAAATTTTTAAATTATTTTCCTCTATATGTAGCCTAAATAACAGATTCCTTTAGAGATAAAAATAGCCTATTTTTGTTTGTTTTGGTGTCTAAATAAGGAAACGTAAACCATGTGTTGCAATCGATGGTATATTTATCATTCCTGAACAAAGGCAACTCCTTATTAAGCAACCATCTGTTGTCATTATCGTTGAGGATTTAGTCAGTTACCACAGTGATATCGACAATTTTCTTTATAATTTTAAAGTATTGTGTGTGCAGATAAGGAACAAAACTATTCTACCTGCTGAACTAGAAGTGGCCTTGTGAAATAAAAATAAAAAAACAATAATATTTATGTAATGCAATACTAGTTATAGTAGTTTTTGTCAGGTTTCGAAACCAGGGTGTTCACATTCTTGAAATTAAAGCCAAGGCATTGTAATTTGTCTAAGAGTGACCCAGTGATCCCTAAAACATCCCCATGCTTCCTGTCCCCTGAAACACCCCTATGCCACCCATGGGTTTACTAATACCCTGTCTAGTACCTCAATAAAAATCCAGGTTAAATTGAGGTCAGTGAAAACTACAAACCTAATTTACACCCAAAAGACAATTAACAGTGTCTGGACTGAACAAGTAACCAAAAAAATTGAGGGCCCCAGAGTCACAAACAGCCTTTTTTGGAAGAAAAAATTAGACTAAATAGATGTGGTCATGCTTGGATTGTAATAACATTAGCATACAGCTACTGGTATGCAGTGTGCCTGCTGTGAGATCCCTTCTTCACACACTACTGAGTGGAAATTTCCATATAGTGGCACATATTCAGTAAAGGTTAGGAGTACAACAGACTGTCTGGTTTATTAACCTCGTCATGTCTACCCCAACAAAAATTGGTCTTCAGGCATTATCATTACAAGTATGCTCCAAATTCACAGCATGCACCTGCGCATATGCAGATAATTTAAGCCTTTGCAAAGTGTATGTATACACTTTGTAATGGCTCAAATTATCTTTATATTAAAAAGGGACAATATCATCATGATCTTTCAACAGGGCATGGAATCGGGAGATGAACAGTGACTGAAAATTACTGGCTCATATTGCAGCAGCAACGGCAATATGAGATTGACCTTATCATGTGGTGTATTATTTTTGTGTTCTTAGATAAATGAACAAAAAAATATTTTCTTAGATAAATGTCCTTGAAAGCTCAAGATTCTCAGCTTTGTTTTGATGACTGGCAGTTAATTATAACAAAATAAAATGTAAAATATAATATACTCATTGTTTTAGATGAGGCAACTACACATTGCTGTAAAAGGCCAGATAAATATTTACAATTATTTGAGGAAAACAAATTCAGGAATACTGAAGAAATGTAGATTAAGCTAAGGCTCTGTATTTTGGGTTATTTCAGGAACCAGATACCCGAAATTGGAAATCTTCGGATACTCGGGTACCCGTAAACAACCCGGGTACCCGTAAACAATTTCGTGAATACACAAATACTCCTGAATGTATAAAATAACGAATATGAACACAAGTTTCTCTTGTTTTATTCAAGTCATAATAAATGTGGACTTACTGTAATAATTACCCACCTCTATATTAAAAACGACTAGTAGCATCCCCATTCCCCACACAAAATGTGTGGGGGAAAAAACAAAAAAAACAAAAACATACTTCCATTTATGTGGCTTAAATGTTCAGTCAGAATTTTAAGAAGTCGTTTACGGGTAAAATTTTTGGAACAGAAAAATGAAACTGACCGTTTCGGTCGGGTATACGAATACAGCCTCAGATTAAGCTACATTGTACATCTGCAAACATTTTCCAATCAAAATGGTACCAATTAAATATAAAGCGGGAAACATGTGGCACTTAAAACATAATTTTATGTCTCATATTACCACTTTCAAGGTTATTTTCACATGTGCCTTGGAAGGGGGGGGGGGGATTATTTTCAGGAAGGATTTAAATCAGGATGTTAGCTTTATTATGATGGCAGAACCTTCCTAGACCATGGCTAGACTCGTCCAAGTCCAGCTCAGTCTTTGATGTACATAATGACTTAATTAACATGCAAATTAATTAACCTAGGCTTACTTATCTCAAGGGCAACGACAATATTTACAAGATCTGTACCTGCAATTAATTTTTATAGAGGGCTTGTCTCCTTGGGATTAATCAGGAAACAATTTAGTCTGTAAACAAAAATTACATAGTAAATGTTTTATGCAGAAATATTTATGGTATGTATGCAATGTTATTTTTAAAAAGCAATTCTTGAAATTTGTGTAACAAATTGTGAATGTTAAAATATTCTGCTAAGAAGTGGAGTACGATGCTTGGGAAATTGGCAGATTACTAGATTGTGATTGAGCTAAAAAGAAGGTGTGTTTCCAAGTGGAAACGCCCAACCCTTGCCAATGATGTGGCATTAAGTGCAGATACTTCCATAAAACTTGTTTTGGTCAATACACAAGTTTATTGTTAATCTTGCTTTATTGAAGTGCAAACAGGGATAAAAAAAAAAAAAAATCTTTTTTCTGAATTGAAATAAAAATTATTAGGTTCCGAGTGTTTTTTTCATGGTGAGAGCAGGTGGAGGAACCAGACAATCACCTATTTAAACACCTTGGCTTTTGGCTATGATGTTACAAAGCACATTTCTTTCCGTTAAATGTGTCACGTTAAACTAACTGTTAAAGCTGATGATATGTTCCTACCCTTTAAAGGGACAATATTGTCACGATAACTGGACATGGAATCAAAGTGCTAGTTTTAGATTAAAATAATTCCCCATATGATAAGGTCATATTACCATTGCTGCTGCATAAATGAGCCAGTGTAATTTTCAGTCACTATGTTCATCTTAAACTAGAACACCGATTCCATGCCCTGTTGAAAGTCTGCTCTGATCATGATGATATTGTCCCTTTAAACTGACAATATTGGAATTGCAGTTGCATAGCTGCCAACTCTTCCGGATTCTGCGGAAGACTTTGCGTATTTGACGGTAATTTACTTACTTAAAATATATGCAAGGAGGCCTCTCCTTTTGGCACCAAAAGGAGAGGCCTCCTTGCATATATTTTAAGTAAGTAAATTACCGTCAAATACGCTAAGTCTTCCGCAGAATCCGGAAGAGTTGGCAGCTCTGCAGTTGGACTTGGTCAAATATTCCACTACGTAATTCTTCCAGCTGTCTGCACTTGGATTATTTAACTCGTGTTAACTTACAAGCCCCTCAAAAAAGTCAAATGCAAATACAGATGTAATTTTTCTAATATTTTTCTGGTTTTGCATTAGTGCTAGGCCTGTTAACCAACTGAAACTGCACTAACTGTTAACTGCTTACCAGCTAACCGAAACCAATATTTATAAAATAAAAAAAAATTGCCGCCTATTTTGTTGTTCTAGACTTTTTTTACGCATTGGCTATTTATTAAACAATCATTGCGGGAAGTTTACTGATGATTTTTGATTGAAAATGTGTACACATTGTGCCATTTGCCGACCATATCTAGTTTGTGTAGCCATCGGGTGCCGACATTTGGTTAACCATTAACTCCCAGCACTTTTTTGCATGAAGCAACACAAAACGGCAGCTAATATCTCTAGACAGGGACCCAATTTAATGGCTCTGCTTACCGTAAGCGAAAAATCAGGGCTTACTAAAGTTGGACATTCTGTGCTTAATGTAGGCGAATTTCACGGGTTAGCAAGGGACTTTTACTTGTGCTCATGCATAGTTCGCATATCTAAGGATACGACGCTTACACACGGCTCGCGCAAACATTCTACGCTAACCCTGTGAGCTAACCAAAAAACTGGGCACATAGCCAGATCTTCATAATTACAGGGTTATGGGTAGCGGACAAAACCCCCCTGAACTTCCTGGATATTTAATTTTGGAGGATAAACAGACTCCACATCCCTGCAAACAAGAAACTAGAGGTTTGGACACAATACAGGCTACTTCTTTCTTTCCTTGTTGGTGGCTACTTCTCTTCTTTCAAGAACATTTTGAGGCAAAGGGAGATTTGTGAAAACCTTGAAATCGGGAAAAATCCCGAGAAATCACCGGCCTATATTTAATATGCATTATTTTGTGCTGACTGCACCACTTCGATTGATTTCCCAAATGATGCGTCACGAACATAATGTAGTAGGCCCAGACATGTAATGATACCTACTTTTTATGCATGAGTTGTGCATCAATCTCCACGGGAAGGCAGCTACCTACCAGGAAATGGCATGCAATCACAGGCCTACATATTCCAATTCAGTATTTTAAATAAAGAAATGTGGATTTAGTTCTGTGCCATTTTCAACACCCCTTGCCCTTCACTGATCTGTTTTACCATGGAGGAAGGAAAACACCGTCCTACTACTACATGACAAAATCAGTGAAAATGTTGATATACTTGTCAAGGTACATAATATCTAGTGCATTTAAGTCAATCAAACCTTACATGTAGTAAGTACATTTACAGGTCAAAATAAGTCAACCGTTTTTGACTGGTAAAAGTATTGTCTGGTATTGTTCAGGGTGGTCAAAATGACAGTCAAAACCAGTCAAAAATGCCCCTGTGTGCACATTTGGGTCAACAGTCAAAACAGGCAGTTGACTGGTTTTGACCTCTATAGCAACTTCCCCACTGAAGTGCAGCTATAGTAGGAGTGTTTTAATACAGATATCATTTCCATTCCCCCACCCACATCTTTGAATTAAAAGTTGGACACAAAAATTTTCCAGCATTTTCCAGAAATTTATGTTTTCATCCGTACAACATTCAGATAATTTCCTTTCAGAAAGGGAAACCTTCTTTGAAATGAGGTATTTCACAAGGGAATTGTTTGAAAGTTATTAAATGCTGAATTCATTTCCATGAAAATCATACTTCTCATAATTACTTTTAGACGTGCCATTTTAAGCATTTGTTTTCATTTCTTCAAGTAAAGAAACAATGTTCCAATAAAAGGAAAATGTCTGGTGAAAAAGTACAAAAAACAAATAAAAAGGGAGCAAAAAAGAACTGAATGTTATTTTTGCTAATCAAAGGTGCATTCTATGCATGGGTCGAAATTAACTTGAATTTTATGGTAGCCCACAGGACTAGTTATGTTAAAATTATACTAGTCCTCATTTTTTAGTCCTGAAATAAAGGTGAATAGAAATACAAGAAAAAGAAGTGAGCCATGAGCTGGTGATCAACATGTTCTTGCTGAGATCTTACTGTATGTTTTTTGTGTATTTTTATTTCATTTTGTTTTTCACTAGCCCCATCAGACTACCCATAAATCCCAGCAGCTAGTAGTCCTGCTGCTAAAACCACTAGCCTCCGACTAGCGGACTAGTGTTAATTTCGACCCCTGGTTCTATGGTAATACTGACCACAAGCCCACAGCATCTACTACAGAGAATGGATTGATTTGGTCCAAGAATGTTACATTTCACCCATGACATCACAGACTACCTGCATAGTCAACATTATTTTGCCCGTGTCAACACTGACTGATTTTTGAACCACGTCCAACTACAATGACGTCAGTAGACTTGTATACTGGACACGTGTATTGGATCGGTTCCAGGCAGACATTTGTGTCCATAAGAGACACATACGCCAGTTTCATGCCACGGCCCACCACATTTGCAATCCATCACGTGCCACCACATTTTGTAGACAAACAAAGAAGTGTCTGACACAAGGAGGCAGGTTTCAAAAACCTGCTAATTTTCTCCCTAAATTGTACTCAAAATTATTTTAATGGAAACGGTACTGTGCATGAAGGTTAATCCAAGACTTATCCACATAGAACTCATAAATCATATTATATCTTATTGAATGATACTGTGTCTGCACGCTCAGAGGAGGTGTGTTATGAATGGCTTACATGTGTTGGTCGTGATGGCATGCATGGTATGCAACCAATGAACAAACCCTGCCGGAACATTAAAAATGTATCACTATTCTCCATTTTGATGGGAATTTCCTTAACCTTAACTCCCTAGGCCCATTTGCTTACACATAACCTGAATCCTTCCTAACTCCCTAGGCCCATTTGCTTACACATAACCTGAATCCTTCCTAACTCCCTAGGCCCATTTGCTTACACATAACCTGAATCCTTCCTAACTCCCTAGGCCCATTTGCTTACACATAACCTGAATCCTTCCTAACTCCCTAGGCCCATTTGCTTACACATAACCTGAATCCTTCAAAATCCTTCAGCAGTAAAGCAAGCAGATGACATGTATGCACACGTGTTTCTAATCTGTGATACATGTACATGGCCAGGGACCCTCCCTGCATGCATGGAGCAATAAACAGTGTCCACTGACCCAAGCACTGACCTTGCAATCACTACAATAAACATGGATGTACATGTACCATGGAAACGCAAGTATGCCTAATAACCTCAATCCTTTAAAATCCTTTAAAATCCTTCACTTTAGCAAAGAGTATGTAGCATGTAAACTCAATCCTTCAAAATCCTTCACTTTAGCAAAGAGGATTTTGGAGGATTTGGGAAGGTTAGGGTTAAACTTTGTTTCATCGGAACATTATACTTGAGGAAAAACAAATGCTATAAAATTTCTCAAAATAGTCATGTTTTGCAGTAGCAGTAAATATGTACCAAAATTAATTTAGGATGACTTCGGTCATAATATCAATTTTGGCACTTTTTTTAAACCTATTTTTAAAACTATTTTATCAGATTTCATAGTACATATATATTAGGCCTGGGCGAATAGTAAAAATTTACTATTCGATTAATCACGCGCAACTTTCGCGAATAATCGACTATTCGCGAATAGTTGGCCGTTTTTTCCCGCGGTATATAAAAGTACTAAAACATTAAAAACAATTGCTTTGACATTAATTTCTGGCCTATTTGTAACATTCATACAATAAACAAACACATACATTAAGCTCTTTCATGCCTGTTGTTTTTTTCTTTATTTCTTGCAAAATTGTACTCGAAATAATACATTTTCGTAAGTGAAAATCCAATCGCCGTCGAGTTATTACTCTGGCAGCGTGGGAAACTTCCAACACAAATTAGCATTAACAACAGTGCACATTGAGCACATGCTAAGTCACGCGCAGTTACGTTCATCCCACGTCAACGTGAGAGGGAAGTCCACCTAAACCCCATAAAATGAACGCATTGAATAGATCTTGTTTATATTCAAGTCGCCGTTAAGAAATACCAATAAGTTGACGGTCACCCCTGTTATTTCAAATCGATTAGCCTAGTCATATACACAAAATAAATAACCATGCAAGCAGTACGTGTTTATGCTCATGCAGGGGCCACTTTTTAGACGTGTTCGTTGTTTACGTCCAAAGCTAGCTTCCGCAGTGTGCCCCGCACTATGCTTAAAAACCTTTGGTTCAGGCACGCACGTGGTGAGTGTACCCTGAACTGATTTTGTACGACGGCCTATGCGTTTTGTGATTGACTTCTGCTCACTGCAAATTACGTTATTATTGGACAAACTTTTCTTGGGAACCAAATGGGGCGTGGCAAACAATTACGTCATGCAATAAGTGGATCGGTGGGATTTATCATTAGTCATCAGTAGACCTACGTTACCTGCAAGTGCAAAGGCAATTACACCAGCAATGCGAAAGACAGTGACCAAAGACCATGCTTTTCGTAGTTAATATTTATGAAAATAAATTGACATTTTCAAACAAATCGATGTGTAATAAATAAACAACATGAAACATTAATCGCAGTTGTTTAATCATTAATTCATCATCTCCAGCTTTTCTTCAAAAACAAAAACGTTACATGATTTTGTAGTGTTCAAATTTAATTAGTAATTACCTTCAGTTTATGCTACTTTTACAGTCGATGCAGTCACAGCCATCCAGGCTGCCCTGTCGGCTCCCTCAAGGCACTACTCGTGAGTACTATTTGCGAATACTACAATGCGTACAACTACCAGCAGTGCCTGGACAGAACAGTACAATTGGCAGCATTGCTCGCGAATAGTTCACGAACAGTTCACGACCGCAATTTTTTATGTTGTGTAAAGGCAATGCATTATTGCAGGTAACAGTCGCTGCAGTCACAGCCAGCCAGCCTGACTTGTCGGCTTCCTCAAAGGCATTACTAGTTACAAACACTACAATGCTTACTCCCATGACTAGACAAAACTGTAATTGCCAGCTTAATAGGATTACTCACGACCACAAGTTATGGATGGTTTGGAAGGCAATTGGTCATTATTCGCGAATAGTTGCCAGGTATTCGCGCCTGCGCGATTAATCGAATAATTCAAATACCGCGAATACGAGTACGATTAGCAACAACTATTCGCGAATATTCGAATAATCGAATTATTCGCACAGGCCTAATAATATATATACATGTAATTGTTTTCCTTTTGAAAAGGAATTTATCAACGTTCCAATGGAGAAAAAAAATCCAGAAATTGGTAAAACACGGGTGATACATGTTTACACATGTCCGAGAATTTACAAATGTACAATATATACACTTGTGTCCTTGAGCAAGACACTTTACCATAATTGCTTCTCTCCACCCAGGGGTAAATGGGTACCTGTGAGGGCAGAGTTGGTTGTTTGATTAGCCCTATATGCGCTGTAATGGCAGCAATTGAGCTGTATCCTCCCCAGGGAGCCGAGATGGTTTCAGGAATGATTTGTGAGCCTGATGAGCAGGGGTAATGATATATTGCGCCTTGAGCACCAGTTTGGTGGATACGTGCACTATATAAGTTCTTATTCTTATTCCTTCTACTACCTTCCTTCCGCCATGCTTCTAATAACACTAGGAATTTTGTATCAGAACATTTCCATTTCAAATAAATGTTGTCATCGTGCCACTGACCAGTCTTTTTAGCTGAATCATAACGTAAACACAATAAACCAATAGAATAAAATGCTTATCAAGTATAACCCTGGATATTCTCTATGTTAGAGCAACCAGTTACCACCTTATTACCCCCCCCCCCCCCCCAGTCCTTGATCCAGCTGGTACTGGAGAATGAGTTATAAGCTTATAGCATAGAGATGTTTCTATAAGCTGATTATTAGGCCAATGGGCTTATAAGGCCCATTGAGACAATGTTAAATGAATGATTTAAATGGTCAAACATTGAGAATATAGTGTGTTCAATGCTTGAATGCACCCAGCTAAACTGGCCCTCCTGGGTCAGACAAAAGTGCTATTAAGGGATTACTGCCTGTTGGGTAGGGAGGATAAGTAAAGGATAAGCAGTGGCAGTGTCATTGATGTTCCAGACTGCAGTAACTGCTTTGTAGGTATTAGGACTCTGAATTATCACTTCTTTTGTCTGCTTCCAGAAGCTGTTCCACGCAGAATGATTGCTTTTAAATCTGGTAAAGGAATGAAGCAAGCTTAATGAATAGTTTGGGCCAATAGTGTAAGCATTGCTCAATAGGTCCTAACATGGACCACAGGCCTAATCTACAAACTGTTAATGTTATAGCATGAGGAAGTTTCTCTATGGTAATTGAGCCACAAGCTAATTATAGCTAAATCTTGTAGCTTTGCATGGTGAAGAGGATAAGTAAGACTAATTACGGTGACACCATGTGAAATTCTCTATTGAGTAGTAATTAGTTCTTTATGGCAAAGAAATATCTCTATGCTTCTAGCCACACAGATGGGCATACATACACATTTTCTCCTTTGGGCTGACGCCTTATCATAGCATGACCTCCACAGTCCCCTGACCTCCAACCAACCCATTAAGCCCAAACCAGACACCTATTCATTACACATGCTTCTTGCTGGGAACTAGACCTTAAAATATACAGGTACAGTATCATGACCTTGACACCTTGTGTATTTATTGTTGCTCATTTAAATAGATTAATTAACCCTAACCCCCTATAGGTATTCTGGCTAGGAACCTTAATTAACCCTAACCCCCTACGTAGTCTGGCTAGGAATCTTCCTGAATCCTCCAAAATCCATCAGTGCACTGTTGGAAACATGCCCTTATCTCCAAAATTTTCGTTGAACTTTCATATTCAGCTTAGCATATTGTATTCTCAAACAACAATAAATGATCACATATTATTAACATTAAATAATAATTGGTGAAAAGTTGATAATGGTAGTCAAACATTCTTTGAAATGAAATATTTCTGTCCCAGGTAGTAATATACAATCCAATATAATTAATATAACCAGTAGGCCTACTATATAGTATTAATATTATAACATTAACACTACAGAGTGTTTTCTTTGTGTATCTGTTCCGCCGGCCGGCCGGCCCGCCAGCGACCGCATGTGGGCATGCCCAATCATGATAAAATAATACTGGCAGAAGTCCTAGCACTACAGTACATGACATTTTGGAGAAATTCAGATGCTTAACCATGGCCAAAATACCCCTCAATGAAAATTCGTCTACATCAAAACATGAAGGAAGGATCAAAAGAACTAAAATCGGTTGCCACGTGGCAAAACACAAAAGAGATGCACGCCGTACGGTACTGTGCCATCCTTTCACTGACACTGTTGATCGAGGCAGTTCAAGGAGCGTTGGCCTACTCTAATTTTCAGATTCTTCGCTTCCGATTTGAGTTTTCATACTCATCATATCATATGATTGTAAAATCTAATGTGTCCTATCTTATCATTTCAAGTAAATAATCACTAACGTTGGTCTAACTAAAAATATAACACCTCAACTTTCCATTCATCGCAGTACAACATTTTTACACACCCAAAAATCCATTCATGAAAACACCGGGTCTACTTTACTACCGCGCGAAAATAATGGCGCGAGATGTATAAATATAATGGGGCTGGGAAATTTAATGATCGTCTGGGCAAGTTTGTTTTGATATTAATTATTATCTTCACACACCGCTCTAGTAATAACAAAATACTGT
Source organism: Zoroaster sp. YZ-2022 (assembly GCA_029582265.1). NCBI lineage: Eukaryota > Metazoa > Echinodermata > Asteroidea > Forcipulatida > Zoroasteridae > Zoroaster > Zoroaster sp. YZ-2022. The sequence continues at coordinate 35,589,635 of CM055825.1, forward strand.
GTAAATTAATACTTACAGTCTGAAGAGCCTTCTCTTTTTCGGGAAGCGACATTTTTAGGTTGAAATCTGTTCCGTAATAAGGAATTCTCTGAATGTGCCTGTATACGTTGTGATCAGTTATAATTTGCTTGTTGAAAAACGCATGCGGCACATATATACGGAACGACGATCGGCCGGCGCGGCATGATACGGCCGGGAAACAACCATTCACGTGTGTTGTTATGTTGCATACATAATTTTGTACACACAGAATAATTTAATGCATTATTCATGAGAGCACGGCGAATTAGAACCGCTATTTTCTTTTTTTTTTGGCTTTCGTCCAGATAGATGGCGATACCATTGTACTAAGGGGGTTTCATTCTCAATCCTATTTCTACATTTTGGTTGCTTTTCGTGCATTTACATATCTATTGTTAATCATACATGTAGGATTTTCTATACTATTTATTAATATGACTTTAAAATCATCAGCAAAACAGTATTCATTTATTGTAAATATTTAAGTGAAATATCCTCATCGCATCTGGCCCACATACATGTACTTGTTGGGCTTGCTTGCATGATGGAAAATCACTGGCAAGTTATTCTAATTTACATGCTGCGGTCGGTTTACGTTTGACCGCACTGCGACCGTACAACTACCGATATCTAGCTAGTAACTATTATATAGTCGACATAGATCCAGCGTGCAACCATGCAGCAGTTTAGCCTCTCACTATTTTCCGGATTCCTTGCTATCATTTTAGTTAATAAGAGAGAATATACATGTATCTACGGTTATATACCATAGTACTATTATATTATACAGTACATAAACTGGAATCACTTTTTTCTCTCAGGCAGCCCCCGGCGTCCTGCTTCGTCTCAAAACAAGTCTACATATAGGAACCTATAGTTGAGATTTATTTTGAGGATGATTTGTTTGGTATTCGTTTGTAATTATCAGGCCTGTGGTTTCTCAGGATTTTTCCTGATTTCAGGATTTTTTTACAAATGTCTCTGTGCCTCAACATTTTCTTGAAAGAAAGAAGTAGCATGTATTGTGTCCAAACCTCTAGATTTTTGTTTGTGGGGATGTGGAGAGTCTGTAAATCCTCCAAAAATTAAACATCCAGGAGGTTCAGGGGGATTTGTCCTCTAGACCAAAGGGAGACCCAGGCCCGCTATCCATTTTTCAGCATTTGTTTTACTTTTGTCAAATCACCACCAGGGTCAGGTATAGTGGAAGCAAGCTAGACCATGGGGTCGAGGTGGGATGACTACTAACATCGCTTTCACTTTCGACTGAGCCCTCTCCTAGCTGAACGGGGTGTGGTAGGTGAAAGTAATGTAACTATAAATAATTGGCTCCACCCGGACCCACTCCTACCCCAGCCTGGATCGCTCTTCTCTTGATGTGGAAACATAAATTTGTCAAGTGAAAAACGGCAAACAATTTGCCGTTTGTTTAGTATCCCCCGGAATTTTTGCTGGGAAAATATTTGGATTGAGGTCACCAATTAACTACCCCTAGCTCATTCTTGGCACTTTTTGTTTAGCCTATAAAACAAAATAGCGGGCTCCACCCTATAGCTACCCATTCCCCTGCATATTATTGGGTACATTGGGAGTAACAATACACTCACTATTATAGGATTATTGGCAAATCAAATCACCGTTTGACCGTAGAACAAGGACCATGCATGGTGATCAAAGTCCCGAGACCTGACCCTCGGGCAACGTAAGTGGTTTTTCTTGTAAATTTACTATTATCCTGCATACACTCTTAAAACTAAAGTGTTGAATCAACCGTATAAAAGTTTGGTGAGTGACAACATTTTATTAAGTGAAATTCAACTCAAAGAAAGTGTTGAATTAACACAAAGTCAAGTTAAGTCTAACTATATTTATGTTAATTCAACACTTTTAAAAGTTAAATCCAACTTTAAGTTGTCACTGACCCGAACTATTCAAAATGTTGATTCAACACTTTAGTTTTAAGAGTGTACTATAGCATACGGGTTGCTGCGCACGCCTTGACTATGGCTAGCTCAGGTAGGTTAACTCACAGCACTGTTTGTTTATGAATGACGTAAAGGCCTACGATACGACTACTACGTTTGACATAATATTAGCTTAGGCTATGCAGCGTCGTCGTCTGGCCGTACGTCATTGGCGGACATGACCTTCGGACATGACCTTCGGACATGATACGACCAATGGGCACATTGTGCTCAGTCCTCAAGCCCTCATTCACCCCCGGATTTAGAGAAAGGAACCTACGGGTATTTTCAAAATAAATTGATGGTCACAGTTTAGCTGATAACGGTATCATGCGTATTGTAACATCCAGTGACATCGTTCTGTTTTAGCATGGATGAAATTCTACCTCCACAGCTGGTTTGAGGTGCCATTTTAATTTTAAAAAATAAATAAAAATAAAATTTTAAAAAATCATAAAAATAATTGATATCCCGACTAGTTTTCGACCGCTCGCACACGTTATAATGACTACGACAATTAAATCTAAATCATTTTCAATATTTTCTCGTTTGTGATTAACACAATCATGACAAATCTGAAACTGCCCACAGATTGGTTTCTGTAATATACAATCTTATTTTATGATTTTTACAAAGTACAGATCCGTTTTACATATGCCCTATATGTTTACTAAAATAATACAAAATGTCATTTTCCTTCCTCCATAGGTAACAATCCTAACACGTATACCATGTAGCGTGGCTGCATTGCATGAAGAACGTGAGAAGGATACCCATATAATTATAAACAGACCGGAAACTAAAACACCGGTAGAGCAATGATCCGTAGAGCATGTCCAATTGGGCAAGAAGCTATATGACATTGTCTTGGTAAAAGGTCGGACAGATAGGGTCGTCATATTGGACTGCTACCTTCGGAATAGAGCAGTTTTAAGTACACAAACTCGATCCCCCATCATACGATAAAGGAGGAAACTTGAGACACAAGCTGACGATGTTATAAGACGTCACAACGAATCGCATGCAAGAGAACAAGATACTTATGCTGGAGGCAAGCACCCAGCATGACTGGCGTTTCCTAAGTTTATAAGAGGACCAGGGGGTTCGAGTCCTTGCCCTGAATTCACCTTTTGTTCGCATTTTTTCTTTCATTTTGCTGTATCCGGCCCCCAAATGACCTCTATGATTATGTATTTACTCAAGTTGTATATGTATACTTATACAGATAACGAGTATCATTAGGTAAACAAGGCGAGACAATTTTATCGGTCGCCACTTCCTATATTGTGATAGATTTATTAGCCATAAAATACACCAATCGCCCAACCACAAGTCATGCGGGCATAACATTACAACTTCTTGTCTTCGGGTATAAGACTATAATATGGACATTATTTCATGTAAATTTTAATTATGAGCAGTGACTGACCATGCTTTTTTTTTGTGGGGGGTACACCAGCGGTTATATCCTGAAACGAAAATTTGCGAATTATTAAAGGGACAGTATCATCACAATCAACAGGGCATGGAATCAGAGTGCTAGTTTTATGGATTAACTCAGTGACTGAAAATAATACCCCACATGATGAGGTCATATTACCCCACGTGATGAGGTCATATTACCCCACGTGATGAGGTCATATTACCCCACGTGTTGAGGTCATATTACCCCACGTGATGAGGTCATATTACCCCACGTGATGAGGTCATATTACCCCACGTGATGAGGTCATATTACCCCACGTGATGAGGTCATATTACCGTTGCAGTGCTGCATAAAATGAGCCAGTAATTTTCAGTCACTGTGTTCATCTCAACTATAGGAGTTTTAGGACACCGATTCCATGCCCTGTTAAAAGTCTGCTCTGATCGTGACTTTACTGTCCCTTTAACTAAAAGCTTACTTGATTGTAACATGTTATAGCCTCTAAAATGGCGGGAAAAGGGTGACGTAGACAATTCAAATCTGAAATAGTTCATCACGGTGTTGATAACCCATTTCCATACTAGAATAAATGCAAACAAACAATCTGAATACATTTTCAAATAATATGAAATATTACCTTATTTGGTCATCTCAAATACCATTAATGGTGCTGTACAAATTGATGGATGATATGAAACATCTCAGGTGCTATATATATAGGCCCTACAGGAGTAAAAAAAAAAAACTAAAAATGGGTAGCGGGCCTGGGTCTCCCTTTGGTCTAGAGGACCATGGAGGAAGAAAACAGTTCTTCCTCCATGAGAGGACAAAGCCCCCCTTGAACCTCCTGGATGTTTAATTTTGGAGGATTTACAGACTTTCCACATCCCCACAAACAAGAAACTAGAGGTTTGGACACAATACAGGCTACTTCTCTCTTTCCTTGGTGGCTACTTCTCTTCTTTCAAGAATATTTTGAGGCAAAGGAAAATTTAAAAAAATAAAAAATAAAAAATCCTGAAATCACCAGCCTGTATTTAGATTTAGTATAGGCTAATAAGTGAAATGAATTCCATACATGAATTTCTATCATTCGAAGACAGACATTGGAATGAGTACAAACAATTCTGAATGCAATTTCCTCGAAACTTTCACCGAGGTTGGTTTTGTATATACATGACTTTCTTTACTCTACAGTATATGGGTGCATTTACAGAAATTTTTACCAAAAGTGTATTAGGCCTACTGGCTTAAATCAACTTTAACTGATAATTAAACTACAAAAAATGTCACCTGCATGAGCATATACAATGTTATTATAAAGGCCTATCCCCACGGTTTCTAGTATATACCGAGCACGCTTTATTATACATGTAAACATATTGGACGTCGTGACCAATAAAATAATACACGCACATTTTACAATTCTGAACTCAGCCGGCGACCATACCCCCGACACACCCCCGAGTCTTTTGTCCAGCTCCCATGACAACCGACGGATCAATGAATCACTAATCATTTCCCGCCAAATGCTCGTAGTCTTTATACCAGGCTTCATTTTGTATGATTGTCGTCACTGTATATAGGCCTGCAGTTTTATTTACTTGAGAATATTTTTGGCTGGAGGTGGGCATGAAATATATATATATATATATTCATAGAAATATCACGCCTTTCAACGTATTTTCAAAATTATCACAGACAAAAATAGCAAGAAAACCATCAAGCTGAAAGAACCCTGTATAGGCCTACAATGGCATATACTTCATAATGATAATTTTATTTTAACAAAATGTGCATGCATGCACACATCGCCACGGTATCTTATAGTCTTGTTTCTTGTAAATTCTTGTTCCTTTTTATTTTTCCCCATGTCATGTGATCATAATTATTATTTATTTGCATGTTTTCTCAATAGGCTACTTATATGATTTATTTTGTGAATTTTTTACCTACTTTTCCCATGATAATTAATAACGTCTTTCTTGTTCTTCTCGCATGACACAAAGATTAAAACTATAAGCCTGCGTTTATGCCGAGTTCCATTTTTTTCAAAAACCCTAACCACCCCAAATCCTGCAAAATCCTCTAAGGGGTACTTTTTTGGGGAAAACATCAGCACTGTTGGAAGCTGGTACTTTCACCTCTTCAAATGGGGACAAAATTACTACTTGGCAAGAAGTTCAGGCCATAAGTGCTGAATATGAAAGATCAACGAAAATACATGGTGCATTTGGAATAATTTTTATAAGGGCATGTTTCCAAAAGTGCACTGATGGATTTTGGAGGATTCGGGAAGGTTCCTAGCCAGAATACCTATAGGTGGATTGGGGTTAGTGTCATTATATAACACTTGTCTTTTTAGTTATATCGGCACTGAGGGTGCTTCTACATATTTTCCCTTATTTTGTTTTAAATCAAGATCATGACCTTCCTGTAGAAGTTTCGGTCTTGTATACGTTGTGCCTTGTCATCAAGAAAGTTCTGATAATGCATTCCGATTTGTCAATTAATTTCCATCCTAACGTTGATTTTTTTTCTCCCAGAGGGACAAACATTCACTTGTAAAATAAACACATCACCATCAGTAACATTACACCAAGTAAGTGTCATGAAAAACTGATCTTTTGTTTTTCGAGATTACCACTACCAGTACCAGTAGTGTATGTGTGCACGCGACACAAACAGAAGCTAAGAGTAGACGAAACAATAATATTTATATAACTCAAGATGCAAAAAATGTAAATATAATTTTAAATAACCACATGCACACTTTATGAATCACTTTCCACAGCAAATCCTTTCAGATGTTTCCCATGTGCAGCTGCATCAGCTATACACCTTTTTGGGTTGAATGCGTTCGTGAATCACAACTTATGTATTGTATTTGGGGTGCGGCCTTGTGGAACCCTGGTATATGGAGTGAGGGTAAATGAACAGCGGCCGGGGAACCTACTTTATAAGGCACCCCGCCAGAGGCCTTGGACGGTGCACGTTTTTCTGAAAAACAAAGATTTGAGGCCCATGATCATCCGGGGGTCCTTGACTTCTAACTTTGAGTATTTTGGATACACTAGGCCCTGAAAAAATGGTCGTAATTCGATTTCAAGCGTAAGGCCTTTTCCCAAAATGGATGTTTTTCAGTGTGGGCGTTTTTCGAGATTGTAGAGCGCTCGTACGGTAATCGAGAGGTCGCGGGTTCGAGTCCGGCATCAGCCAATTTTTCGTATATATATATATATATATATATATATATATATATATATATATATATATATATATATATATATATATATATATATATATATATATATCTATATCTATATCTATATCTATATCTATATCTATATCTATCTATATATATATATATATACGGTTCGCGAGCAAAGAAAAATTGGCTGATGCCGGACTCGAACCCGCGACCTCTCGATTACCGTACGAGCGCTCTACCAACTGAGCTAACCAGCCCCTATGTTGGTGGGCGGTCCACTTATGCCAATTATCTCTTCTAAGTATTTTTTTAATGATTTTTGAATATTTTGTATTTAGCATTGGTTGTTATTGGAGTTTATTTTGTGGGGTGCACCCTCAACTGTACGTTGGAGTTCCCTCTGTTGCTTTTGACGAGATTCAAGGCAGGCAAGTGTGGTTGTCTTTATGTCTTTGTTTGCCTGCCCGACGCGCTTAAAGGAACAATATCGTCACAATCAACAGGGCATGGAATCGGAGTGCTGGTTTTAGATTAACTCAGTGACTGAAAATAATAATCCCGCGTGATTAAGATTATATTACCATTGCTGCTGCATAAATGAGCCAGTAATTTCCAGTCACTGTGTTCATTTTAAACCGATTCCATGCCCCGTTGAAATTCTGCTCTGATCGTGACGATATTGTGCCTTTAATAATAATAATAAATAATAAATAATAATAATAATAATAATAATAATAATAATAATGACTTATATGGCGCACGTATCCACCAAACTGGTGCTCAAGGCACATTACATTATTACCCCTGCTCATCAGGCTCATAAATCATTCCTGAAACCATCTCAGCTCCCTGTGGAGTATACAGCTCAATTGCTGCCATTTTGGCGCATATACGGCTAATCAAATACAACAACCAACTCTGCCCTCACAGGTACCCATGGGTGGAGAGCAGCAATTATGGTAAAGTGTCTTGCTCAAGGACACAAGCACCACGGTCGCAATCGGGATTCGAACTCACATTCTGACGACTCAGCCATCAGAACACTAAACCGATGCACTAAACCGCTCGACCATGGCACTCCATAAGAGGTCACGATATGTACAAAAAATGCCTCCCTATACCATGCACGTGTTTTCATGATGAACGTTCTTCCAGCCGTCCATTATGATAACACCGCGACATGTCACGCCGTTTCATTTATTGTTATGAACAAGCGTGAAAGTAGGTCGCTGCGTCATGTCGTCACTGAATGGACGGCTGTAAAAACGTTCATCATGAAAACACATGCTGTATGGAAAGGCACGTGTTTTACATGCCCTCAAGTACGCAGCCTTCTATAAATTTAGGGAATTACAACACTGGAAATGGTGGCAAGTGAAGTTTCAGCTCAATGCGAAGTTATTTTTAAGTTATGGAAGAAGTATGGGCGGCAACGTGCGTGCATTTTTTAGTGTTTTCTCTGAAATGAGAACACTGTCTTCAGACCGATTCATTTCTTAGGATGATTGGCACCCTTACCACTAACCTCATTCTAGGGCCAATACCCTGGACTCCCTCCGTATCCTTGGCCCTATCCCCACATGTACAAATATTGAGCGATTTTTCTTTTCCCCAGCTTTTGATCTGCTAATTATTACAACCTAACCTTGCCCAAGCAGGCACTTTTGGCATAAAATCCATTATTCTGGGATATCTCACTTTCCGATGAAATTTTCGAAACATTTAAAATTTTAAAAAATAATAAAATTTAAATTTCACCAAAATTACCGATCTCACAATAGTAAACGTTATGCTAAAAGTGTCTGCTTGGGCAAGCTTACCTACATGTGGGTACATGTGCATGAAGTTAGGGCCAAGGATACGGATTAAGTCCAGTGCATTGGCCCATGGAGGAAGGAAGTTGGTCACAGCATAGGTCATAGAATGGGAGTACCTTACCAATAATCACTTTGTAAAGAATGTAGAATACTGTAACTACCACTTTTCTATCAAAATTTTGATAAATATCACATTTTCCTTTAAGCGATGATAGAGGACACACTTAAGGAGAGGAAAGTGTAGTCAAGTCAGGATTGGAAATTATATTTTGGGAGATTTTGAGCAATGAAAGTATGCACATCTAGTGAGACGTTGGCCATTTTGTCGTCTGCTATGCATGCTTAGACGTGCACATGTGGCGGTTGTATTCTACATTCTTTCCATGACTTGTACCAAGCGTTCGGTTAAATTTTTAAAGAAACTCTTTCGAATTTGATGTTCCAAAATGTCCGTTTCTCTTTACGCTTCCCCTTGTAGTTGTAACAGCTGTATTTGCAGATACATACTGCAGTTGTGTACGAGCCCATTTGCACTCATATGCATGCTAAAATATTAACGTTGGACCATGGTTGGACTTACTTTTCCTTTAAAAATAAGGGGCGGATCCAGTGTCTCGAAAAAGGGGGACACACTGCCGAAAAGGGGGGGGGGAGCGGCACACTAAAAAATGTATGATAAATTTACGTGCAAGAGGAAAGGGAAGGGCAACATGCCCCTTTGTGGCCCCCTGGATCCCCCAATGTTCAGACAGGCTATGCTTCAGACCTGACTAGAATGTTGAACCCAACCGCCACTTGTGCACAATGTCAACGTATGCGGGGGGTTTTTAGCAGACGACAAAATGGCCAACATCTCATTGGATGTGCACACATTCATTGCTCAAAATGTCCATAAATAGTGTTTCCAGTCCTCAGTTGACTACACTTTCCTCTCCTTAAGTGTGTCCTCTATTATCTTTTAAAACGAAAATCTGTGATTTTTGTTCATATTTGGATCATGAGAAAAGTGGCGGTTGTATTCTACATTCTTTCCGCTTCAGATTAAAATTTGTAATTTAATATATACTCTTGTGTTTATGTATGTGTGCTTGTAGTTGTATGTTTATCGTCCATTTTGCCTTTGAGAAAGGACCTGCTACTGTGCTAGGTTCGAAACGTAAGGCCATTGTCTACTATTTTGCATTTATATATTGCAGGTCCTTTAGGTTGGTAAGCAGTTCTCAACAGGTAATTCTCTATTTATACTACAGGTCCTTCAAGCAGTTCTCAACAGCTAATTCTCTATTTATACTACAGGTCCTTTAGGTTGGTAAGCAGTTCTCGACAGCTAATTCTCTATTTATACTATAGGTCCTTTGGGTTGGTAAGCAGTTCTCAACAGCTAATTCTCTATTTATGTAATTTAACACAAGTATACAATACAAAAATCACAGTTTAATTTTTTGTTCTCTTATAAATCACGCCACTTGGTCCACATGTATACAAGGCGAGCAAGTTAATTAATTACATAAGCACCTTTTTCAGGGTTAGAGGGAAGGTACAACATTGGTTAGGCTAATTACCTGATCATAAATCGATTACCTGATCGATTAATTATCTGAAAGCTAACTTGATGTGAAATATCCCTTAATTAAGGAAATGTTCTTGATCATAAATAATGATAATGACTATAGGCCTAAGTACCCTCGTAACTAATAGTAATATTCTTATTATGCGATAACCATAAATTACAGTCCTTTGATCACTTACAAACACCTGTTACAGGGTTTCGTGAATCCACGTTCCTAATTGAATTTCCAGGGTCGTTGGTCATCCAAAGACGACGGCGTCATGTTCAATTTAATGCAGTATATACAAGAAAGGTCCGGGACTGTATTGTGCAGACCCGGATGTACACAACTAATACTATTATACAGAACAGTGAAATCATTTCTTACCTTGAACTTTAGGTAAACTGTGTCCCCCGCCCCAGTTTTCACCCGTGCACGGCTCGCTTCACCGGATGGAAGATCAGAGAAGTCCGGAAAAGGCCCAAGGAGAAGTTTGGGTACAGTTTTTCACTCCCTGGGCCCTGATTGACCTCAATTCAGATGGGACGCAGGGTTTCCTCTCCTAGAGCTTGGAGGCAGGAGTAATTGGTCAGTCACTGTGGTGGACTTGGGATTGGGGTGGGTTGAGCGCACGAAAAAAAGCTGAGCCATACTCGAAAGTGTGTTTATAGGTCTACATCGGACGATGATGACGCAACCTGCACTTCCTTCCATTAATTGGTTGAACATCACCCGTTGCGAGCGTTTCGTTTCACGCTCAATTAATCCTGGTTATTAACCTTTATATAAAACACCTGGAAGGATGAACACCATAGTGTAATTATGTAACACTTAGTTAACCCTGAGGTATGATATGTAGGTCGGTCTGTGTGGGTCAGTCGTGGTTAGTGTCCTTCCAGTCGTGTCAGCCACCACAATAGTATTGTCATTAAAAAATGTACGCTATACTACTGTAAATAATAATAGCTTATTCGGAGTTGTGTTTGAAAAACCCACTAAGCAGGTGTTGGTAAATTATTTAAGATGGGCAAAAATAAATATTAATATTGATGGACCTTTCCCCATTTTGAGAGAGGTTATAGCGTAGTAACGAAACTAATTTTAAAAAAAACATGTTATATTAAAGGAGTAATATCGTGACGATCAACAGGGCATGGAATCGGAGTGCTAGTTAACTTAATAACTGAAAATAACAGTACCCCACAAGTTAGGTCATATTACCATTGCTGCTGCATAAAATGAGTCAGTAATTTGGGGTCATGCCTATGTTCCCTCAGCCCTATGTTCCCTCAGCCCTATGTTCCCTCAATGTGCTGAGGGAACATAGGGCTGAGGGAACATAGGGTCTATTTTGGGATGAGGGAACATAGGGCTGAGGGAACATAGGGTCTATTTTGGGATGGGAGAACATAGGGCTGAGGGAACATAGGGCTGAGGGAACATAGGGCTGAGGGAACTTGAGTACGGCCCCAGTAATTTCAGTCACTGTGTTCATCCTAAACTAAGACACCAGTTCCATGCCTTTTTGAAACTGCTCTGATCGTGACGATGTCTCTTTAAGTAAACTAATCTCATGGTAAAATATTGCAACAAGCCCTTTCTCCGAATCTCTTTTGTCTTTTTTCTGGAATTCAGCAGAGCCCACTGCAAAATCAAATGGCCCCTCTAAAAGGCATTTAAAAAATCGCCTTACCTTAGCGATGCTACCCAAAAAACTGTAAAACCGAAAACATCGGCACTGTTGTATACGTATTTTTAACACAAGGGGGCCTCATTATTTTGTTGCTCCCAGTTTACCTTTCAGGTTTTCTGAATTCTAGGCAAAAGGGTCTCAGACAACATGAATTTTTACAATATTGAATAATTTGTATACAGGCCTAGTCTATAAGGATACATAAATATATCTAACTGAAGTTGATGGACTTTTCCCAGATATGCCTACTATAATTATGCATATAAATATATATATAGGCTGAGTCGTCAGAATGTGGGTTCGAATCCCGACCGCGACCGGGGTTCTTGTGTCCTTGAGCAAGACACTTTACCATAATTGTTTCTCTCCACCCAGGAGTAAATGGGTACCTGTGAGGACAGAGTTGGTTGTTGCAGATTCGCCCATATGCGCTACAATGGCAGCAATTGAGCTGTATACTCCCCAGGGAGCTGAGATGGTTTCAGAAATGATTTATGAGCCTGATGAGCAGGGGGTAATGCGCCTTGAGCACCGGTTTGGTGGATACGTGCGCCATATAAGTCCACATTATTATTATTATATTATTATATATTGATAGGTAATCAGCATATGAAGGTGTCTGTATATCTGATGCCTTGCTCATATCATGCTATTCATAACATGCATTCGTCACATCATTCTATTTTAGATTTATCTGCCCACCCAAAAATCAATGAATAAACAAAAACGCGAATGGCACCGACATTGAGAGGGGTTTTTATCGCGTGAAATGCAATGCTATATCAAGTATCGGGTTTTGTACTATTTACATGAGGGTCATTATTTTAAAGGGGCTATGATATGAAATGCAATTTTATGTAGGCCTAGATGCATGTAGCAAATACCAATGTTTCTGGACAGTTTAAATAAAATAGGAGTCTATTTTTAAAGTAAATGATAGATTTTAGTATCCTGTTAAAATGTTGATCGAAGCCTAGACTGGTCCCCTGTCTTTAGGAAAAAAGATAAAGATAAAGAAAGCTAGTTCTTGGCGTACCATTCAAGTGGTTTCATTGGATGTGTTATGCCAAAGAGTCACGCTTCAAGGCTCGCGACCTAGCTACCAACCAAGGTCAAAGTTGAGCATCGGGGAAAATATGGCGGCTGCACGGCCAGGATCTGGCGTAGTTCACGCGCCTCTAGCTCAAAGCGTGACGTCAGATCTTCAGGCTAATCGAAGCTCAAAGTTCTAAAGAACTTTTCACATAATAATTTAAGCAAAGTTGCTTAAATTTTTTTGATGTTGTTGATGTTGTTTGTGTTGTTGTTCTTCTTCATGTTTTTAGTATATACTTCACTTGAGATATGACAAATTTGGCAATAACACACAGTCACACATAGGCACAGGCAATTCATACAGCTGCTGATGGTACACTGCTGTCAGAACCTAGATCACAAAACACTTCCACTGACAAAGCTTTCACAATTGCCGGTCCTAAACTCTGGAACACAATACCAATCCACATCAGATCACTAGACACCGTTTCATTGTTCAAAACAAACATGAAAACTTACTTATTTCCAATTGCCCTTTGACAATGTTCTGTTTTTCGCTATCTTGTGTTGCCGAGCGCCATGATCTAGATGGAATGGCGCTATAGAAATCTTATTATTATTATTATTATTATTACAGCCATAACCGTGCCTCCCGTCGTCTCGGTATAATGAGCCCACTCAAGTTTTGAAGAAAAAAACCCAGAACGCCCAACCGGATATTATAAACCCACGTAGTTCAAACTAAGAAATAACCAACAGGTATAATATTAACTCATGGTATGCATAGAGCTATGACTCGGTGTATATGATATAATTTATGGATAATAAGTAATCAATATCCGGTTGGACATTCTTTGTTGACGGAAAGAACTGAACCCAATTGATTGACGTAAACTTGCGACTGATGCAACAGTTGAACATGCCACAATGGCCTGTTTAGCTTGGGCAAGTATAATTAGCATAATATGGCGATTACAGAAGTTCGTTAGGGCAATACAAGGGATGGATTTTACCCTTGATATTGGAAATACATATTAATGAGGACTGTAGTTTAGGCCAAAATGGCCGGCATAAAGCGTCCGGTATGGTCTCCGTGCGCGTCGCCTCCTCAGACCCGCCGTGCTTTTTTACATAGGGGTATGAACGTACGCCCGATTTGTGCGGCCTCTCTTAGCCACCGTACTTTGTGTAGGGGGGAATTTAATAACCACATAATTATATGGCCTACATGTATCACGGAATTCACTGGTTGGCAAAAAAAAAAGAAAAAAAAAAAAAGATCCCCCCAAAAAGCGTGTCAGTCACCGCACTGGTTTTGAAGCTGATCTATATCCTTGCCCTCTTTTAAGGGTAAAAATGGGGAAAAGTATTTTTCTGTGGGGCATTTGGTCAATAGCTTCAAAATTCACATCCCCATTGATAGTATTCACTTATCTGACTAAACAACAGGGGCGTATCCAGTGTGTGGGGGGGGGGGCACACGATGATCAAGAGGGGGATACACAGCCAAAAGGGGGTGGGACACAACACCCCAACATTTTTTTGGGGGAAATAGATGGTACATTTTGAATTTGTGTACATGGTTGATTTTCAAAAAGGGGAGATCACACGTCCCCCTTTGACCCCCTGGTTTCGCCACTGACAAACAAAGGAACGACGTATAATCATGTATATAACAGATATTAATCACATTTTTTCCACTCAGCACAACACTTCTCACAAAGAAAAACATCACTTTTCAAAAATGGTTAAATTTGTTAAAGTCAACAAAATCTAAATTCAATCTGAAAAAAAAACCTAGTGCCGAAATGCCACAAGATGAAATCCAGACAAATCGGATATTGAGTAACCCTCGAGCGGGGAAATTGAAATTTACTTTCATCCCACACATCTGGCGAGTGGGATGTTGTCGGCGTTTTCTCAGCCAGGTCGACTACCTTCAGAGCTTACTACCTAAGTACCTGAGCTACACTTAGAAGGCAGGCTTGAATTGAGTATACCGTAGAGAGAATGTCCTCTCTCTATGAGCATACTCAAACACACCTGTATGCTTATGAACCAGGCGGCTGTCATATGGCAAAACAACATAACTCGACTTTTGTTTGCTTTAAAAAAAAATTTATATTTTTTTATAGATAAGAGCATAAAACTATCTGAGTAATTTGAGTACGCTCTTTTCATCTTGCAAAGTTTCAGATTCGTGCGATGTTTCATTTCTGAGATAGCACCAACTTTTTACATGGGTTTACACATGGCAGAACACTGTATCTCAGACATAACTTTGAAGTGTTGTTTGTTTAATATGTGGGCTTCCCCAACAGTGTTATTTTATCTAGTAAAACAGGTTATAATGAACTGTCCTTGCTTGAAGGCGAGCATGGGCGTATGATTCCAGTGGGGTGGGTGTATACTCCCACACTTTTGAACAGTTCATTGTACCAGTATGTCCACAAATAGCCCCTTCAAAAAAATCTCTACATATTATCACTTATTGTCCCCTCCCCTTCCCCTTTCCTCCATCCCACATCTACCCTGGGGAGTGTCACACTCACTTTCCATACTCCACACACGATTATGGCAAACTGCACCAGGGTACGGGTACGTGGGAACATCTCATCATTGGAACGTGTTCTCCCGATCACGATCGGATGGTGTTGTGTGAAAGAAAACACAGTGTAGAGGGCGCTATATATCCAGAGTGGTGTTCATTTCAAGTTGGCTCGATCGAAAGGTATTATTTTATTGCACAAACTCTGGTATTTGTAGTTCATGTCAAGATATTGCTTTTGTACCTGGACTAAAAGTTAAGCTTAAACCCTTTTATTAAACTTGCTGAAGGGAAGGCGCATACAAAACAATGTTTTCGATTTTTAGAACTGGAGAAATGGTGGCCATTTTGTCGTCTGCTTCAGAATCGGATTCGTCTGCTTCAGCAGCCATTGGGAATTTTGCGTAACTCACAAAGTTCAGTCAAGTACTCAAGTGGGTTAACAATAACGTTATCAATGCATGGTTAAAACATGGTGGAAGGACTCCTTTCATGGTTAAAGCATAGAACAAAATTCAGGACAAGATACAACATTTGATTTTTTTTAAAATAAATTAAGAAGGGGGACAGTTTTCACTTTTTTTAAAAAGTCTAATCATGCTATTGGCTATTGCGCTAATAGCCAAATTGTTTCAAAGCTAAATTGTTTCCACAGTAATGTTAAACATAGCAGAAGCTGTCATAAGTGCTTCGAATGCACCACTGCTTGATTGTGTCTCTCCCAAGATCTGTAGCCCAAGTGTACATACTTTTGTGATATTTCTAAAAAGATACTTTTTCCTTTAATTATCTACCTAGGCTAATCTCTAAATCTCAGCAACATCAGTTCAGTTTCAGTTTCAGTTTATTTCACATCAGTGATTATAACCATCTAATAAGGTTACGACCTTTGTGGCATTAACAAATTTTGTGATGACAGTTTGAAGAGAAACATTATTTTTTTACCTGTGTCACTTGTTTTTCTTAACTAAGGTGACTTTGTCTGTCATGTCCTTTGAGTCATTTCCCGCTGATGCTGTCCAACAGTTCAACGACCCCGGCCCATTCTTCATACGTGAGAATGGGAATCTCTGCTCTCCGCCTGGCTTGGGCCCCAGAACCGATTTACTTCATACAAGACAACACATCCAAGAGCTATACCAACCAACATTTAGCACTGCAACCATGGCAACCGCATCATCTGCCAACTCCGGTAGTATCCCACGGAAGCTCTTCGAGATAACGTTGGACTTCGTAGCAGCTAACATCACCCTAGTGGAATCTCTGGTGGGTTTTCCGGAGGTTGTCGGTCGCCAGCTGTTTGACGCAGCTCATCACCATGGCAAACTCGGCCCACGAGCGCTCGATCTTTTCATTGACGCTTACGGAAACAACATTCTGAGCAGCGTGAATCTGCAGGGACACCATTTGGCTGTCAATGAGCATCTGCAATGTAATGTACTCTTCTCGGGTTTATCAGAATTGGAGGTTGGAGGTTGTGGTCTTGGGGACGACCATGAGATTCTAACAGTTATCGCTAATTCATACAGGTGAGAATGAACAGAACCACATATGGATATGTGTTTATTTTTACCAACATTTGTGAAATCTCTGCTCAGTTTTAAGAAGGTCATAGAGTGGCAATTGTTTGATGGACTGTACAGCCACAGGATTGTACCTTAAGGATTGAGAGGATATGGCCAATTACGGCCAACTAAGAGAGTTGCAGCCATTTATAAGGATGATCATCCCAAATTTGTCAAAATACGAGATAAGTTTAATTCAATAATTGTTACATTAGGTGTTGGACATGTAACAATTTTCAGAAAGTATTTCTCAAACAATATTGTTTGATTTTGTTTGAATTATACTCAAGTGGTTGGGTTGAAATGTCGAAGTTACCAGTGATTGACAGGGACCAGTGCCAGTGAGGTTATTCTGTCCATGGACAGAGGGACATTTTTTGTTGTTGCAGAGTTACAATCGTGCATCTTTAACATAAGAAGTGATGTTTTTTTCTGCAGTTTGACAAGACTTGGTTTGGCAAGGAATGGCCTGACTGATGCTGGCATCCGGAGATTAACCACACCGCTAAGAGTCTTGGATAGAGGACCACGCAAGCTTCTTATCCTGGATCTAGCAGGTAAAGTGGGTAGTTCGATCCACAGACAACCTTTTGGTCATGAAAGTGAGCAATACATTACTGAGCGAGGGCGCCCTTCCATTTGTGATGTCACTGCATCAAAAGGTCTATCGCTAGAGATCAAAGACCCTAAACCAAACAAGATGTATAACATTTAAGGCTTTGCATGGTGGAGTATTGATATTGTTTCAGTTTGTGGTAACATTATGTGTTTATCTCAACTATCGATATTAGTGAGGTACAGAGTTCTGAAAAGAACCTAATCGCACAACTCATATCTCAACTGTTGTTAAGTGAGAATGTGGTTCTGGGAGAACCATGGGGACTTCACAGGCATCTTCTCTACATTTCGATTAGCATGCTCTAATCATCGTCAAGATCTGTTATTTGTCTTTGTCTGCAGGCAATGAATCCATAAGTGACAAGTCTGCCGTCCAGTACCTCACGACTTTCACCTCTCTGAAATCCATTGATCTGTCTGGCTGTAGTATTTCTGTAAGTTATTTAAACATTTGACCAACCATTCTGCCCAAAGCTACGGAGATTGCGAATGTTACTCTCTGTGAAATTGTGTCTGTTCAACTGCTAATCAAAAACACATGCATTTTCTTGAATCTCAGAAAGCATGCATACACAGCGACGTTCCATCTTAAAGTCTAAATACAATTTCAGTATTTAGTAGGCAAAGACACTTCCTGTAATTTTTAAAAAATCTTTGTATCAAACCGTAGCTCAGGCCTGTGATTTCTCAGGATTTTTCCTGATTTCAGGATTTTTTAAAACAAATTTCCCTTTACCTCCGAATTTTCTTGAAAAAAGAGAAGTAGCCACCAAGGAAAGAAAGAAGTAGCCTGTATTGTGTCCAAACCTCTAGTTTCTTGTTTGTGGGGATGTGGAGAGTCTGTAAATCCTCCAAATCCTCCAAAATGAAACATCCAGGAGGTTCAGGGGGCTTTGTCCTCAAGACCAAAGGGAGACCCAGGCCTGCTTCCCATTTTTCAGGATTTGTTACTTTTGTCAAATCACACGCCTGATAGCTAGAAATCAACAAATCTGAGCCAAGAACTTTATTTGATGATATCTTTTTCATGTTCCAGTCTGTTGGTCTTGTTGTGTTGAAGACAAAATTGAGACTGGAAAACTACTCAATGCCTCATGCCACGCATTCTATACCCTTCCTTCAACCCATTGAGAACATCGGTTGGGCCTTGCCTTTGGTAGAGCAGTGGATACAATCAAGCACTGGACGTATGCAGAGAGCCAAGAGCAAGGCTAGCTTGGGACATATACGCGGGTCGTCTAATACAGCCAGTTTTTGTATGTATTGTTTTATAAACAATACATTTTGATGGATTAAAACCCATTTATACTAATTTAAAAAGAATATATTTGATATAAATACTCAAATGTACAGCCTGAAAAGCACACCAGTTTGCATGTCAAATTCTCTTTTGTGCGTTACCTCAGACCCACACGTCGGTATTTTTAATTTAAATTTTATTTTCTATGAAACGATGTCCAATTGCAGCCAAAATTGCTGGATCGATCGGAATTCTGCTGTGCTGTGCTTTAAACAAGTTTTTCACATAGGGGTATGAACGTTTGCCCGATTTGTGAGTCCTCTCTTAGCCGCCATACTTTGAAATTTGGTCCTTGCATATACAATGTATCACGTGTCACCGCACCGAGACTTTTTTTTTGGCCAAATCATTCTCCTGAGGACAATCAGAGCATACTGATCAAAACATTGAGTTGTAACCTCCAGTTATTTTCAGAACTAATTACTACTCAATAGAGAAATTCACATGTGTCACCGCAATTAGTCTTACTCAAATCTGAATGCGTTTTCACTATTTTCTGTTAAATGACAACGCAATTAACCTGAAACTCGTAGTCAGCAGTTTCGCCCACATTACCAGTGCTGTATAGAGATATAAACTCATGTCTCAAATAATTGTGATGAACAGCACTTGTTCCCATTGAACCCTTAAAATGTTGATATATTTGCCAAGGTATATCTAGTGCTCTTAAAAGTCAAACACTGTCAAACCTTATGTGTAGTGAAGTACATTTACAGGTCAAAATGAGTTGACTGTTTTTGACTGGTAAAAGAATCGTCTTGTATTGTTGAGGGTGGTCAAAATGACAGTTGACTTGTTTTGACCACTATAGCTACTTGCCACTAAAGTTCAGCTAAAGTAGGAGGGTTAAACTGTAAAGTGATTTGAATATGAATTTGTCACAAATTTGTGCACCGAGGTCAAACGGAATCAAATTCCACTCGTGCTGACAAGTTTACCTGATTTACGGGTTTCCCTAGAACAGTTTGTGAGATGTTTTTCTACCACATCTAAAATCTAAATAATAATACATTCTATAATACATTTCTCCAGGCTTATAAGGTGCATTGCTTTTAGACTTTGAGAAATCCTTGGTTTCATTACCATCGAGTAATATCCAATTTTATATTTCTGCAGATGGAAGAACACAAAAGAAACTCGTACATGCCACCAGTTCTACCCTACCAAAATCAAAGCCCCAGGACTTTCCCATCATACAACTCATTGCAGTAACCAGTGACAACCAAGACAAACCCACAGAGGACCCGCCGCACAAGGAGAGGGTCAAAAGGTCAAAGGTTACCGTCTTCCGGCTGGAGACACTGCAAAGGGGTAGCAGCACACAACTGACATGTTGTCAAGACATTGAAAGGGTAGGCTCCGTGGATGATGAGCCGTCAGAATCGGGTCTAAATAAGGAGTTGATGGAACAGTACACTATCGGGGTTACACACGATCAAATTCAAGAGACAGGGAATGTCAGAAAATGGCTAGATCGGGGCAGGTTAGATTTGAACTCCAAGTACACCAAAAAAGTTAAAGAAAACAAGAGAGTTGACGTCCAAAGTCAGCCGGTGAAACTCACAAAACCGCCACCTAGAAAGAGGATCAAACTTTGCTCACGAGCAGCACCCTCAAAAGTATTTTCAGACATTCTGCGAGACGAGGAAAGCCAAGTTCATCCGGAGGATAAAGAAACCGTTGTTGGACAACAGGTTTCTGATCGGAGAAGCTGCGTTATGGATGAAAATCAAGGTGGTTCACGTAAGGACCACAAGCAATCCGAAAAATGCAACCGTGCTCACCAACACCAGTTGGATAGACCACTCACTATGGGACATGGTGGTGGACATCAAGACAGGGGAGTTACGCTTACCAACTCAGCTGCCAGTAGTCGTTGTGAAGGATCAGTACGTGGAACGCTTCAAGCAAGAGACAAAAAGATAGGAGGGGCATTGTGGAGTGCCATGCATACTGAACAGTGGTAGATGTTTACACGGACAGTGGTTCATGCTCTCGAGAGCAAGTGTTTTTCTTTTAAGGGATGGTACGACATTGGTGTTGCAAAACTGCTTCTATAGATGTTCTTACCGTCTTTGAATCGAGATATTATATTAAACCAAATGCATTTACCAAAATTGCAGGATTTTTGGTACCATTACGATCTTGAAACTAAGTAAGCTTTTTACACAGATTAAAGTACAGATTACAATATTGTATATGATTTAACATCAATTCAACATGTTTTATTAACCGCAATGCAAAGTTTGGTGCCCACCATTTCAATGTAGTCTCAGTACAAGTCATTCTTTGAGAAATTCATTATGCACCGAATGCTGAACCCGGTACATGGTGATACAGTCGCATTCCAACAAATGTCTTGGCCTAAGACTATCAAACAGTATATGCAAACCAATGTTCTAGGGCCAATTCCATAAAGTTGCTTACCAGCCAAACTTTCATACAAAATGTATGCATTTTGGCTGGTAATCTGTTTTATATTGCTTAGCAACTATATGAACTTGGCCCCAGGTCCTTGTATGAAACAAAACCACTAGAAAATTGGTTCTGATAAATTAACCATCACTAATCTAATCTATAGAAAAGTTGTAAAGAAGTTTAACATTTCTATATCCAATACAATTAAATAATGTATTTTTGTCTGTAAATTTGATCACATTTATGGCATATTACATCAATACAGTTTGTGATAATAATACTCATTGTGTATAGTCACTACAGTGCTACCGACAATCTATTTTAATTGCACAAATAAATATTAACACAAGTTTTTGCATATGATGCTCGATATGTGGCAGAGTGCATCCCCCTCCCATTATGTCTTCATTGTGTTCCAGGAATTCTTTAAAGAATTCTGGTGGGGGGGGGGGGTCCGTTAACAATAGAACAACAGTGTGTTAGCGTATAGGGACATTTGGGGGTGGCGCTATGTGGCTCAGACTGGTTCCCAGAGAGGCTAAAAAGCCCGATTCTAATAACATATAAACAAATACAAGTCTTCATTCTTGCTAATCAGCAATAATTATGCAGAATGTGGATGGAAGAATGCATAGAGTCATTTAGGCAATGCCTCAAGGACATATTTCTTGAAAAGTTAAGATGTCTGTTTTCAAACACCAATGTTGTACCTTCTCCTTAACAAACTTCCAGGCCTGTGATTTCTCCCTTTGCCTCGAAAGAGAAGTAGCCACCAAGGAAAGAAAGTAGCCCGTATTGTGTCCAAACCTCTTGTTTCTTGTTTGTGGGGATGTAGAGTCTGTAAATCCTACAAAATTAAACATCCAAGAGGTTCAGAGGTCTTTGTCCTCTAGACAAACGGGAGACCTAGGCCTGCTATCCATTTTTCAGGATTTTTTTCTTTTGTCAAATCACACTCCTGCATCTACCACATTATAAGCCTTATCGGAATTGCAACGTGCAGGTACATTATCTTGTATAACTAACTCATGGTATGGGAAAAATTAGTAACCTTGCATATGAGGATGTGTATAAAGGGGGATGGGGGGGTTTCACATTGTAACTTTATGGAGAATTTGTTGGATTGGTTAGATCGAGGGTTTAAAACCAGAAATGGGTATGTCCACTTTTGCCATGAAATGTGTTATGGGGAGTTTCTGATCTTTCTGAAAGATTAAAACTTTTAAACTCATTTTTTTTAAATGCCAATTTTGGACATAACCAGTCCTGGTTTTAAGCCCTCGAGATATAATAATTATGATCTCATCAATTTCAAAGAAAAATTCTCCATAATGTTGTCATAAAATTAAAAAATTTAAACTGATCACCAAAACCCCCCTATTGACTTTTTACACATCTCATACACAAGGGTACTAATTTTTTCCCATGAGGTTGTTTTATAAGTCAATGCACATGCTGAAGGCAATTCTGGTAAGGCGTATTCTATAATAACAGTTCCTTATAATATTACTATTACAGGTAACAGTTCAAATATTTACTATATAATTAAATAAACAAAAGTTGACAGTTTAATAGAAGTTAAAATATAATGGCTAAAAAAACTTCTTCTGATCCAGTATGTTGACACTTCAACAACAAAAAACAGTAAACATTTTAATCAAATAAATCACAAGGGAAAATAACTGCTTATTGATCTTACATCTAAATATACATAACATCAAAAGAAACATCACCCCTAAAAATATTTATTATTTTCATTTTATAATTAATATATTTTGCTTAATGAAGAATATTATGAGTATGGAGTGTAACACGAACACAATGTGGCAAATTTGGTTGACCTGGCAGCCAACCATCCCACAACATTGTATATTTATTATGTTTAATAATATAATTACTTAACAAAATTTAGGGGGTGACGTTTCTTTTGCTGTTATGTATATATGAAGAGTTTCATAGCAAAACTCGATAAATGCCATATTTCAAACTTTTGCACCAACACCACTCAGACATCGTTCACAGGTAGGCAAACAAGTTCCAACTCAGTTTTTAGCAAAACGCGATATAACCACTATATAAACTCAATCATTATATACGTTTTATTCCAAACCGTGATAAATGCCACACCAGCTTCTCTGCAATCTGCAATATATCCTCTCAGCCAAATGGATGTATAGCATTTTGCTATGAAACTCTTCATATGAAGGATACCGATCGGACCCTCTATATGCATGTATTGGTCCTAGTTATTAAAACAAAACAAAAATAATAAAATATTAAAAATGTCACACTCGATTTAAAATAATATGAAACTATATATAAATAAATATAGCTGATAAAATGGTTTTGTGACATTAAATTATGGGGGTCATGCCTATGTTCCCTCAGCCCTATGTTCCCTCAACCCTATGTTCCTCATCCCAAAATAGGGTCTATTTTGGGATGAGGGAACATAGGGCTGAGGGAACTTGAGTACGGTCCCAAATTATGCATTACAATGTTTAATGTTTGGGTATTGTAGGATCAGAGTTGATCATCTTCTCCTGAAGATGAGGGCACGGTGTTGATAGATCTCTGCTGATTGATAGGGCAGCACGATGTGTTCCATTTGGCGTATTATGCAGTTCATGTGCATATGCGCAAAATATCTTCAGCAATCACTGGCTAGCAGATGCGCATAGTACCATAACATGCATGCATAAAGTGTATATCTTCAAGACACTGGGTGCAAATTCACCGCTAGAGGGCTACGCAAAGAGCGGATAATCAAATACATGGACCTACATCATATTCTTTTAGCTCAGTTCCGACCAGAAATTGGATAATTTTTCATTTGATCACAGTAACAGGTCTTGAAAAATAATATATGCTTTAGAATAGATTGGAGGCTTGAAGCATCAGTTGGGAGAAAAAGGACAGCAAAACAATCAGCATAAGGAAAACACATATCCTTGGAAATTGTTAAAACATTTCAGCGTGTAAAAATCTTCAATCTTTACTGCATTTTTAAACATACTTTTGAAACAAAATAAAATAAAATGTTATTTCATTTTAATTTCAATAAACAACATCAATTAATGCACACAATTTATAAAGAGAGCAATGAACAAAACTATCATCGACAAATCCCAAGATGACGAAATTAACGTTGATCTGCGCACCTCCGGGTTTAATAACGAGGCTCTCAGTGTTGACGCATGTACTGTATAATGGGAGCTTGAGTCGTTCTATTGTCTACCTCGCATCGGTGTTGTGACTTGACACAGAGAGCCTCGGTTTCAATGCGGAAGTGCGTAGACTGGGTCAATTTGAAATTCGTCTATAAGATAGATCCAATAAAGATTTTGAAAGACCAAGGACAGACAAAGACGTATTTCTTACCTCATATTCAGCCTGATTCTATAAAATTGCATTCCAAATCTTATTATATATTACATCCAAATAAAGCTAGGAATGTCTTCTTAAAAAGGGAAAACTGTTTCTACAAGTATGTTTAACAATTTTGTTTTTGGAATCGGGATAAACAACTAAACCCGTGAACGTTTCAGTTTATTATGTTGTGTCGATCGGTAAACATCAAATTTTGATCTTAATATTAAGACGTTCATTCAGTTCAGTTAGGAAATTATTTCAAAGTTTATTTTCATGATCATATGACGGCGAAAAAGATCACAAGACATTTATGATATACATATATGTACCATCATCAACTTTACTGAACGTAATTTTTTGGTCAAACTGTAATTAATAATTGACCGATTTAAAGTTTACAATGGCTTTGTGGGTACTCGTTAACTTTTTTTAAATGAAATTTGTGTGTGCGCTTATAGTCAGGAAAATGACAAGGGTCTCAAAACTTGTACACTCTTCATAACGGGACCAGTGCTCTCCCAACTAAGTTACGTTGTAACATTTGGGAACTTTCAAATGAGATATACAGAGGCGCGTTTTCACAACTGTAACCAGAAACATGTTTGGGCTTTCGTCATTGGTTAAGCGTTTTCGCGAGATCGGTTGTGCTGCGATGACGTCATTGTTCTGACCAAACATGAACCGAAGTTTGTGATCTGTTATGCTTGGTTTCAAGATGGCAGATTGTAAAAAACAAAATTTTGTTAATTATTTGTTAAAACATGATGGAATGATTGTTTGTATACCAGTATATCTTTCAAGTTTATTACTAGCACTCACGAGTAAATTCTATTTTGCAAAAATTTGAATAACACAGTATATTTTAAGAAACATTGATGATTATATTTGCATTTTTGCATAGTTATGCCGTCTTGTTTCTAGCCAAGAATATGTCAGAAACAAGTTTCTGGTTAGGGTCACGAAAACACGCCCCAGAATAGACACGTTTCACCATCACACAATGGTAAGAATTTACTTCTAAAATGGAGATAGTGTGTTTTTTGGTTCTGGGAAGAACCGGTGGTTTGACAACTCACTATAACTCTGATCGTCTTGAGGAGAGTACGGCTCCAAATGTTGAGTTGTCAAACCACTGGTTCTTCCCAGAACCAGAACAGTTACAACCCGTCAGAGATATAGCATAGTGCTACTGTAAGCATCCTCTTAACTTCCTCTATACAAGTTTTAGTTTTTAGGTTAAATATGGATTCACACGAAAATATTCAAACTATGCCAAAGAGCATATTAATCCTAACCCCCTATAGGTATTCTGGCTAGGAACCTTCCTGTCTCCTCCAAAATCCTCCAGTGCACTTTTGGAAACATGCCTTTATCTTCAAAATGCACCATGCACTTTCATTGATCTTTCATATTCAGCACTTATGGCCTGTACTTCTTGCCAGGTAGTAATTTTTCCCCATTTGAAGAGGTGAAAGAACCTTTTCCTCAAAAAGTGCCCCTTGGAGGATTTTGCAGGATCTGGGGTGGTTAGGGTTAATAGTATGTAATGAGTCCAACGCTAATAATAATAGTAGAATGGTTCACTTTTACAAAAACTTTCCAATTGCATCTAAACGGACAGTGAACGATATCTACAGTACGTAACCTCAGATGATGGACTGAGCAGAAGGAAATGTCGCCCTCATGGGGAGTGACCTCAGAAGATCCACGAGTCGTAGACACCAAGGAAAGGGATGGTGTAGACCCAGTCGGGCTGCTGTTGGAGAAAATCCGTCAGCTCCTGGCTGACCTTGAAGTCGGTGTAGTGGAGTCCTGCAACCCCTACGTCGACTATCGGATCGCTATCGTCAAAACCGGCAGGGACCTGCAGATCAGGAGAAGAAGAAAAACATTTTATCAGAGATGCACAGACCCTTTTTGATATGATGCTCAAATTTATTCGGATTCTGTTCGGAAAGTAAAACATGTTTATTGGCATGTGAGGCATGTGCTGACTCATTGCATTAACCCTAACTCCCTAGGCCCACTTGCTTACACATAACCTGAATCCTTCCTAACTCCCTAGGCCCACTTGCTTACACATAACCTGAATCCTTCCTAACTCCCTAGGCCCACTTGCTTACACATAACCTGAATCCTTCCTAACTCCCTAGGCCCACTTGCTTACACATAACCTGAATCCTTCCTAACTCCCTAGGCCCACTTGCTTACACATAACCTGAATCCTTCCTAACTCCCTAGGCCCACTTGCTTACACATAACCTGAATCCTTCCTAACTCCCTAGGCCCACTTGCTTACACATAACCTGAATCCTTCCTAACTCCCTAGGCCCATTTGTTTACGCATAACCTGAATCCTTCCTAACCCCCTAGGCCCATTTGGTTACACATAACCTGAATCCTTCCTAACTCCCGAGGCCCTTTTTGTTACACATGACCTGAATCCTTCCTAATCCCCTAGGCCCTTTTTGTTACACATGACCTGAATCCTTCCTAACTCCCTAGGCCCATTTGGTTACACATGACCTGAATCCTTCCTAACCCCCTAGGCCCATTTGGTTACACATAACCTGAATCCTTCCTAACTCCCTTGGCCCATTTGCTTACACATAACCTGAATCCTTCCTAACTCCCTAGGCCCATTTGCTTACACATGACCTGAATCCTTCCTAACTCCCTAGGCCCATTTGCTTACACATGACCTGAATCCTTCCTAACTCCCTTGGCCCATTTGCTTACACATAACCTGAATCCTTCCTAACTCCCTAGGCCCATTTGCTTACACATAACCTGAATCCTTCCTAACTCCCTAGGCCCATTTGCTTACACATAACCTGAATCCTCAAAAATCCTTTAGTAGTAAAGCAAGCACATGACATGTATGCATACATGTTTTTCTAATCTGTGATACATGTACATGGCCAGGGACCCTCCATGCATGCATGGAGCAATAAACAGTGTCCACTGACCCAAGCACTGACCTTGCAATCACTACAACAAACCTGGATGTACATGTACCATGGAAAGGCAAGTATGCCTAATAACCTCAATCCTCCGAAATCCTTCACTTTAGCAAAGAGCATGTAGCATGTAACCTCAATCCTTCAAAATCCTTCACTTTAGCAAAGAGCATGTAGCATGTAACCTCAATCCTTCAAAATCCTTCACTTTAGCAAAGAGCATGTAGCATGTAACCTCAATCCTTCAAAATCCTTCAAAATCCTTCACTTTAGCAAAGAGCATGTAGCATGTAACCTCAATCCTTCAAAATCCTTCACTTTAGCAAAGAGCATGTAGCATGCAGATCATGCCTATTTTGGTTTTGATAAATGCCCTGTGGCTATGCATGATGCTGCGCAATGGCATGTGACAATCTCGATCGTGGCCGAGCGGTCTAGCTTACCGGATTCAAGTTCTGGTGTTAGCAACATAATGTGGGTTCGAATCACGGCCGTGACACTTGTGTCCTTGAGCAAGACACTTAATCATAATTGCTTCTCTCCACCCAGGGGTTAAATGGGTACCTGTGAAGGCAGAGTTGGTTTGCTCTATATGCGCTAGAAATGGCAGCAATTGAGTTGTATACTCCCCAGGGAGCTGAGATGGTTTCAGGAGCAGGGATAATAATATAATGCGCCTTGAGCACCACTTAGTTGGTGGATACGTGCGCTATATAAATCCACACATTATTATTATTATTATTATGATGTGTAGAAGAATCGCTGTTCTTTTTTTCAAAGTGGGGAAATACAGTGATAAATAAAATTGTCTTACTGAAATATACTTTAGAAAAACAAAACACAAAGCAGGTTATTTCAACAAACATCCAACCACAAGAAGATTTATATTTCAGGAAACTTTTATGGGGGGGGAATTGAATTAAGAAAATAAATTGATGTCACCACCCTTTTCCCTTTGATTTAACCTCTCTTTGAAATGAATTTTTTTTGGTTAATTTTTTTTATGCATATTTGCCCTGCACAAGGCTAAAAGCCACTCAAGGTACAGGGCTACAATTGAAGAAAAATAAAAAGCAAATAGACTCAGAGGAGTTGAATGTGGGAATTGAGATTCCTCTTGAAACAGGATAGATCATAGGATGAAGAGAAACATGCACCAGGCAAGGAATTCAAAAGAAATGCAGTACATGGGAAAAATCTAGGTATAACTAGGGTGTATGGGTGAGAACAGGCAGACAGCCGAGTTTCATGTTCAAACACCCTAACAGGAGGAACCAAGTTGAATAGACCAGTGGAACATTTACCATGATAATATCTGTAAAACAAACTAAGGGTGGCAACAGACCTACGCTGTGAAAGTGATTGTGACGATGAGCCCAACTCATCACCAATCAATGAAAAAATACGCTTCTGCACCCTATCTAATAAAGATATTGGGGAATAGTGACTCCTTGTCTCCCATGTACCAGTTTTCAACTCTCACGCCTCTCCGCCAACCCCCAAAGTCATACCACGCTTTTTACCTTTAGATCTAACCAGAACTTCCAGCTGTCTTGCGGTTGCCCACCTCCGTAGCAGATGAAGTACACCCAGTTACCTGTCCCGTCCAAGGTCTTGAGGGGTTTGTTCTTACTCAGTGACCAGGCGGTCATATCTACTCCTTCTCTGAACGAGATGAACAGGTTGATGTGGCTTGGGCCTATCAGGAGAAGGCACAATATGAGAATAAAAACATATTCAATGAACAGTTCTGTAATTAAACAAAAAATTATACAATTTCTCCCTTCATCAATGTGGTCTTGCAATGCTTTCAAGTGTCTGTTTGAGGAAAAACAAATCCAAAGGGGCATCTCCTAACTATGGAATGACTGGAATATTCCATTGTGGCATTGCCTGTGGGGGGGGGGGGGGGGGGGTTAAAGTATGATCGTACCTATCTGAATTGGTACATTCTTATAGTGGTCATGTAAAGTCCTGGATTTTTACAATTTCCAGCTCGTCTGTTGAGAGATCATCTCACTTACCGGAGACAGTGAATGTCAGATTCTGTCTATTTGCTTTCTTGATTCTCGTGTCAAGCTTAAATGTCGTCTCTACCTCAATGTCGGGTTCACCTGCAGGGAGGATCCATTGGTCCCTGTTGTGTATAGACACGAAAAGAAAAAAAACTTTCATTTAGATTTTCATTCAAAAACACATTTAGATTTTGAAGTTTATATTTTGTATTATTTTAGGCAATAAAAAACAAACAATCACATTCATTATTAGAAAACCAAATAAACAATTAAGAACAGAACCTTGGATTGCCAAAAGTGAATCAAATCACTATAATATCTTGATTCATAGAGAGTAAGCATACTCGTAGAAGTAGTTTCCCATATGTGATGAACACATGTACGTAAAAAGCCATCACAAGGTAATTATTCGAGAGTTCTTTCGGGTACACCATGTAATAATCTCTTCTTGGAAAAAGTGATGGCTCTGAGAAGAGCCGGTTGTTTGTTCTCAACGTTTCGACTAGTCTACTCTAGCTGTCATCAGGAGACTGTCATCACTCATCAAGAGACTGTCATCAGGAGACTGTCATCAGGAGACTGTCATCAGGAGACTGTCATCAGGAGACTGTCATCAGGAGACTGTCATCAGGAGACTGTCATCAGGAGACTGTCATCAGGAGACTGTCATCAGGAGACTGTCATCAGGAGACTGTCATCAGGAGACTGTCATCAGGAGACTGTCATCAGGAGACTGTCATCAGTCTCCTGATGACGGCTAGAGTAGACTAGTCGAAATGTCGAGAACAAACAACCAGCTCTTCTCAGAGCCATCACTTCTTCCAAGAAGAGATTATTACATGGTGTAACCCGAAAGAATACCCTACAATATCTATCTCCACCATGCAAAGCCTCAAATCTTACACCATCACAAGGTAAGTTGTCTAGAGCTTACCTCAGTAACTATGGGTGCATTAGAATAGCTTCCCCAAGGTAACCCGAGTAAGTCACACAGTGACGTCACGCATGTCACTTAACCGGGTCTGCCTCAAGTGTCCTGCTTCGTGAGCAGGTTACTTGAGGCTGACACACGGGTCGACCCAGGGAAGCTACTTGAATGCACCTAATGACAGGTTGATTCAAAATAAAATTACCTGAAGACATGCAACAGCGGCAGATAATAGGGATGGCCACAGTACGGCATGTCTTTCTCACATTTGGCCATGGGAGCGTTCTTGAGAGCGGGTATGTATGAGTCCATGTGTTTGATTCCCATGTAATCCAATGGCAACACGGAAACGTAAGACTCGTGGTCGACGGCGGCACCAGACATATCGTGTCTGGTTCTGGAAATATGCTGATGAGAAGAGAGAGATTTGAAGAGGAATATGTTAGGCAAAACCTTTTTTTTTGCCAACCAGTAAAATACGTGATACATGTATACATGATTATTGGAACCAGACCAAATTTCCTATATATAAAGTATGGTGGCTAAGAGAGGCCTCACTAATCGGGCAACAGTTCATACCCCTATGTGAAAACACAGCATGGCAGAATTCTAATCGACACAGCAACTTTGGCTACAATTGGACATCGTTTCATAGCAAAAAAGAAAAACTAACAATGCTGACGTGCGGGTCCGAGGATGACACGTGAGGAGACCAGAAACCGGAGACTTTCTTTGGGCTTACGCTGTGTTCCATACTTGGGATTTGTCTCAATTCAAAATAAATGGTAGCATCTCATATCTTAGAATGCTCTTGATGTTCCTCAGACCATTGCAGACAGCACACTTGGTAATCTTCTTAAGCCAAATTTGGATATATTGATCAAGTGGGATACGACTCAAAAGATTGGCATTTTGGAGAATACTTTAATCATTTTCCCAAAACGATTAAACCAGAGAGAGAAATATTTTGAGGGATGTTTGATACCATCATTAACTTTACACCAAGTAAGTTTTATTGTAAAACTGTCATCATTTATAAAAACAAACACAGATTTTTGTCTTTGTTTATTAGTGTCAATATAATCCATATAATCTTCTGTCATGAAGAAGTGTCTTTCAAAATAATAGCAGCCATTATATCTAAATCTGATACACTGTTAATTCCAACTGTATTGAATACTGGATGTCACAGTTCAAAACATAAAAACTGTGTATTTTAAATTAGCATTTGTCAGGAAACAGACCTATAGAGGGCAGTGCGACTGTTACACGGTCTATGTGAACAATCATTTTGTGTGTTTTTTACCTGAAGAAGGATTCTCTTCGGTGCGGGCTTCGCTGGGTCACCAGAGTAAGGGAATACAACCAACCCTAAGACGGCGGCCAGACTGCCAAGGAATAACATAAGCAGAAAGGCCCTGGTGTACTTGAGGGTACGACAGGTGTGGATCAAACAAACCTGGGAAGGAAGAAAGGAGAAAAGCGATTTTCACCTACGAGCTGACTAAGACACAGGAGCACGATCTGACGCCATGCAGAAAGTGCATACATGTGCAAGCCACGGACAAATTTGCAACTGGAGAACTCACACAGGGAGAAGTGATGACTCTTACAAAAATGTTCTCACTTTGGACTAAAACAAAACTGGTCGAAATCATGTCCGCCGCCGGGTACCATAGCTGACCGAGTCAACTCTAAAGGTGCTCCATTAGTGTTTTTTTTTCTTTCTGACAAGACAGTCTGAACCAATCTTCATGTTTTCAAACCACAAAATAATTTAGCTGACAAAACGGTCTGAACCAACATTCATATTTTCAACTCACAAAATAGTTAGTGGACAAGACCTTCTGAACAAATATTCATGTTTTCAACTCACAAAATAATTAGTTGATATGATAGTCACAGCAAACGTCAGAAGTCCGATGAAAAGCTCGGGGGTGATGAGAGCTCCAGAGCGTCCCATGATGGGTATGAAGATCTCATAGCCAAGAAGCATGAGATACAACCAGAGAGTCTGAGGGACTATCGTGAAGCAAATGTAGGCCAAGACAACTGGGATCATCCGCGCTCCTGTCGAAAATATGTCATCAAATAATCAACAACAGCAAAAAATAAAATCTTCGTCAGAATGAAACAATTTGTCAGATGAAGACATTTTATGTTTAAATGAAAGAATGTTTAACGTGGAGGAATTTTGGTGAAATTTTAAGATTTTTTTCTGAAAAGGAAGGAATTTTTTGTCAGATTGAAAGAACTGTTGTGAAAGTGAAAACATTTTTTCTAAAATGGAAAATAATTTTGGACATACTGAAAAAATGGTCGTCAGATTGAAACAATTTTCATAAAAATCAAATAATTCTTTTTTAATGATTTGTTCAGACTTAACACATTGAAATTTGATTGAAAAAACAAATGAAAATCTGACTTGACCCTTGACCTCCAGATGAATGTACCAGTGCTCTACCAATTGAACATTCTGACCTAATGTATGACCAACAATCTTGCAAGTTGTACAGTACAGAGAGGAACAACCATAGGGCTGGATATCTCAAGTTGGTAGAGCAGGAACACAGCCAGAAATTTGTCAAGGGAGAGCCGATGACCAATTTAAAAAAAAAAAAAAAGGCCCCTGGAAGATTTTCGTTCGGTTGAGGTCACAAGAAAAGCTACCCCAAAACTTTTTAGATAAAAACTGGGTAAAGTATTTTGCTATTTATTTGCTTAAATGAATCCCCCAAAAACTAACCTTCTTGCATGGACGTAATTTTTTTCAACAGTGCGGTGCGGCCGAGGAAGGCGAAGAGTACACTGAGCATGAGCATGTATGCTGAGCCAATCCCTTTCATCGTCAACAGGGTGATGACTACCGACCAAACCAACAGGCTGGCATCAAAGAACACACTCTCCAATATCCAGGGGTTGGCTTTCGAGTCGACCTAGGAGAATGTATACACAACGGCAATACAAAATTCACTTGGATGAATTACAAGCGTTCATTACCTGAAGCCCCTGTGCATGGACACAAGAGGGCGCTTTGACAATGACCTTAAACAGAAGTAAATAATTTACATAAATTTACATATTTAGCAAGTTGTACATAAAGAAATTTTATGTAAATACAAAAGATTTAATATCGTACTTATTTGCCAATTTAGTAAATTTAAAATAAAGTAAATTTATGTTTAGGTCTTTCCATACTATGTGTATATGTCAACTATACTATCCCGATTGGGAGATACTGTTATCCTGATTGAAACCCTGTTCTCCCAATGAGGATACAAAATGCCCCGATCGGGAAACCCTTGGTGACAACAACTTTCTATACTATCCCGATTGGGAGATACTCTTATCCTGATTGAAACCTTATTCTCCCAATGAGGATACCAAAAGGCCCCAATCGGGAAACCCTTGGGTGACAACAACACTTTCTATACTATCCCGATTGGGAGATACTCTTATCCCGATTGAAACCTTATTCTCCCAATGAGGATACCAAAAGGCCCCGATCAGGAAACCCTTGGCTGACAACAACACTTTCTATACTATCCCGATTGGGAGATACTCTTATCCTGATTGAAACCTTATTCTCCCAATGAGGATACCAAAAAGGCCCCGATCGGGAAACCCTTGGGTGACAGCGACACCTTCCATACTGCTTCCGCTTCAGTATAATAATGTACACTAGATACATTTATAAACCTCTCTCTTAATTACCACAAACACACACTGTGTTCCACAATGGATTACCATGTTCTGGAGGTATGGGGATGGACCGACATGTCAAAAGTCCGCCACCTGACATACACCTGTAACCTGTGCTGATGAGCGAAAACCATGGCGCTGCTTCACCCAACTGAGACCGCGGCCGCGACTGAGACCGAGCCCACTTACACTGGCAAGGTATTAAGCACGTCTGGTATTTCACCCCCATGGGCCTAGCTCCATTGATTTTTAATCGGCTAGGTTTCTGGAATATACATGATTAAGCACAAACATTACTGTCACTAATTAACACATGTACATGTACAGTGTATATTAGGTGTGGTACATGTAAAGGGTGGGGCGGGGGGGATATACGTCTTACCTGAATCAGAAAGTAAGAATAGTTTAAAGGTAAATATTGTACACTAGGCCAAAAAGAAAAAGTCGCCAGTTTCTGGTCATAGGTCGGCTTCAAAACCAGTGTGGTAATCTTTTTTTTTTTTTTTTTTGCCGACCAGTGAAACATGGTACATGTATATATGCAGTTATTGGAACCAGACCAAATTTCCCATACACAAAGTATGGTGGCTATTACAGAAGCTGCATAAATCAGGCAAATGTATCTGTAAAAGTCATTTAAAACACAGGGGTGGGAGATGACAACCTTCACGTGGTCCACCCTGTTTCAACTAATGTCATCAAACCGATGTATGCAGCTACTAGCACTCTAAGCTGCTTATCATCATACGAAAGAAGAAGAATTTAAAACACAGTGTGTCAGAATTCCAACTGATCCAGCAATTTTGGCTGCTGGACATCGTTTCATAGCACCAAAAAAAAGAAAACTAAATAATGCTGACATGCGGGTCTGCTGAGGTGACACGCGTGGAGACCAGAAACCAGAGACATTTGTTTTTACCTTACTTGTTTACGGAAAAACTTGTAATCATTTTATGGGAAAAACCTTTTTGCCAGTTGAATGTGATGCCTTGGCAGAATAACTGGTTGCTTGTTGAAGTAACATTACCAATGTTGTACCTTCCCTTTAATGTATATCTTGATTCAAAGAGAGTAAGCATACTCATAGAAGCAGTTTTGCCAACATTGCCAATGTTGTACCTTCCCTTCAATGTACATCTTGATACAAAGAGAGTAAGCATACTCATAGAAGCAGTTTTGCCAACATTACCAATGTTGTACCTTCCCTTCAATGTATATCTTGATTCAAAGAGAGAGTAAGCATACTCATAGAAGCAGTTTTGCCAACATTACCAATGATGTACCTTCCCTTTAATTTATATCTTGATTCAAAGAGAGCAAGCATACTCATAGAAGCAGTTTTGCCAACATTACCAATGTTGTACCTTCCCTTCAATGTATATATTGATTCAAAGAGAGTAAGCATACTCATAGAAGCAGTTTTGCCAACATTACCAATGATGTACCTTCCCTTTAATTTATATCTTGATTCAAAGAGAGCAAGCATACTCATAGAAGCAGTTTTGCCAACATTACCAATGTTGTACCTTCCTTTTAATGTACAGTGTATATCTTGATTCAAAGAGAGCAAGCATACTCATAGAAGCAGTTTTGCCAACATTACCAATGTTGTACCTTCCTTTTAATGTACAGTGTATATCTTGATTCAAAGAGAGCAAGCATACTCACAGACGCAGTTTTGCCAACATTACCAATGTTGTACCTTCCTTTTAATGTACAGTGTATATCTTGATTCAAAGAGAGTAAGCATACTCACAGATGCAGTTTTGCCAACATTACCAATGTTGTACCTTCCTTTTAATGTACAGTGTATATCTTGATTCAAAGAGAGCAAGCATACTCACAGACGCAGTTTTGCCAACATTACCAATGTTGTACCTTCCTTTTAATGTACAGTGTATATCTTGATTCAAAGAGAGTAAGCATACTCACAGATGCAGTTTTGCCAACATTACCAATGTTGTACCTTCCTTTTAATGTACAGTGTATATCTTGATTCAAAGAGAGCAAGCATACTCACAGATGCAGTTTTGCC
This sequence comes from Zoroaster sp. YZ-2022, assembly GCA_029582265.1. NCBI lineage: Eukaryota > Metazoa > Echinodermata > Asteroidea > Forcipulatida > Zoroasteridae > Zoroaster > Zoroaster sp. YZ-2022. The sequence goes on from CM055825.1 coordinate 35,625,813, forward strand.
AACATTACCAATGTTGTACCTTCCTTTTAATGTACAGTGTATATCTTGATTCAAAGAGAGTAAGCATACTCACAGACGCAGTTTTGCCAACATTACCAATGTTGTACCTTCCTTTTAATGTACAGTGTATATCTTGATTCAAAGAGAGCAAGCATACTCACAGATGCAGTTTTGCCAACATTACCAATGTTGTACCTTCCTTTTAATGTACAGTGTATATCTTGATTCAAAGAGAGTAAGCATACTCACAGATGCAGTTTTGCCAACATTACCAATGTTGTACCTTCCTTTTAATGTACAGTGTATATCTTGATTCAAAGAGAGTAAGCATACTCACAGACGCAGTTTTGCCAACATTACCAATGTTGTACCTTCCTTTTAATGTACAGTGTATATCTTGATTCAAAGAGAGCAAGCATACTCACAGACGCAGTTTTGCCAACATTACCAATGTTGTACCTTCCTTTAATGTACAGTGTATATCTTGATTCAAAGAGAGTAAGCATACTCACAGATGCAGTTTGCCAACATTACCAATGTTGTACCTTCCTTTTAATGTACAGTGTATATCTTGATTCAAAGAGAGTAAGCATACTCACAGATGCAGTTTTGCCAACATTACCAATGTTGTACCTTCCTTTTAATGTACAGTGTATATCTTGATTCAAAGAGAGTAAGCATACTCACAGATGCAGTTTTGCCAACATTACCAATGTTGTACCTTCCTTTTAATGTACAGTGTATATCTTGATTCAAAGAGAGTAAGCATACTCACAGACGCAGTTTTGCCAACATTACCAATGTTGTACCTTCCTTTTAATGTACAGTGTATATCTTGATTCAAAGAGAGCAAGCATACTCATAGAAGCAGTTTTGCCAACATTACCTTCCCTTTAATGTATATCTTGATTCAAAGAGAGCAAGCATACTCATAGAAGCAGTTTTGCCAACATTACCAATGTTGTACCTTCCCTTCAATGTATATCTTGATTCAAAGAGATAGTAAGCATACTCATAGAAGCAGTTTTGCCAACATAACCAATGCTGTACCTTCCCTTTAATGTATATCTTGATTCAAAGAGAGTAAGCATACTCATAGAAGCAGTTTGGCCAACATTACCAATGTTGTACCTTCCCTTCAATGTATATCTTGATTCAAAGAGAGTAAGCATACTCATAGAAGCAGTTTGGCCATCATTATGTACCTTTATGTACTAACATGTACCTTTCCTAACCAATGCTTCATACACGTGAGTCATCTGATGTCTGTGCATTTCCTCCATAATTAACTTGTGCCGTTTACTTGTTAATATTCGTCAATTATTGCTTTATTCATTATTTCTGCTTAACTGGTGTGTCTACATGTTGTCATGACATAAATGAATCGCAAATAAATCAGATTGATGCTCAAACAAATGACTCCTGCCAAGCTGCTTAATCAAATTTGGCCTCGGGTTTAAAAGGTTCACACACAATGATTCCGATTGTCAGGTTAATGCTGATGTAAGACGTTTGTGTATCGAGAATGTTGTAACCTGTCATGTCACAAAGTGAGCCAACGTCAGCCATTAAATCAAGATTTGGATCATGATGTCAATTTTGCCACTGCAAATTACACAGAAATGTTTCAGCTCATCACATGTGACAACAGGTCGCATGTGAATATCTATGATGGTATGTGGCTCATTCCAACAGGCCGAGGCATGCTTTGTGAATATCTATGATGGTATGTGGCTCATTCCAACAGGCTGAGGCATGCTTTGTGGTAGGTGTCCCTTGTTACGTAGGTAAATGTACCATTTATTATCATGACTCCTAATTAACATTATTGTACATGTGAACTTCCTATTCAAGGCACAGTGCTTGATTTCATTCTAATTTAAAGAACAACTGAGAATGTGCACTTATAATAAGGATTATGAATGCTACATCTACCTACGTAACAAGGACGCCATGTCACAAAGCTTGCCCCAACCTGGTGGAATGACCCATGAATGTGCACTCATAATAAGGATAATGAATGGTACATCTACATGTACCTACGTAACAAGGACACCATGTCACAAAGCTTGCCCCAACCTGGTGGAATGACCCAAGAATGTGCACTCATAATAAGGATTTATGAATGATACATCTACCTACGTAACAAGGACACCATGTCACAAAGCTTGCCCCCAACCTGGTGGAATGACCCAAGAATGTGCACTCATAATAAGGATAATGAATGGTACATCTACCTACGTAACAAGGACGCCATGTCACAAAGCTTGCCCCAACCTGGTGGAATGACCCATGAATGTGCACTCATAATAAGGATAATGAATGGTACATCTACCTGCGTAACAAGGACACCATGTCACAAAGCTTGCCCCAACCTGGTGGAATGACCCATGAATGTGCACTCATAATAAGGATAATGAATGGTACATCTACCTACGTAACAAGGACGCCATGTCACAAAGCTTGCCCCAACCTGGTGGAATGACCCATGAATGTGCACTCATAATAAGGATAATGAATGGTACATCTACCTGCGTAACAAGGACACCATGTCACAAAGCTTGCCCCAACCTGGTGGAATGACCCATGAATGTGCACTCATAATAAGGATAATGAATGGTACATCTACCTACGTAACAAGGACGCCATGTCACAAAGCTTGCCCCAACCTGGTGGAATGACCCATGAATGTGCACTCATAATAAGGATAATGAATGGTACATCTACCTACGTAACAAGGACACCATGTCACAAAGCTTGCCCCAACCTGGTGGAATGACCCAAGAATGTGCACTCATAATAAGGATAATGAATGGTACATCTACCTACGTAACAAGGACGCCATGTCACAAAGCTTGCCCCAACCTGGTGGAATGACCCATGAATGTGCACTCATAATAAGGATAATGAATGGTACATCTACCTACGTAACAAGGACGCCATGTCACAAAGCTTGCCCCAACCTGGTGGAATGACCCATGAATGTGCACTCATAATAAGGATAATGAATGGTACATCTACCTACGTAACAAGGACACCATGTCACAAAGCTTGCCCCAACCTGGTGGAATGACCCATGTACATCATTGGTAATCTGGCTCTAGGTAGTTAATGCCTGCCAATAGCACTGATTACCAGTGTCATCACAGACACTGCATCTGCCATTACAACATACACAGAGTTTGTGTGATCAATTCTTAGCACATTAGGCTAATATCGATCAATGCTTTTGACCAATAAGGTGAAGTAATTATCAGCATGTGGTCTTACGTTTACACATTTGTGACAAGGGGGTAAACAATTGCGCTGTCCAAGTTGTAACGAGTCAATGATTATTGAGACTCAAGTCAAGTCACATCAGTTTAAAGTAAAGACTTGCGGTGAGTCAAGTTGAGTCAAGTCGAGTCGAGTCACTGTCATGCTAAGGTCGAGTTGAGTCAAATCACAAATAGTTCTTATTGTTAACACAGACTTGACTGACACCTCAGCTATCTTTTGTTCACAACTGCAGCCATTATAATGAGCTCTACTTGGCTGGGCTAGTCCCTCCAGAAGCCCAGTTTATGTTGATTGGCAGGTACTGTATTGTTACAGTATTAGGAATCACAAAGGACAGATTAGGAGGCCAGGTAGCCTGGGCCTGGCCAGGCTTCTCAAAGGCTTGGCTGTACCACGACTTTGGCACTCCTCCCTTACAAGCACCGCAGAGTTTTCAGCATTGCTTAAAAGGTGTGTCAGGATAACACGGATGTACAAATATAACAGAACTATAATAGAACTATAATGCTATGGTATAAATAGTCTTGCTAATAAACCGTACCATTGCCGGTGTTGTGTACATACCGTATGGAGCTTGGCACCGAAGTAGCGATGTACCCGGATCATGATGTACACACTGGGGGCCCAATACAGACCAAAGATGATGGGTGGATGGGCGTACCAAGACATCTCACGATTGGTCAGGGTGAGGAGGAGAATGATGAAGCCCGAGGTTGCCAAGACAGCGAGGTACGACAAGAGGATGACGCCAGCGGCACGGAGCAGTTTGGACAGATACAGCTTCTGACTGGAGAATCCTGTAGCAAATAAAAACATTCTTGAAAGCAAGATTTCCCCCACAATTAAATTACTTAATTATAGCACCGAGATATATATTTTAAAGTCTAAAAACTTGCTTGATGTGAAGTTGGTAATGGTACCAAAGATCCAGAGAAATAATTCTAACTGACATGTTGGCATTTTTTTTTTAAACTTAAAATATATACACAACAGCAAAAGAAACGTCACCCCTAAAAATATTTATTATTTTTATTTTATAATTAATATAATTTGTTTAATGAAGAATATTATGAGTATGGAGTGTAACACGAACACAATGTGGCAAATTTGGTTGACCTCAAAATTCGTCATGCATGACGTCTGAGGACACATAAGCTAAACATGTTCTCAGACTTATCAAAATTTAGGGGGTGACGTTTCTTTTGCTGTTATGTATATTACAAATCTGAAATGCTTCTCGGCTGACATTTTTCCTTTTTATATAGTCATATCCAAGATCATGTACATTCAGAGTGTTTCGCTTTTTCATTGGCATTATTTTCAATTGTTTTAAAAGAAAAGTACATGTGTAATGTATTTCACAAAATAAATGACTAAAAAGTATTGTTGAGCTGTACAATGGTGCCATTTTGTGATCAAAAATGATTTAAAATAATGTGTCATAAGTTAATTGATTCACTCTTCATTATTATTATTATTGCTATTGGGGTGTCGTGGCCGAGCGGTCTAGCTTACCGGATTCAAGTTCTGGTGTTAGCAACATAATGTGGGTTCGAATCACGGCCATGACACTTGTGTCCTTGAGCAAGACACTTAATCATAATTGCTTCTCTCCACCCAGGGGTTAAATGGGTACCTGTGAAGGCAGAGTTGGTTTGCTCTATATGCGCTAGAAATGGCAGCAATTGAGCTGTATACTCCCCAGGGAGCTGAGATGGTTTCAGGAATGATTTATGAGCCTTATGAGCAGGGATAATAATATAATGCGCCTTGAGCACCACTTAGTTGGTGGATACGTGTGCTATATAAATCCACACATTATTATTATTATTATTATTATTATTATTATTATTATTATTATTATTATTATTATTATTATTATTATTATTATTATTATTATTATTATTATTATTATTATTATTATTATTATTATTATTATTATTATTATTATTATTATTATTATTATTATTATTATTATTATTATTATTATTATTATTATTATTATTATTATTATTATTATTATTATTATTATTATTATTATTATTATTATTATTATTATTATTATTATTATTATTATTATTATTATTATTATTATTATTATTATTATTATTATTATTATTATTATTATTATTATTATTATTATTATTATTATTATTATTATTATTATTATTATTATTATTATTATTATTATTATTATTATTATTATTATTATTATTATTATTATTATTATTGCCCTAGGTTCTTTGGCCAGCCGAAGATTCACAAACCGGATGTTCCTCTCCGCCCTATTGTCGCTTCCAGAGGTTCACCTACGTACAACACAGCCCGTCATTTAGCTAAGATCCTCCGACCCTTGGTGGGTCTCACTCAACACCATGTGTCCAACTCCAGTCAGTTCGTTGAGATCACCCAGGGCCTCACACTTCAACCCAGCGACATCTTGGTTAGTTTTGATGTTGTCTCCCTATTCACTAATGTCCCAACTACAGAGACATGCCTCCTGGTGAAGGACAGACTGCAAGATCTTTCTCTTGATGATCGCACATCACTCACCCCGGACCAAATTCATGATTTGCTACTAACATGTGTCTCTTCAAGTTGTTTTCAGTTTCAGGGCAAGTTCTACGAGCAGACAGTTGGGACCTCCATGGGATCTCCTTTATCCCCGGTCCTTGCTGACATTTTCATGGAAGAGTTTGAAAACTCTTCCCTCAACACCGCCGACCTCCAACCCAAGCTGTGGCTCCGATACGTGGATGACACCTTTGTGGTTTGGCCACACGGCAGAGACACACTCCAGGATTTTCTACAACATCTAAACCAGCAACACCCGAGCATCAAGTTCACCATGGAAACGGAAGAAGATGACAAGATCGCGTTCCTTGATGTTGGGATTTCCAGAAACGCAGGACGGCTCCCTACACCACAACGTCTACAGAAAGCCCACGCACACAGATCGGTACCTGAACCAGCGCTCCTTCCATCATCCAAGCATCAAGTCATCGGTCAACCGCACGCTCATACAACGCGCCTACAACATTTGTGACAAGGACAGCCTTCCCAAGAAACTACAGCACATCCGAACTACCCTCAAACGCAACGGTTACAATCCTAACAAGATCAGCACAGCGAAGCCGGTTCCAAACTCAAAAGCAAGGTAAGTGATCTAACCTCTCTGCTTGTCTCCCCTATCTAGGTTCGACGTCTCACAAACTACAACGCATCCTCCGACAAGCAGGCATCGATGTGTTCCACTCAGCCCCCAGCAAACTCCAAGGACTTCTACATACCCACAAGGACAAACCGACCCAAACAACAGAGCGGAGTCTACCGGATCCCCTGTGAGTGCGGTAAGGTGTACATCGGGAAACAAAACGCAACCTCCCCATCAGATTGAAGGAACACCGAGCACACGGCCGCAGAGGAGATTTCGAGAAGTCCGCCATCGTCAAGCACTCGCACATCAAGGACCACCAAATCGACTGGCAGGCAGCCCAACTCATCACACCCATCGACGCATGGCACCCCAGACGCATCAGAGAGGCCATCGAGATCGTCAAACACGACACTGTGCCACAGGACATCGGTTTCTTCATCAGCGACATTTGGCGACCCATACTACAGACTGAAGGATCTTCTATATCCAAAGTCCATAACCAACCCCAGACTGAGGGATCCCCTATATCCTAAGTCAACCACCCTCCTTCCCCTGTGCTTGTTAACAACTGATTCAGTTCAGTGAGCACACACCTCTCCCCTTACACCTAGGATCCCTAGTCCCATAGTCTCACAGTTTCCGCCTGCGCCTCAACGAACTAATCCTCCAGCAGGGGATGATCCTCCAGCAGCCTACTTAAGCAGCAGCAGTTTCAAGAGTCCGGCATTCTCCTGAGGACGATCAGAGCATACTGATCGAAACGTCGAGTTGTACCCCCAGTTCTTTTCAGAACTAATTACTACTCAATTGAGATTCTTACATGGTGTCACCGCAATTAGTCTTACTTATTATTATTGCTATTATTAATTATTATTATTGCTATTATTAATTATTATTATTGCTATTATTATTAATTATTATTATTATTGCTATTGCTATTATTAATTATTATTATTATTATTATTGCTATTGCTATTATTAATTATTATTATTATTATTATTGCTATTGCTATTATTAATTGCTATTATTAATTATTATTATTATTATTGCTATTATTAATTATTATTATTATTATTGCTATTGCTATTAATTATTATTATTATTATTATTATTGCTATTGCTATTATTAATTATTATTGTTATTGCTATTGCTATTATTAATTATTATTGTTATTGCTATTGCTATTATTAATTATTATTATTGTTATTGCTATTGCTATTATTAATTATTATTGTTATTGCTATTGCTATTATTAATTATTATTATTGTTATTGCTATTGCTATTATTAATTGCTATTATTAATTGCTATTATTAATTGCTATTATTAATTGCTATTGTTATTGTTATTGTTATTATACATGTACATTTCTGGTAATGAAACCAAGGATGCCTCAAAAGCACACTTAAGCACTGTAGCTCGGAAGCCTGAGGAAACCTGTAAACAAGGGCGCTTGCTATGTGAACCAGAAACCCTGGGGTAAACCCCTACTCTTCCATGATAAGTGTTCTGGGTTCTTTTACGTTCATTACTTAATCTACAGTGTGTATCAAAATAAAGGAAACCCAAATTTAATCATCAATTATAGGAAAACTGCAGAATTATAGATAAAGCGTGATATGTCTTAAGAAAGAACTGGATGTCCTCTTTCCAATGACACCCTGACCATGAATCCATTGTCACGGCTGAATGAGTAACAATGCATTGTTTACATGATATGAAAATCCTTGCTGTGACAAGTTCTCAAGGGATGGAGAAAAGCTGTTTTTGACGATGGGAAAGTGATTCCATTGACAAAAAAAGACTGCTTACTGGTTTTAGTCAACAGCTTACCAGTGTGTAATTATGGCGCTGGTCCCTCCACATGACCACCATTTCTCTCAATGCAAAGCCGGCATCGTCTCTCCATGTCTCTCACAGCACGTCTTTCCATTTGTTGATCATGCCGCAAGTTCTCTCGGCATGATCAACAAATGGTAAAACGTGCTGTGAGAGACATGGAGAGACCAGTAAGCAGTCTTTTTTGTCAATGGAATCACTTTCCCATCGTCAAAAACAGCTTTTCTCCATCCCTTGAGAACTTGTCACAGCAAGGATTTATAATTCTGCAGTTTTCCTATAATTGATTATTAAATTTGGTTTTCCTTTATTTTGATATACACTGTAATACACGGGACCTATGGCTTAACGTCCCATCCAAAGGACGAAGCAATAATGGTTAATTGTCTTGCTCAAGGACACAAGCGCTGTGACCAGCCATGCCAGGATGGTCAGTGCCCCAGTGAATTCATCAGTGCCCCTGTGAATTCATCAGTGCCCCTGTGAATTCATCAGTGCCCCTGTGAATTCATCAGTGCCCCTGTGAATTCATCAGTGCCCCAGTGAATTCATCAGTGCCCCAGTGAATTCATCAGTGCCCCAGTGAATTCATCAGTGCCCCAGAGAATTCATCAGTGCCCCAGTGAATTCATCAGTGCCCCTGTGAATTCATCAGTGCCCCAGTGAATTCATCAGTGCCCCTGTGAATTCATCAGTGCCCCTGTGAATTCATCAGTGCCCCTGTGAATTCATCAGTGCCCCTGTGAATTCATCAGTGCCCCAGTGAATTCATCAGTGCCCCAGTGAATTCATCAGTGCCCCAGTGAATTCATCAGTGCCCCAGTGAATTCATCAGTGCCCCAGTGAATTCATCAGTGCCCCAGTGAATTCATCAGTGCCCCAGTGAATTCATCAGTGCCCCAGTGAATTCATCAGTGCCCCAGTGAATTCATCAGTGCCCCAGAGAATTCATCAGTGCCCCAGTGAATTCATCAGTGCCCTAGTGAATTCATCTGTTCCATCCCCCCATTCCCCAAAACCCTTCCCTCAAACCACCACCCACTCTCCCCCCCAACAAAATCTGCCCATCCCCTTCAACCAAATCACCTTGTTTGCGCCGACAAATGATAAATAAGAACACAGCGGCCACCACCACCATGTTGAGAATCATGCCCACCCTGGCCGGGTAGGATACCATGACAAAGCCAAGCAGGTCAAAGAACACCATGCTGCCGTGGCGATCGTCTTCAATCCCGTTGTGCAGGGTGGACGTGTTGGCAAGGTGCAGGACCAGAGCCTGGACGTTGTCACCTGAGATGGAACAAAAAACGAAACAAAGTGAACTAACTGGTAAACCAGATCTTTAACCCTAACCCCAGAGGTATTCTGGCTAGGAACCTTCCTGAATCCTCCAAAATCCTCCAGTGCACTTTTGGAAACATGCCCTTATCTTCAAAATGCACCATGCGTTTTCGTTGAACTTTCATATTCAGCACTTATGGCTTGTACTTCTTGTCAGGTAGTAATTTTGCCCCATTTGAAGAGTTGAAAGTACCAGTTTTCAACAGTGCTGAATTTTTCCAAAAAAGTGCCCCTTGGAGGATTTTGGAGGATATGGGGTGGTTAGGTTTAAAGCACATGTTTTAGGGCTGTGCCGGGTATCCGGATACCCGACCGAAACTGTCATTACCCGGTTCCGTTTTTCGGTTCCGAGTACCTGTAAACGACTTTTTAAAATTGGGACTTACCATTTCAGCGGTGTGAACAGAATTCTTTGACTATTGAACAATGTAATGTTTACACTTATTCAAGATAAAGCCTTTGTAGTACATTTTCCATACACTTTTGTCCAACTGATACATTGTATCCAATCATTAAGACTCAAATAGCCTGGCTGAGGCATGCTACAAACAAGTATCAAACTAGCTGCTCAGGATGGAATGTTTGCCTATTGTTCACAGTAATTGGATTAGTGGCACAATAACTGCTGCTTTATGTCTAACCTGGAGTGTGCACCATGATGTGTTAATAGAGGGGATTTTATTATCAGACGTCCACATTAATTGTTGTAATAAAAAAGTAGTGTTGAAATTGGTTTTGTTGTGTAATTATTTTGATGTGCCACTGACCATCCCTCAGCATATCACCAACATTTACATTTATTTACCCGCCGATACCGAGCTCTCTTGTGTATTACATTTGCCGACAAGGTGACAGTTTGTTTAAAAGAAAGACATAAAAAAGGAGGTGTTACGTCGGTCATTGTCTTTGAAACCAACAGGAGGATCCATAATCAGTCGGATTTGAAAGGTATTATTGGTTGCGGGTTTGATCCTTTCAATTGGGCAGCATATTTTTATAATCACCTAATCTCCTATCAGTTGAAAAGACGTTTATGAGGGACGAAATTTTTACAATCACCTAATCTCCTATCAGTTGAAAAGACGTTTATGAGGGACGAAATGCAGTTGCTTATGATGAGCTGCGAATTATGGATCATCAAATATTGATGGAGGGGACAAATTGGCTGAATACCAATTAAAAAGTAGACAAAACTTACACCGATACGTTTTGTTAAGTTATTTTTTGATAATTGCGCATCCTAAATTTTAGACTCATTTCTTGACTGACCGATCAACACGATGCCACGTTCAACAGGGAATAGTCAAGTTTGGTCCCATTTTGAGAAAAAGGGGCCCAAATTGGTAAAAATTCATTCTTTCAAGAAACAATGTTTATTGACAGGTTTATTGACATTTAACTAAAGTTCATTGTGATAGAAACATTAGCCCTCCTATGGTTTGACCTTTCAAAACCTTTCAAAATCTGCTTACAGGCCAAAATGGCTATCAATAATTATGAACCCTTTAAAACCCTCCAGAATTTGTTGCTACTGAACAACCACACCTTTCAATACCCTTTGAAAGGTATTGAAACATTTCAACACCAGTTTGTTCAGAGAGTTGTTACACCTTTCGAAACCTTTCATAGGTCCCTTTTGTCAGACAGTTTTCTCACCTTTCAAAACCCTTCAGTACAGCAAACTTGAAAGGTTTTGAAAGGTCTGACAATTCTATGGCAAATGCACTGTACATAGGAGGGTTAATATTCAAGTTCTGATTTTAGATTCGTTAATTTTTTGCAGTTTGTTAGTTTAATAATATCAAATATTATTTTAGTACGCAAAATCATGTCCTTATCCAAAGCCAACATGGCGTACGGGATATCCTTATTTAGAAGGCAGGGGCGCGGCAAGGCGCAAGCACATGAATGTTTTCTCACAACGGGTTAGTTCCGCCCACATCGCCTTTGACCAATGACATTATTCAACACGTGTTTTGTGACATGAACATTAAAGTCAACTTGCTATACGCATGCGCTCTGATCCAAAGCCAACATGGCGTACGGGATATCCTTATTTAGAAGGCAGGGCGCGGCAAGGCGCAAGCACATGAATCGTTTTCCCACAACGGGTTAGTTCCGCCCACATCGCCTTTGACCAATGACATTATTCAACACGTGTTTTGTGACATGAACATTAAAGTCAACTTGCTATACGCATGCGCTCTGATCACGCACGCACCAGTGATTATTGTCTTCTGATGATGGTAGTCACTCGCTGACACAGTCACGTGCGAGGCCGCTGTAGCTGCGTGATGCACCGGCCATGTGTGCGCGCGTGTGATCAATTTTTACGGTTTTATTTTAGAAATAACTTTCTGTAAATTAATACAATATTTTGTCACCAAGATGTTATACTTTAATAAAGATCGAATTAAATATGGTATCCTCTGTATTATAAAGGTCAATTTTGTTAACGTTTACATGTATTTGTACACCAAAGGAGGCATGTTTTCAACAAGAATGAAAACGGGTATCCGGGTATCCGAACTTTCCTGATTTCGGGTATCCGGTTCCAAAAATATCCGAAAACGCACAGCCCTAACATGTTTACAATGGGAGTATCCTTAATAAGATTACCAGGGTGATTTCAATGCAGGCAACAGTTTACATATATACATGTCCATATGTGCAGGTTTTACAGTTTGTAAAAAAAAAAGATTAATATAAATTTCAGATGTTATTTATGCCTTACTTGAAAAACCAAAATAAAGTTGCAATCTCTTCAAAATAGGAGATTTTATGGTTTGTGCCACTGGAAATTGTACAGATGTTCTATTTAACATGTTTACTGCAAGTGATTTTGCATGATTTGTTTAATTGCAAATTCTTTCTTTCCTTATTAGCATAATATCTGTCAAATGCATTCATGTAGGATTTGAGGCTTTGCATTATGGAGATAAATATTGCAGAGTTCTTTCGGGTACACCATGTAATAATCTCTTCTTGGAAGAAGTGATGGCTCTGAGAAGAGCTGGTTGTACGTTCTCAATGTTTCGACTAGTCTACTCTAGCTAAATGTTCCGACAGACATTCTGATATTCAAATGGAAGTGCCCTTTACTGCAGGCCTGATACATGTACTTTACTTCGTTGAAGACATTTTTAAATACAAATTGTGTGCATTGTGTGTTTGTTTTTTCCTCCTTTGTTTTCTATTTTATCTACTGTCACGTAATGTTTTGGTAATATGTGACCCGCTCTGGCAAAATCCAAAACTTCTGGGCATTTACCATAATGCGTAACAGCCATGAAAAGGTCAAAAACTGACCCCAGGGACCAGTTTGAGGGACCAGTTTTCATGTCACCATATAGAGCATTTTATCTAGATTTTAATGGAAAAAGAAAAATCCTTAAACGTTGTTGGGAACATTGACACCATGTGGAATCTCAATTGAGTAGTGATTAGTTCTGAAAAGAACTGGGGGTACAACTCAACGTTGGGAACATTGTTGGGTTAATTTTCATGATAAATTTGGGAGGTCACTTTTGAAAAGTGGGTCCAAGTTTAAGGTTTTTCCAGAGCCAGTCACATGTAACCCCGACCAAAATATGGTCTCAGGTTAAAAGTGTATTTTATCAACAATATGTTTCATATTGTTGTGATTTTCTTTTGCTTATTTATTTCCATGTATTTCTTACTCTCCCTGTGCTTTCTATTAAGCCCATGGAGACCCTTTGTAATCTGTGGTCAGGGTACTCTGCTAGTCTCTAAATCCTTGCTCTTTGATCTTCACCTACTGTCTATTCAAGCATGCCCTTAATCTTCTAGCTTCCTAGAAGATGTTGAGCTACACCTCTTGTAGGCTCTGTTTAACTTAGGGTGTGTATTACTTGTGTAGACCCACAAAAGCTTTCCAGGTTGTAAATGCTACTATTACTTCCTTACCCTTGGCCACATTTTTCACAGCTTCCCCAAGCTGTGAAGCCATAAAAACTTATCTACCCGTCACCCCCTTCGTTACTAAACTGACCAATCAACTTGAGAGCCATGAGTGATGTTTTTCAAACTATCCAATGAGGACTTTGGCTGATCTCCGCTCAGGCATGGTCAGGGTGCTGGTTCGGCCCCAAATTTTGGGTAGGCCAGACATTCCACCATTTGCCTCTGATCGAGCTGGTCGTACTTTCCTGCGCTTCAACTTCTTCTAAAGTGCTTGCCAGCATTTTCTGATCTTCAACTTTTCTTCGAGTGCTTGTCAGCACATCATCTTTCAAGCACTCCCTGCAAGCAGCTTTCAATTTCAATTTGAGTATTGGCTCTCTATTCAGGCTCGGATGACTGGACCAAACAACATTTGCGAAGAGACCTAGACTGGCCCTCTAGACGTCGCTTTCTGAGGTCACAACCCAGAAGACCTCGTCCAGTCAACCGAGACCATCATCCTGCAAGTATAAAATTTTATTATGTCTTGCAACCCTCTTTGACAAGAGATCACGTGAAGTATCGTCGCTGGAGCAAGTATCGTCGCTGGAGCTCCGACTGACTTTTGTGGACTTTGCCCCGTAGGACGCGAATCGCGGTTTTTATTTTTATACTCTGTATTGGCGCCTATTTGAGCTCACTATTGTTTTGACTTAACTTTTCAGGATCCTGATATTAATTGTGTGATTTATATTTTTGACATTTGACAAAGAGATTTATTTTAACAATAAATCAAGAGTTTCTTTTAGTGCATATAAATCTTGAGTTTTCCACCTTTGTGGTTATTTCAAAAGGGAATTGTTTAATGTTTTCGGTTCCCGCTATATTTTGAAGGCGAACTTTGGGTTACACACATATTGTTATTTTGCCATTGGCTGTGATAAAGGGTTTATTTTTATAACGCTGTACCAAATCCAAATATACCTTTATTAAAAGCACTCCAACGCAAGCCTGGACTTATTAGGGCTGTATCCCCCATACAAATTGCATTTTCTATTGTGTGGACTATGTTTGTATGGAAATGTTATAAATATTGCAATGCCACTGACAGATGTAAATAATGTCAGTCGTCTAATGTTTCAATCAATGACCGTTTCTGGGATATTTTCATCTTTCCGAAGTGTAGCCATGCCTCCGGGTAGGAGCAGCGAAGCTGTCAAGTGTTCTGGACTTGATGAAATGATTGTAAAGAGATCCCAATGTGACTCACAATCATTATTGCTCCCTCATGGATGGGGGGGGGGGGGGGGTGAAGGTGGTTAATCGTCAGCCTGCAGGAAATGGAAGTCTGGACTGTGAAGTTACGAACAAATAGTTGGCTACTATGACTTTCAATGGCAGTGCCACATAGAAGTACACTTTTGGGTCGAGGTACATGTACATTGTGTGTGTAGTCAATTGCACATTATATTTCATGAGGATTAAAGGGTATACACAGGGGTGTGATTTGACAAATTATAAAAAAAATCCTGAAAAATGGGGTACATGTATGTAGCTGGCCTGGGTGTCCCTTTGGTCTAGAGGACAAAGCCCCTTCCTGTATGTTTAATTTTTGGAGGATTTACAAACTCTCCACATCCCCACAAACAAGAAACTAGAGGTTTGGACACAATATAGGCTACTTCTTTCTTTCCTTGGTGGCTACTTCTCTTCTTTCAAGAAAATTTTATGGCAAAGGAAGAAAAAAAAATCCTGAAATCACCAGCCTGTATTTAGACTTAGTATCTAGGCTATTAAGTAAAATGAATTCCATACATGAATTTCTATCATTCAAAGACAGACATTGGAATGAGTACAAATAACTTCCTGGATGTTTAATTATGGAGGATTTACAGACTTTCCACATCCCCACAAACAAGAAACTAGAGGTTTGGACACAATACAGGCTACTTCTTTCATTCCTTGGTGGTTACATGTACAGTGTACTTCTCTTTTTTCAAGAAAATTTTGAGGCAAAGGGAGATTTAAAAAAAAAATCCTGAAATCAGGAAAAATCCTTAGATATCACAGACCTACAGATAATATTATCTACTTAAAAGGGACAATATCGTCAGGATCAACAGGGTATGGAATTGGAGTGCTAGTTTTAGATTAACCCAGTGACTGAAAATAATACCCCACATGATAAGATCATATTACCATTGCTGCTGCATAAATGGTAATATGATGGTAATTTTCAGTCACTGTGTTCATCTTAAACTAAGACAGCAATTCCATGCCACTGTTGAAAGTCTGATTTGATCTTGATGATACTGTCCCTTTAATCTACATATGTATTTACGTCATCTCTAAAGAGTGTCGTCTACTTCATTGTCTAAAATTAACCTTGTTGTAAAGTTTGCATCAATCATTCTAAGAAAAATTCTGTCCAGGAGATGCTTCCATCTTTAGAGAAAAGAAGGAATTGCTTTGTTGAATTTCAGCAAGTTGCTGTCCAGCAACTTTTGAAAAAAATAAATAAATAAATAAACAAAAATGTTACAAAACCATGTTACATCATTGTTCTTTTTAACCCTTCTAACTGCAAGGGTCAAAAATCAGTTAAAATGTTGATAAACTTGCTAAGGTATATCTAGTGCACTTAAATGTCAAACACTGTCAAACCTTATGTGGAGTAAGTACATTTACAGGTCAAAATGAGTCAACCGTTTATGACTGGTAAAAGCATTGTCTTGTATTGTTCAGGGTGGTCAAAATGACAGTCAAAAATGCCCCCTGTGTGCACATTTGGGTCAACAGTCAAAACAGTCAGTTGACTGATTTTGATCGCTATACATGTAGCTACTTGCCACTAAAGTTCAGCTAAAGTAGGAGGATTAAAGAAAGGTGAATAACTATGGGTAAGTTATTTAAATTTAAGACAACTAGAGAGTTGAAATGAATGTACATCTTCAAATACTAATTGTTCTTGACTACTATGGCACCGACCTTAGAAAAAGTCAACAACTTCAAATCAATAATTTTATGAGAATAATTTTGTGATTTTGTACATCAGATAATTACCCTGAAAGATATATACAATTGATTTGTTACTAACACTGCAACAATAAATTCTGGTGAAATTAGCAGGATCTATGATTTGGCCCTTTAACCCTAACCTTCCCAAATCCTCCAAAATCCTCTTTGCTAAAGTGAAGGATTTTGAAGGATTGAGGTTACATGCTACATGCTACATGCTCTTTGCTAAAGAGAAGGATTTTGGGGGATTGAGGTTATTAGGCATACTTGCCTTTCCATGGTACATGTACATCCATGTTTGTTGTAGTGATTTCAAGGTCAGTGCTTGGGTCAGTGGACACTGTTTCTTGCTCCATGCATGCAGGGAGGGTCCCTGGCCATGTACATGTATCACAGATTAGAAACACATGTGTGCATACATGTCATGTGCTTGCTTTACTATTGAAGGATTTGAGGATTCAGGTTATGTGTAAGCAAATGGGCCTAGGGAGTTAGGAAGGATTCAGGTTATGTGTAAACAAATGGGCCTAGGGAGTTAGGAAGGATTCAGGTTATGTGTAGGCAAGTGGGCCTAGGGAGTTAGGAAGGATTCAGGTTATGTGTAAGAAAATGGGCCTAGGGAGTTAGGGAGGATTCAGGTTATATGTAAGCAAATGGGCCTAGGGAGTTAGGAAGGATTCAGGTTATGTGTAAGCAAATGGGCCTAGGGAGTTAGGAAGGATTCAGGTTATGTGTAAGCAAATGGGCCTAGGGAGTTAGGGAGGATTCAGGTTATGTGTAAGCAAATGGGCCTAGGGAGTTAGGAAGGATTCAGGTTATGTGTAAGAAAATGGGCCTAGGGAGTTAGGGAGGATTCAGGTTATATGTAAGCAAATGGGCCTAGGGAGTTAGGAAGGATTCAGGTTATGTGTAAGCAAATGGGCCTAGGGAGTTAGGAAGGATTCAGGTTATGTGTAAGCAAATGGGCCTAGGGAGTTAGGGAGGATTCAGGTTATGTGTAAGCAAATGGGCCTAGGGAGTTAGGAAGGATTCAGGTTATGTGTAAGCAAATGGGCCTAGGGAGTTAGGAAGGATTCAGGTTATGTGTAAGCAAATGGGCCTAGGGAGTTAGGGAGGATTCAGGTTATGTGTAAGCAAATGGGCCTAGGGAGTTAGGAAGGATTCAGGTTATGTGTAAGCAAATGGGCCTAGGGAGTTGGGAAAGATTCAGGTTATGTGTAAGCAAATGGGCCTAGGGAGTTGGGAAAGATTCAGGTTATGTGTAAGCAAATGGGCCTAGGGAGTTATGGCTAATACATGTAAGTTCCCACTTACCTGCTCGCTGTATGCATCCTGCTGGTATGGAGTCCAGGTTGTCATACTTAGTGTGATACACATAGCCATTGCTTACGTATGCCATATCCACACCTGTAATAAAAACAACAAGAAATTACTTCAAATTACTTCAAAACGAAACTGAACAAAATATTGTATTTTACTGGACAAATATCTGCTGAGATACAATTGTATGGTCTGCTTGGGAAAAAAAAAATAAACATGCCTCTAACATGTTTACAAACTTGAATCCTGGCTTTCTTTTTTTGACAAGGAAAAATAGTTAATTTCAGATTTAAAAAATATCTGCCAGGGGAGTTACCAGTCAAAGCACCATGCATCTTTAACTGTGTTGTTTACCCACACAAATTAATTCTAAAAATAGATCGACCTTGGATAAATGTTGTGTGCACTTGTAAGGGCAGAAGCAGTATTTGTGACATCACTGGTGAAACTGTATCCGTATATATTTTAATAAAAAAGGTTTTCTTTTAATAATAATAATAATAATAATGTGTGGACTTATATAGCGCACGTATCCACCAACTAAGTGGTGCTCAAGGCGCATTATATTATTACCCCTGCTCATAAGGCTCATAAATCATTCCTGAAACCATCTCAGCTCCCTGGGGAGTATACAGCTCAATTGCTGCCATTACAGCGCATATAGGGCTAATCAACCAACTCTGCCAGGTACCCATTTAACCCCTGGGTGGAGAGAAGCAATTATGGTTAAGTGTCTTGCTCAAGGACACAAGTGTCACGGCCGGGATTCGAACCCACATTCTGCTGCTAACACCAGAACTTGAGTCCGGTAAGCTTGAGAAATAATAAGATTGTTAATACGATTGACTCATCATCAGATTACAATGGATTGCACTCGCTGAACAAACCACAAATAATAATACCAATGCGAGTCTGAACTTGTTAACTACAATGTAGAAAAATCATCAACCACTATTTATTTACTGGGCCAGCAATAATGATAGTCTCCTGAAGGAGCTGTCTCCCTGACCTTTGACAGCAGTGAGGATATATGCACAAAGCATTGTTTGTTTAATAATCACAATACCATGCATGGGATGACAAAATGCCCTGTATCTGTTTTGTGTTACAAATTATTTTCAGAATTACAGGTACATGTACACTGTACATACACAGATGTGCATTGAATTTGTACAAATAATCTCCTTGAGATTGCTGACTTTATTAATTTAACCCTAACCACCCCAAATCCATCAAAATCCTCCAAGGGGCACTTTTGGGGGAAATTCAGCACTGTTGGAAACTGTTATGGGGCAGAATTACTACCTGGCAAGAAGTACAGACCATAATGTGCTGAATATGAAAGATCAACGAAAATGCATGGTGCATTATGAAGGTAAGGGCCCGTTTCCAAAAGCGCACTGATGGATTTTGGAGGATTCAGGAAGGTTCCTAGCCAGAATACCTGGGGGGGGGGGGGCGGTTAGGGTTAATTTATGTACACTGTAATTACGCAGAAGTCACAGGCAGAACATTGAGCAGAAATGTATAGACTTGAGTCAATGACTTGATTTGAGTCATAATTTTCGGTGCAAATTAATTGACAGATTTTTTTTGGTACATATATATATATATAAGCCACATAAGTACACCTGTAGTATGATGTACATTGGTAACAACAAAATCAATTTTTTAGGGGTGTTTGATAACCAGTAAATTTAAGGGATCTTTCTATTAATAGGTATTATATGTTTTGTCTGTGAAAGACCAGATATTACCCACTCATGCCCAGAGCAAAGGTTTTCTGTATATCAGGCCTCCCAGTGCCTAATCTACCAAATATAGGTTTTTTAAATAGGTTTTTAAAGCAAAATATACGTTATTATAGGTTTACCAAATGCCAAAGTATAGGCTTTTATAGGTTATTTCCTGTGATTATGCAGTGTTAAGTGTTTGGTAAATTGCCTACGTGTACGTTCAGAGTACTTTTTGCAACAAAGTACATTACCCCATACCTTGTGCGGCAGAAAATCTAAGAGCGGTACACATGTTACAGTTTGGCTACTGTTTTGGCTTCATCTCTTTATACTCGGGAAGTAATTTTTCTTCAAAGCCATGAGGATTTTATGAGGAAATTGAAAATGTGTTGCAGGAGATTAAAAATATAGGTTTTTAATGGTTAACCCTCCTACTACTACAACTATACAAGGGTCAAAATCAGTCAAAATGTTGATATACATGTACTTGCCAAGGTAAATCTAGTGCACTTAAAAGTCAAACCTTACGTGTAGTAAGTATATTTACAGGTCAAAATGAGTTGACTGTTTTTGACTGGTAAAAGCATTGTCTTGTATTATTATTATTATTATTATTATTTATTCGGCCAGAAAATGCAACAATAATACAAACAATACAAATCATACATGAAAATAAATCATGGTAACTCTTTCGAATTAACAGGAAACAAATTAAGGAAAATATGATAAGAGGTGACAGAAGCCATCTCATGGAACAACACAGGAAAATAAATTAATTTAAAGGCAGGAAAAAAGGCAGGCGTAGATAAGACAAAACAAAACAAATCCATTTTAAGATGGCCAGGATTAATAAAAGTGTACTTAAACACTGTGACTCGAAAGCCTATCAATCCAGTCTTAAAAAGTAACACTGATTTCGAAAAATAAAATATGATATATCTATGCATAAAATAAAAATGTATACACATGTAAATAAAAAGATACAACATGAATCAAACCACTGGAACAGTCAATACAATGAAACAGTAATATCAACAACCAAACAAACAATAGACACCCCAACAAACAAACACACAGACAAACAAGCAAGCAAGCAAACAAACAAACAAACGAGCAACGCTCCAACAGCCAGACAAACAAACAAACACAACAACAATATAAGACAGTCAACAATGAATGTACTGACAAGCAATCTAGCAATAACATGAGTAATCAAAAATTTACACAAAATCAGTAAGTATCGAATAGGCATCTAGACATCAAGGAAATGGTTGCGTAAATAAATGCTAAAACACTTAAACGAATCTATAATTAGGGCATTCTTAACATTTGTAGGTAGACTACTCCAAATACGTGGAAATGAGTGAATAGAGGTGTTCTTTAGGCTAAGTGTTCTTGCATAGAGATGATTAAATGTGAGTGTGTCTAAGTGGCGAGTATTAACAAAAGTATTAGAGTTGATTGTATGACAGTCAATTAAACTGTATAAACATTTAGTGGTGAATCCCCCAAATCAAGGGTGATTTGGGAGTCCGCGAAGGGACGATACTTACCTGTTAAACCTACAAATGCACATTTCACTAGCCGAAGGCTACCTCGTTAGATTCTTTTTTACCGCACCCTAATAGCGCCCTCCAGTGTCCCTTCCCATCATGCCTCTGCGCCATGCGTGTCGTCGTCCTCTTTTTCTCGGTGTGAGTAAAAAGAAGAGGTACAGGCTGAGCCCAGTGGGGGCAGGAGGGTGGGAGGTTTAACAGGTAGTATAGATCCCTTCGCGGACTCCCAAATCACTCCTGATTGGGGAGTCACTTCAGGACTCCTTACCTGTTAAACCTACAAATGCAGATTAGCACAGGGAAAAAGGAGGAGGCGAGGCGGGCATAGGAAGAATCCATCAAGGAAAACCAAAGCAATTGGTCCCTTCACGTTCTCCCAATTAAAACAGAAAAAGGCACACACTCACAAATGAAAGGACCAGAAGGCACCAGCAGGGGCGACATCCAGTCACATTGTGTGGAGGCCGGAAGCAGGGGATCGAGCGCCCTGAGAGTGGCACGGCCAGCCGTCCCGCCGCCTGTAGTACATCCCTCAGGTAACAAGGCGTGAATGTTGAAGGCATCTTCCAGGCTGCTGCAGAGGATGTCCTGAAGTGGGACACCCTGCATGTAGGCCCATGAAGTTGACATAGCCCGTGTCTCGTGAGCATGGGCAGTCTTCCAGTGGAGGTGGGCCATTGGCGATGCGATGATGTATGGCCGCACTATTCATTGGGAGATAGTATCCAGGAGGCCCCCATGCGGCATCGTGGATGAGATGAGTGGTTGAGGGACAGAGCCCCGAGCGGCTTAGTCACGAGCCAGATACCATTTAAGTGCTCGGACAGGGCACCAGAGGCTATCCGCGGGTATGGATGAGGCTGACTTGATGTCAGGGATAAAAATGTCCGGGGAAGACATGAAGGGACTGATCTTTCGAAGGAAAGAATGACGGGGATGAGGCGAACCCGCCAGGTTCCCACGTGGTAAGTCCACATGGTCAACAGTTAGGGCATGAAGTTCGCTCACGGCGCCTTGCCGTGGCGATGGCTTTCCTCAAGAAGACCGTTTTGACAGAGGTCAATAAGTGATGCCTGAGCTAGTGGTTGAAGGAGCTATCTTAGAGACTGAAGCACTTGCCCCAGGTCCCATGAATAACTCCGTCCGTGGAGGATGTTCGAGAACATGCCCCTGAGGAGTTGAGTCAAGGCCCTGCTGGATGAAGCGGTAGAGTTATCTGGAAGCCGGATGAACCGGCACCGAGGGCGGCGATACCCTCATCGCGGCTACGGTAAGGCCCTGCTGAAAAGGGCAAGATAGGAATCGCCTATTTGTTGTATAGATGCTGAGCAGGGATCAACAGAGTTATAGCCGCCCATTTATGGTAATGTCAGGCGGCTGTTGTAGGTCAATCCTTGTAGATGGGCGATAGGCTCCGAGGTCGCCAAGGCTGCAGCGTTCTGAAGGCCCGCTGAACAACAGGATGGTTTGATAACATCCAACACGTTAAGTGTAGAGTCTCCGATTGGGGATGGTAAATCTTGCGACTGAGGTTGGCTGAGAAGATCCTCCTAATAGGGGAAGCAGGACAGGAGGACTCACCAGAAGGCAGACTAGTTTCTGAAACCAGGGCTGGCGGGGCCAAAAAGGAGCTATAAGAAGCACTCAGGCAAGGAGTGGTCTCGATCCTCGCCAAGACCCTTGGGAGGAGGGAAGATCGGTGGGTAAGCATAAGCGTACATGTTTGACCAATCGGGTCAATAGGCCCATGCCTGAGGATCCCTGCCTCGAGAGCAGTATACCGATAACTGGTTGTTCCGGGCTGAGGTAAAGAGATCTATGTGAGGCGATCGAACCCGATGAAAGATGGCTCAAACCACGGATGGGTGCAATGTCCATTCCGTCGGCAGGGCTGTCTCCGGAGAGAGCATCTGCCACGTATTCAAGCCTCCCGGGTAGGAGAACCGCTGATAGGGTTGTCTTGTTCGCTATGCACCAACAGAGTAGGTTCCAAAGGTACATGCATAAGCGTGGGGACGAGTGCCCCTTGTCGATTGATGTAGGCCACAACTGTTGTGTTGTCGGTGACTCGGGTGTGTTGGCGGACACGGTCGGTCGGGCATATATCAAGCCTTCTGAACAGCCAGGAGCTCGAGGATGTTGATGTGTAAAGGTTTCTCCTCTTGGGACCAAGTCCCTGCATGAAGTCTGTCCCAAAATGAGCACCCCAGCCCAGGTTGGAAGCCTCTATGGTCAGAGTCAAAGATGGGTTGGGGCATGGGAAGATATTTCCCTTGGTGAGGACCTCGTTGGAGCCACTGCAACGGAGGTGCGGTCGTATGTGGGAAAGTACGGAACCCGGAAGGGTGATAGGGTCCCGGTAGATCCGGTACAAGGCAAGTAGGTGTAGCTGTAACGGCGAAGCCTCATCCTGCACCATGGTATGAGGTCCACCATGCTTGCTATCAGACCCAGTAGTAGCAAGCACGCTGTGGGAGCAGATTGAGGCGGACAAGAGGATGGCTAACATTCTATGAGATTGTCGACCCTTTCTCAAGTGGGTGGTGAGACAAGTCCTCTTTGAAGATGCAGCTCGGCACCGAGAAAAGTGGGGAAAAGAGCAGTCGCTTTCCCCTATCGGGACGATGTAGGTAAGCATCCTTCAAGTCCAGCGAAGCCCCCCATGCAGGATGGGGCAAAGCCTCCAGAACTGCGTGTAAGGTTTCCATCCGAAAACGCTTTGGGCGTATGAAGTGGCTCAAGGGGCGAAGGTTTAAAACTGGACGCCATTCGCCCTGTTATTGCTTTGGCGTTAGAAAGAACTTGAAAAGAACCCTTGGTTTGCCCGATCGGGCGGTATCATGGTAATCGCCCGTTTGATAAGAGCCTGAATCTCTGATTCCAGTGTACGCCGTTTGTCGGGATCTGCTGGGACCGACGTTATTTTTGGCACTCGTAAACTCCAGAGCATAACCTTTTGGTTACGGTTTGAAACCCCTGCGTCCTGCAAAAAGGGCCCAAGTCTTCGCAAAAATAGAAAGACGACCCCTCTGGCCCGAGGTGGGGGGCGGAGGCAAGCGTCACTGGCGCCAGAAGCCACCACGGGTGGTCTTAGGGCGAGGGTAAACCCTGGTCTGGATCCCTGCCACGGCCACTCCCAGGGCGTGACTGTGGGGTTGCGGACCAAGAAGTGGATGTAGGGTACCCTTGGGGTGTGGCGCTGACGGGTGGAAGGGTTTAAGAGGCTTCCTGAAGCGCTGGCTCTTCCCCAGTTGGAGAAGCCCCTAGTAGGATGGGGAGCTCTGGGTAGATGATTTCTGGGAGGTTGATTTTGTCCGTGCGTGATCCGCTTAGCCTCCCTTTCCATGATAACCTGGAACTGTCCCTTGAATAAATCAGGCCCGAGACGTGGAACGCCTTCCAAGTCAGATATGACCCCCATCGGACGGAAGAAAAATTGACTCAGTCACGTTGGATCTCCGAGCGCCGTGGCCAGCATGGAGATTCGTGAACTGGTCCATGCAGATCACGGAGGCAATCATCCAAGCAGCGAAGGCCATCTCAGTTGCCTCCGCTGAAACAGTGGAGTCTGTCTCACAAGAGCAAACTAGATATTCGATAGCAGTTGAAGAAACAGGAAACACGAAGGCCCGCTCGTGAGGCCGTGTCTACCTTAATCAGAGTATCCTCTAAGCCATTTCTCTCCCGACTGGGAAAGGGGCCTTTACTGAATTGCGAGCACCTGTATCGGCTGCAATCTTATCCTGGAGGCAGTTGGTAAGGAAGGAACTGTCAAAAATTGATCAAAGTCCACCTGAGGGACTCTAAAGGGACGTAGATCCCGGAGGCACGGGCGTATCCGTCTCACTTTGAAAGAGTCGTGATGCGGTCCACACAAAGTCGATCAATCGGAAAGACGGAAAGTGTCCTCTCTGGGCGCCGCGAGCAATGCGCCGCTTAAAGGATTGGCGAGTTCCGTGGCCGCCGGTTGCCGTGAGGTTCGCCTGAGGAAGGAATGTGTAGCACCCGGACCATGTCCTTCATAACCCAGGCAAGCCGGCGATCTGAAGTAAGTGGGTACTAGCAGTATCAGAGTCGCCTGAGGAGCCTTGATTGAATGAAGCGTGGTCATCGCCGGGCGTTGGGGCATATCCCGAGATCCAGCGGAAAACCCTGGGGACCCATGGGCTGAAGAACGTCCGCAGGCAAACCGGATGAACTTGGGGCAACTGCAGAAGGCGGTACATCTGGGGCAGACCCAGCGTCAGGTACCTCGTCAGTGTCGGGAAAACTCGCCGAGACGAGTACAGATATTGCATCCCAGCCACAGGAGCTTGACCCGTGGTCAGTCGGTTCTGGGGGTAAGGGCGTCGGGCCCCTGGGTTTTTGACCAGAGGCATACAGTGGCTGTCAGATCTTGAAATCCCTGTAGGAGTAGTGCTGTGGACCCATCCGTGATCGGCGGTACCGAGGGGAACTGCCCGAGGAAGACACTAGAGCTGTAGCGGTGTCGCCTCTTCTGACGGCCAGTACGTTCCTTTCTCCACCGGAGTCTGCCCGGCTGTAATGACTGCCATGGGGGCTAGCCGGTAAGGCGGATCGATATGGGCTACGCGCTACCAGAGGCGGGGCGGTGACCATAAAGGTATGTCTCCGTAGCTGGGGTCCGGCAGTGGCGGCCGTCCGGATGACAGGGACATGAAGGTATGTCACCGGTGAACTTGCGCCCTTGCCTTTACTGTAGACCCAGAGGCCAGTGACCCCGAAGGTATGGCTCTAGTCTTTCTTTTTTTGGAACTGGTAGTTTTGGATGGCAGGGACGCGGTATGCCTCCAAACTTTCCCTTGGTTCCAGTGGTGACACCTTTTTTTGGAGGACAGGGACATGAGGTAAGTCCCGGTGGAAGGGTCAACAGCAGTGGTTTTCAGAGGACAGGGACCCGAAGGTATGTCCTCAGAAGAAAACAAAAATCTGTAGAGGCCTACCAGCAGACAGGGACCGCGAAGGTATGCAGCTGGTGGGTGCTGAGAGAGTCACAACGTCGGGAGGCCAGGGACCGCAGGTATGGCTCGAGAAGAGATCGTTGGGACCGGAATGGGTCCGAGCACGGCCCCCAGGCTGGTGGAAAAAACACCGGAGGGAGGCGGGGAGCAGCCAGGCTGTCACACTGCCTCCCACTCCGTATCCTCCCAACCGGCAGACTGTGCACGGCTTCAAACGATTACACGTTCTGCAGCGGGCATAATTCATCTTGGATCTACAGAAGCGCGGGGTTTGTGGCGCTGACAAGAGCCGCACGGAGAAGAAAAATCGGGGCTAAATCCATAATTCCTGTAGTGTAAAAACAAGAAAGGAATAAAACAAGGACTTACCACGGTCTGTTCGCTAAGGAACAGACCAAAAACTTCAAGAATCAAGTTCGAGGTGACAAAAGTCGGTTAATCCGGGAGGCGGAGCTCCACCCAGAAAAAACTACGTCTTTCTCCAACGTAGCGCTAGAGAAAAAGAGGACGACGACACGCATGGCGCAGAGGCATGATGGGAAGGGACACTGGAGGGCGCTATTAGGGTGCGGTAAAAAAGAATCTAACGAGGTAGCCTTCGGCTAGTGAAATGTGCATTTGTAGGTTTAACAGGTAAGGGAGTCCCCTGAAGTGGACTTGAATTGTTAAGCACTGGCGTCTAGATTCTAGGCTTTGCCAGTTCAGTTTCCTAAGTCTGTCCTCGTACGGCATTGTTCCTTTCTGCTGTTTCAGACACATCCTTGTCGCTCTCCTTTGGACCCGTTCTAGTTTAGATGACAATTTTACTGTATATGGGCACCAGGCAGGCAACCCATACTCAAGAACTGGTAAGACGAGTGACCGGTAGAGAGACATTAGTGCATTTGTTGAAGTTCCTCCTGCGGTGTGCCAGATGAAACCAAGTGTCTTACTTGCCTTAGCGACTACACTGTTAACATGGTCGTTCCATGTTAAGGTACTGTTCATCGTTACACCAAGGTACTTGTAAGTGGATGCAACGGTTAAGGGAAAACTATGTATGGAGTACTGTGGAAGGGCTAATGACTTTGTTGATCTAGTCATATGCATTATCTTGGATTTATCTGTATTAAGTTTCATTCCGTTTGACTCGCTCCACCGGCCAAGGGCATCAAGGTCTGCTTGCAGGAGGAGTTCATCTTCAGGGTAACTGATGGGATGATAGATGAGTGTGTCATCAGCGAAGAAGACATTTAGTGGCTAAAGTTTGTGATATGTCGCTGATGAACATGTTAAACAGTAGAGGGCCAAGAACACTTCCTTGGGGACGCCTGATGTAACGGGAGACCAGGAAGAAAAAGCTCCATGGTACAGTACTCGCTGATGTCGACCAGTTAGAAATGCTTTCAACCATGACCAAGTATGTCCCGTATGTTGAAATTCTGTGCGAGCTTACCAAGTAGTGTGTGATGGGGCATGACGTCAAAGGCTTTACTAAAGTCTAAGAAGGCGATGTCGATGCGAGGTGGGCGTGGTTTGTCCATGATTGAAGCCCAATCATAAATGGCATTAGTCAGCTGGGTGACACATGATTTGCGTGCTGTAAAGCCGTGCTGATCAGCGTTGCCAAGGCAACAGGAGGACACATGGTTATTGATGTTATCAGCGACCGCCCTTTCTAGGACTTTGCAAACAATGGAAGTAAGGGCAATCGGCCGATAGTTCTTAATGTTGGTTCGTTTGGCAGATTTAAACACAGGTGTGACATTAGATAACTTCCAATCTATAGGGAGGGTGCCGTGAGCCAGTGATGAATTCATCAGGCGTAGCAATGGCGGGGCAAGGGAAGAGGCTGTAGATCGTAGGATGGTTGGCAAAATCCCATCAGGGCCTGGAGCCTTGTGAGGGTTTAGGTTATGTAGGGACTTAGTCAGCCATCCAAGTTCAATTTGAAATTGGGGAAGTTCTGGAATTTGAAGTGTGCAGGGTGGCGGCGTTGCTGGACACGTTTCTGCTGGGGAGTGAACCGAGATGAAGAACTCATTGAACGCTTGGGCAATGTCATTGGGTTTCTGGAGCAGTTTATCAGCATATTGGAATGCTGGTGGACACTTTGATTTTCGTTGGTCTCTGACAAAACACCAAAAACTGCGCTTGTTATCTTTAGCTGCAAATAGACTGTTGACATAGTTCCAGTAGGCAGTTTTAGTTGAATATTTCACCTTATTACGTATTTGCTTATAATGGAGCCATGCTGAACTAGAACTAGAGTGTTTGGCTTTAATAAACAGTTTATGCTTCAGGTGAATTAATTTCTTCAGTTCTGATGTGATCCATGGAGAACATTTAGTGCGTCGATGTTGCTTTCTAGGTATGCTGTCATGGACTGCAGCCTCCAGGATATCCAGAAATCCTTCCCATGATGCATCCAGATCATAGTCGTCCATGAATGCAGACCATGGTGCAAGATGCAAAGAGTCTCCAGATGTGCCATGTCAGCTTTCCTGAACTGCAGAAATGACCGGACGATTGCTGGTTGTGGGGGAGATTTGGGGGCGCTGAATGTGAAGGAAACTGCATGATGGTCACTGCTGACTGGATTTGCAAAGGACCCCACTGCAGAGAATTTCTCCGGCCGATTCGTGAATATGAGGTCGATTGTGGATCCAGTTGAGGACGAGTTATTAGCAGGACGGGTTACATCATCAACGATCTGTGTAAGTCCAATGGAGTCAGTGATATCTTGGAGATTGGTCATAGCAGTAGACTCAGCTACCCAATTAATGTTAAAGTCACCAAGTAGAATTAGACCTTCATATTGAGGAAGAACAGTCTGGACTGCATCACATGCATCTTGAAGTTTGTCAAAGAATGTTCTGTCAGAGTTTGGAGGCCTGTAAATAACTCCAACTAACCAATTGGGCGCTTCACAGACAACGATAGCCAAGTGAGTTCAATGTTCCCAGGATCTAAGTGGTCAAGATGCGTTGGTAGTAGTGTATCATTGATTATGGCCATAATACCACCACCACGACTGTCTCGATCTCGACGAATAGTTGTATAACCGGTTAACGAAGAGATTGTTTCAGTGTCGCTAGCTGACAGCCATGTTTCGGTGACACAAACGATGTCCATGGGATTTAGTTCCAGAAATGATTTCAATTCCTGTTGTTTGCTGCGTACACTACGAGCGTTGAAAAGTAACCCAGAAATAGAGTTCTTTGCACATGCATGTCGGATGGGATCACGTGTGGGTTCGAGGAGTTCGAACTGGTCATCAGTTGTGTTACCAAAGACATCCTGGAATGATGTATCACCACAGGAAGAAAAAGGCAATACTGTAGATGCAGTAAATCCAGGGCAAAACCAGTCTGTTGTGCTTGATATGAGAACTCTGTACTGGTCAATGCTCATAGTCATAGCAGGTATGCATTTCTGATGCCAGTACTTGTTGCAGTCCTCACAGAGAAGAGATCTTTTGTTGCATTTAACTGGACGACTACATTCACCACAGGGATCTTTGATAGGTCCTGGATTCAGTTCTATGTCACCAGCAGCAGCCAGGGGGATGTTAAAAGTAGCTGTAGAGTTGGGGTAATATGTAACTGGAGCTTTACCAAACTTACTGTGTTTTGGAGTTCTGAGTTTTGGTTTGATGTTCAGCCATATTGGATGCCCAGGAACACAAAGCTTGCTGTAGTACACTGATGCTTGTTGAGAACAATGACTGGCAGGGTGGTCACAATGGAGTTGATCAGGCGTGCAGTGGAAGATGCAGTTGGCTTGGAACACTGCTTGAAGATGAATAAAATCTGAGTGAAAATCACTCCAGATTTCAGTTTCCTCTGCTGCAAATCCATGATTGAAGAAACCAGGTTGGTCAGCAGGCACAACTCTATCATGTGGTATACAATTTGGACTAATTTGAAGGCTGGGAACAGCAATTAAGATAGCAAAAGTGAGAGCCCAAAACAGAGCTTGCGGGTAGGCCGCCATCTTTTCACCATCTTTTCAGGGTGGTCAAAAAGACAGTCAAAACTACATGTAGTCAAAAATGCCCCCTGTGTGCACATTTTCGTCAACAGTCAAAACAGGCAGTTGACTGGTTTTGACCTCTGTAGCAACTTCCCACTAAAGTGCAGCAATAGTAGGAAGGTTAATATAGGATTTTTGAGGGAAATAAAGGTTACCATTTTGAAATTAGGTTTTTTATACATGTAGGTTTAATAGGTTTCTCCGGGAGGCCTGGTACATGTACACTGTGCATTCACTGTACATGTACATTATGTACAGTAGATACATGTACGCGTTCCATTTCTCTCTCTCTTTCTTTCTCTTTCTCTCTCCAAATAAGCCTTACTGTTCATCAAACTGCTAACCTCAACCAACCAACGCAATATCAATAGCATGGGGTCATTCATAACTCATGGGACAACAATGGAACGGACCAGAATTGGGGATTTAATGTCGGTAATTTCTTATTCAAGTCCTGCAGGGCTCATAATGATAAGGTTGTCGGTTCCAACGCTCAGTAGACAGGTCTGTTGGCTAACACTGCTCGTCATGGGTTAATACATCCGAGGCTGCTTTGGTCGAATCGCGCATTTTATTAAATTCATTATTCATGACATGGAGGACTTCCGCAACCCTCTTGGATATCTCGTAATAATCTTTTTTTTAAAAAGCTTTCTCTTTGTTTTAAGCGTCACTTTTTGGATGAAATCAATCAGTGATGAGTTTAAAATAATACTACAATGTAGATGTACATGTGAGTTTGAACTTGTGAACTAGAAAACCAACAACCACTATTTATTTACTGGGCCAGGAGGAGGGATGACGATATTGAATTTTTTTGACAGTCAATAATCGGCGGCCATGATATCGTCAATATATGATATTATCGTCTCAATATGCAGCTATTTTTATATGTACATGTATAGCAAAAATGTAGAGGGGTGTACATTAAACGACATTGGTCACCAAAATATGAACTACTTTGTTGTCCGGTTATGGAACCACAATATGCTGAAATGTAAAGTTGTTCCTTGTCATGTACAGGTACATGTACATGTGTTGTTGATCTACATAATAATAATAATAAAGATTTTTAGCGCGCACATATCCACCCTGCTGGGCGCTGAAGGCGCGGAAACAAAGAAAAACATGAATACAAACAATATACAATGATAGCATAGGGAAAAAAAAAAAAAAATGTACTGAGATACATGTACCTACAATGCAATTACAAATATACATCATCTTTGAAGAGTTGTGACATAAGATGAGTTTTAAGCATCAACTTAAATCTGGTTATACTATGACAAGATTTGAGTTTAGTTGGAAGATGATTCCAGAGTCTCGGAGCTGCGACAGAAAACGACCTATCACCCCAGTTCCGTTTTGAAGTTGGTTCCTGTAGGAGTGACATGTTGCTGGAGCGCAAATTGCGTGGAGTGTAGACTTTAAGCAGTTCAGAAATATAAATTGGAGCAATGTTATTAAAAGATTTGTGAACAACCAATGTAACAACCAATATGACTGAATGAGAATACAGCTATTTATCAGCTTGGCGTTCATGATCCTATGACATCGTGCACAGTGT
Source organism: Zoroaster sp. YZ-2022 (assembly GCA_029582265.1). Taxonomy (NCBI): domain Eukaryota; kingdom Metazoa; phylum Echinodermata; class Asteroidea; order Forcipulatida; family Zoroasteridae; genus Zoroaster; species Zoroaster sp. YZ-2022. Next base: position 35,657,526 of record CM055825.1, read on the forward strand.
AGAGTACTTGCTTGGCTTTTGAAGGCAGTATCCGCATCATCTCCAAAATAATAAATGGCCACAGTTTTAATGTGTATTTAATTAATTTTTTTTTCTGGTGGTGAATCTTTCACTTGTTATTTTGTTTTATTCTTGAAAACTAGAGCCAAATTTCACCAACCTATATAGAGCCAAATTAATGTATCATGGTTCAAGTATGTTGTACATGTACCTTCCCTATACTTGTTTGAAACCCCCCTTCCCTCTGAATTGGTTTTCCCACCCCTCCCCCTGTAAACACCCTCCATCCTTCACCTCTAAACACCCCCTCCAAAAAAAACCTTTAAAAACCCAGGATTTTTTTTTTTTTTAATAAATAAAAAAAGAAAAACAGAAAAAATTTAAATAAAAAACCAAACAAACAAACAAATGGCCAGAAGAAATATTTTGATACAGTACCTGGGATATTTCCAAAGTCTCTGAAGATCCTGAAGTCTGTATCCGAAGGAATGAGCTCAGCCTGGAAGACATCCTGACCAATGACCGTGGCAAAGGGATGCTTAGCATGCTGGGCATAGGCTCTCAATAACCATGGATGGTCTGGACCTGTTCACGAGAATACACAAAGAGTTTAAGTTAAAAACAGGTGCAAATACACATGTACATGCATACGTATGGGAGGGTGTAGGGAGAAATGAGCCAACCCCTATTAACCTACCAAATCAAAAGAACAAATCATGGTAAGAAAGAGAAAAAAAATGCACACAATACTGCTGTGTGTACATGAAGTAAAGCCTGGAACATACAACGTTCAAGTCCAAAATCTCAGATTTACTCTCTTTTTTGGGGACGTGCACTCCCTTTCCCCTTCCCCCAACCTAAAGTTCTGAGTCCGCCCCTCAGGGGGTGTTGGGGGGGGGGCGACTTGGGTCAGAATAATTACTCAGTAACCCTCTCCATCCTGTTGAAGATCCTTGAAATAATCAGCTGAGATAATTCTAATGTACTAACAGTCACACTGCTATAACACACTGCAAATAATGGCACTTAAATATCCAACCATCCATGTTAGGTGTCATCATGCTGAATCAGTCCCAACGGTCTGAAGTGCCATACTCAAAAAGTACAGTAATCCTAAAGTACATGTATATATACATATACTCTTCAGTTACATGTACATGTGTACTTGCAGTTGACTGAACCAGTCGCACACTGCATTTTACTGTGGACAGAAGCCATTAACTGGGCATCCATGAGTTTCCATCATGCGGTTGACGAAAATATCTAAGTTCAGGTTATCCAACAAAGCATGCATCTACCATGTACATATATACTACTCAAAACAATTTAGGGAACACCGGAATAATCTCAGTTAAAGCAAGATCATTTATTTAAGATAAACACAATGTTTCACAGAATTTATGAGAAACAACTGCACAATGAAACAGATGATAAAGGATGCATGTAGTGATTACACATTTCATGACATGACTACTGAAAGAGAGAGCGGGTTGCAAATGAAAATCCCGGTTCATGGAACATTTCAAACCTGTTTGATGTTCCCTAAATTGTTTTGAGTAGTATAAATTATAATGTACACACATGTAGACTGTGCACACAGTTTGAGCTAGACCGAGATGCAAGGCGTGCATATAACAGATCTGCATTTATTTCACACCTGGAATTTCATTCTTGTAGGACAATATGTCTATGGGGACATTTTTAAGGGGCAACAAGGCCAAGACCAGGGCAACGGAGACTATGGCCTCTGTGAAATTCCAGACCTGTTATTTGTGAAAAACATATCAATAATTTCTTCATCCTGTAGACAATCGGAGCATACGTCAAATGTCAAACGTCAAATGAAACGTCAAATGAACCAAAGATTCTTCTCAGAACCCTCACTACTCAAAAAGAGATTATTTCAATATACATGATCGTATTTTAGATTCTTTTACTGGGACATTATCTCTTAATTTCCACGTGGTTGATTTTCACAGGTCAAGTAGTACCCTTAAATATCCAGCCATCTTCTTAATGGGTCTATGAAATGTAATTTGATGTAATTTAGCAATCATCCGTGTTTCTGGACAGTTTAAACTAAATGGGAATATTTTCAAAAGTAAAAGTGAAAATTGCAATTGTTCATATTTGGAACAATGTTCATGCTTATCCTTGACACATGAGGGCACTGTTTTGTGACAACACAGCAGGAACTCGTTGCCAAAGTAGCACTGAAAGTGCACAAAATCAAAACCCCAAACCTTGCCCAAGAAAACCGTGGTTACCTCAAAAAGTTTACTGATTGGTAACACAGTACAACAAATAAAGACAAAATTATTTCTTGAAAAGAGGTGCAATTCAGTAAACCATCATGGACAAATCTGATCCTTCAGTGACATCACTATAAATTTGTTTATGAATATGCAAACCATTAGCATATTCCATTAGCATCACATTGTAGACCAAAAAGTGCCAAAGAAAGGTTTAAAACCATCCACAAAATTGACAAATGAAAAGTAGACACGTGATTTAATCATTGATACAGAGTTGTAATGTTTTTCAAGTTCCTATTTTATCTAGTCCCTTTAAAACATCCTACCTGTCTGGAAGACAAGCTCCCGGCCGCCGGCGCCAGCCGCCTCCAAATTGATGAACACCTTAATGTTCTTCCTCCAGGGGTGCTGAGTGATAAAAGCATGGCTTGCTGGTAGGACATTCTCCTCTGCTCCGTTGAAGAGGAAGATGATTTCATGCCTCAGATGACGCGGGGAGGTGGCAAGATTCTGCAGGATCTCTAGCATAATGCCACAGCTCGTTGCATCATCGCTAGCACCTGATAAGAAAATCACCAGAAGTGATTACTTAAAATAACATACTTCATATTTCGTTTAAAGAGTAAGGAATGGGATTGGTCATCCAAAAAATAACCAAAATGGTTGAACTGAAATGTGAAACTTAATCAGGGGGCGTGATTTGACAAAAGTAAAAAATCCTGAAAAATGGGTAGCGGGCCTGGGTCTCCCTTTGGTCTAGAGGACCTGAACCTCCTGGATGTTTAATTTTGGAGGATTTAATTTTGACTCTCCACATCACTGTAATTAAGAAACTAGAGGTTTGGACACAATACAGGCTACTTCTTTCTTTCATTGGTGGCTACTTCTCTTCTTTCAAGAAGACTTTGAGACAAAAGGAGATTTGTAAGAAAAATCCTGAGAAATTACAGGCCTGAAAAATGTCCTTGGTGTTTTAAAGGGGCAGTATTGTCACGATCAACAGGGCATGGAATCGGAATGCTAGGTTTAGATTAACTCAGTGACTGCCATAATACCCCACATAATAAGGTTATGTATATTAGTGTTGCTGCTGCGTAAATGAGCTATTAATTTTCATTCATTGTGTTATTCTTAACCCTTTAAACTCAGGCCTGTTTTGGTGAATTTTGTTCTTTGTATAAAAAAATTCTGCCTTACTTCTCAAAAACCTTATCACATTATATACCATTGGAAAGCTTACATATGGGCCTACATTTTTATCAAAGTTTTGACCCCACCAACCTTTTGGGAACAAAATGGCGTACAGATGTTATGTAGTAATTGATTTATTTCATCGGACGCCGGTGTCCGATATTCTACAGGGCTGAGTTTAAAGGGTTAAACTACGACATTGATTCCAATTCCATGCCGTGTTAAAAGTCTGCTCAGATCATCACGATACTCCCCCTTTAAGCTGATGGTATTATACTTTTCTAGGAAGAATTCTGTCCGAGGTGCTGTCATTTTTAAGAAAAGTTTAATAATTTTCACCGACGGATGGACGTTAGTGTGGTCTTTGCTACTCAAGTTGTTAGCCAGGATTTAGAAATAGGATGTCCAGGATGCTGGAAATTTCAAAACAGGGTGTCTAAATTGTTCCCTTCCAATACTTTTACATGTAAATGACAGATGAAATAGGGTTTCCAAAACTGAAACAGGGTGTCCAAGACACCCAGACACCCCTCTGGCTAATACTATGTTGTTACTATACGGCAAATTTGGCCCAAATTCCAATGGGCTGCATATGCCACTGTCCAAATGCTCTGTATGTAAACATGTACATAACAATGAACAAAAACTGTAAATGTGACTCGCTCTATCGTAATGAGGAATGTCCCCCAAATATGAAAAATGGAGATATGCATACATCATAACGAGCATTGAATGGGCTTTCCAATGAAGCCAAACATAAATGTGTCCCTTTTTCTGTTCCAAAGTTATTAAACAAAGAAGTTGAGATACTGGTGGGATTGTTACAGAAACGTTTTATGAGAAAAACGGGTTTTTAAAAAAGTACGCGCTGCAAACAAAAACAAATGTTTGAACTTACACGCTGCGTGTATTACATATGGAGCGCGCTGTACATAGTATCTGAACTTGAACGAAATAACTTACCGTGGCAATAGTAATCTTTCTGAAAGGCTAGAATCACAAAATTTAACAGGCGTATGGACCATGTCTTTAGGAATACTCTGTGAAAGTTTAACGTCAATGCTCAAATTAGTTTAGAAGTTCTGGGTCTCTGAATGTTTGACAAACAAACACCGTCAAACAACGATCATGCGTGTACATGAAGAACGTAACGTATACTACTACTATACAATGCATGACCGGTCGCGGTCGCTACGATCCCATGCCCAGTGCATGTGCCGTGCACATGTACATGTACGCTGACGTACATGCGAAAGCACACAGTACAATCAGGCCGGCAGGCTGCGCTTAAACCGCCCACTTTGGCGCTTGTCTACGTCCATTCGAGGTAAACATCCAAACTGCACAAGCTCAGTAACCCGTTGACGCACTTTCGTCCAATCAGCTCACTGGAACCCTACGACGTAGGCTTAGACTTAGCAACAAGGAGACTTTCTGTATTAAGTTTTTGGGCGCTTATCTTATTATTCAGTATTCAGACAGTGATGTCATTGCTACAGTTACAGAGGTCACATCATGACCTTTCTAACAGTACCAAACATGCATGTTAAATGATAATGGCGGCTTGATACGGCGCTTACAAAGGAGTTCAAACTCGTCCTTTTGGAGCTAACGAGGACGATTTGCAACAAAAATGGACACAGACACGCTTGAGAAAAGGTCTTTATTTTCTACTTTATTGATATTTTTCTCAAAAAGTAAAATAACACACACAAACTTTGATATTTAATGTTCCTTAGTACACAAAAATCTCAAAATCGATTTCAATGCGATTTTTTACGTTATGTGAACTTCAGAGCTTGTTTACGTGAAACGGTCCCTTGGGGGACATTCCTCATTACGATAGAGCGGGTCACAAATAATGACCAGTGAATGGGCTCTCCCAAGTTAAGAGCTATGGTATCATCCTCACCATCTATAATCTTCATCAGTTCAAAAATTTGTTCAATAGATACAATGTATACAAATCCATTAAGTATCTTCATACAATCTATATACATTGTATCTTCATACAATCTATATACAATGTATACAAATCCATTGTATCTTCATACAACTTATACACATTGTATCTTCTCTAAGGCTCCCACATTGTACTTGCACCATCTCTTTATTTCTTTTTTAAAGCCCTGACCTTGAGTGGCCATTAATTTTTGGTCATGTAAAAATAAAAAAATTAAAAAAACCTTCTTTTTTTTTTCATGGGAAGGTACATGTACATGTACATCCTTACCAGATTATCAAATTAAAGACTTGCTATCCAAAATCTGTATTACTTAGTGTTGTGTTCAAATAAGAATTTGAGGGACGGTTGAGGGACGGTTGAGCAACTTATAAGTAGCTGGATTGAGTCAGAATCACACATGTCTGATGTTTGATTCCTGGCCATTCCTTCTAAGAAAATACTTGTACATATGTAATTGTAAATGAACATGCTCACTTACTTTGTGCCAATATCAATACATAATAATAATAATAATAATAATAATAATGTGTGGACTTATATAGCGCACATATCCACCAACTAAGTGGTGCTCAAGGCGCATTCTTTTACGTGCATTACACAACACACGGGACCTACGGCTTTACGTCCCATCCGAAGGACGAAGCAATTATGGTTAAGTACCTTGCTCAAGGACACAAGTGTCAGGACCGGGGCTCGAACTCACACCCTGCTGCTGGCAACACCAGAACTTGAGTTCGGTGCGCTAGACCGCTCGGCCATGACACTCCATGTACATGTACATTTTATAGGCATGTCAAAGACTTTTTTGGGGTAATTAAAAAAAAATTATTTGCCATCTAGTGAAATATGTGATACATGTATGTATACGCGGTTATTGGAACCAGACCAAATTTCCCATATACAAAGTATGGTGGCTAAAGCCCTTTTCACACGAGCACCGATAACAAAAGTCCTTGGTAATGGGCGCCAGTTGTCTGTCGCCTCGGTCGTTTGCGATTTTTTAACAAACTTTCACACAACTTCCACTCATGCCAAAACTAACGTCCCTTGTTTTCCACGGAGGGTCAAAGGTCATGATTGTGCATCCAATATTTCACTGGTGCCGAGCGCAGAGCTTATTCACTCAACGCTTTCTTCTACGTTACCAGCCAGTGGTTTTCCCGCGAAGAAGATAATTTTACGCGTTGTGCGAAGTCCCACATTTTGTTTTCATTTCCTTCCCATTTCCTGACAATTTTATTCTCGTTTTATTATGGATATCGAATCAAGTATACATGCAACAATTCCGACAGATTCACAGAGCCAGATTTCTAACGTAAGGCCATCCAACGAGAAAAATAAACGTGTCCGGTCCAAGAAAGTCTCTTGGAGTTACGATTAAACCGTTTCATTCACTGATCAACGTGCATGATGGGGACGTACAAGTTGTTACCAACACACATCCGGGATTATTGCAAGCTGATCTAGTGACGCGTTCTGCGCATGCGAAATGATACCGCCAAAGCAAGGGTCCCCTGTTTGGGCGCACGAAGCGTTTCACACGACCTATCGTGGCGATTTTAACATCGTTGCAATTTTTGGGAGGTCTCGATCTCTGTTATAAATAACGAGGGTCCGCGGTAATTATTTAACAAGGATAGCTTTCACACGACTTGGATTTGCTATTTTTTAACATGGATGCGATTTATAGTCAAGGTCCCTTGTTAAAATGGTCTCGTGTGAAACGGCCTTAAGAGAGGCCTCACAAATCGGGCAAACGTTCATACCCCAATGTGAAAAGGTTGTTTAAAACACAGCACGGCGGAACTCCAATCGATCAGGCAATTTTGGCTGCATAGCAACAACAACAAAATAAAAATAAATAAAAATAAATAAAAATGCTGATGCGCTGGTCTGAGGCAATGCGCTTTGTCAGGTACATTTCTTTTCTTTGAGGCTCATTTGCATTACAATGTCAATGTTATAAGTACACCTAAATTGTGGAGTGTCATGGCCGAGCGGTCTAGCTTACCAGACTCAAGTTCTGGTGTTAGCAGCAGAATGTGGGTTCGAATCCCGGCCGTGACACTTGTGTCCTTGAGCAAGACACTTAAAACCATAATTGCTTCTCTCCACCCAGGGGTTAAATGGGTACCTGTGAGGGCAGAGTTGGTTGATTAGCCCTATATGCGCTGTAATGGCAGCAATTGAGCTGTATACTCCCCAGGGAGCTGAGATGGTTTCAGGAATGATTTATGAGACTTATGAGCCTTATGAGCAGGGGTAATAATATGCACCTTGAGCACCACTCAGTTGGTGGATACGTGCACTATATAAGTCCACACATTATTATTATTATTATATGGGTACATAGTGTATATAGATTCAATATGGAAACGATATCATTCCTATGATATCAATATCCATCCATCAATATGATATACAATCTCCATCTCTTGCTTCATTTTAAACTGCTTTCAAAACCCATTTGATGAAAATTAATGTATAATTTACTTATGTTTAACTATTGACTTTTTATGATGATGTATTTATACCTTTTGTTTTTGTTTAATATGTCAAGAGTATCGCTACTGTGTTTATATTTTTTGCAAATCAACCTTGTTTGCATGGTTGTGTATGCAGGGTTTTTCCTTGTCAGAACATCGTCTTTGCCTAGCATATCCTGACCAGGGCCAGTCAGCCTTTTTCCAATCATTGTTCCTTGTAATTTTATATTGCATTGTTTTTACCATGTATTTTGTTTTATTGTTTACACTGATGTGTCACTGCACCATGAGCGTCTCTTTTGACAGATACCGGCGCATTACAAATGTTCATTATTATTATTATTATTATTATTATGGGTGGAATGAACACCATTGAATAAACAGTTTAATTCCATTACCAATAATCAATGCATTACCCTGAGAGTCCTCTGATAATAAAACCCTATAATTCAATCAGACAGTGGCCTCACACTTAAACTACCGCAGGCTGTGTGATCTTGTACTACAATATGCCACTCGATATTGGGCACTTACATTATTTCCACAGAAACTACGGCTGGAAAAATGATTTGACAGCAGAAATCACAGGCCTGTATTTTATCAGCAATTTCCAAAGTTTTCTTTTTCATTCGGTTATTAGAACCAGACATCATTTACAATACACAAAGTATGATAGCTAAGAGAGGCCGCTAAGAGAGGCCGCTAAGAGAGGCCGCACAAATCGGGACATCATTTCATATCAACAACAAAAAAGAAAACTAAAAATGCAGTTCTGAGGCAATGCGCGAGGTGACCAGAAACCGGAAGCCTAAATGAGCCACTTCAGATTTAACAAATTTCAAGATTTCTCAAGAATAAGATGTTCAGTACATACCATCTTAAAACAATTTACAAAAACAAAAACAATTTACAAAAACAAAAACCAAAAACAATAAACAATTTACAAAAACAATTTACAAAAACAAAACCAAAAACAAAAACAAAAACAATAAACAATTTACAAAAACAAAAACAAAAACAAAAACAAAAACTCTGAGATTTGCAATGAGCTCAATTTTTGACACAGTGTAAACTGTAAGCCCACCTTTAAGATCATGAGACGAGTGATCAATAGTAATTTTGTGTCTCATGGGGGACCAGGGATTCTATCCAACTGTGTGTCATAATCCTGGTCAGTAATCTTTCACACTGCATGTGAGATGAAGAAGATGGTTCATGCAGTTTGCATCCGAATATGCAAATGAGCATGGTCATGTAGTGTACATAGCAATATGCCACACAAAAATTCACAATTTGGTACACAAAATTCAATTTATTATAGAAAATTTACAATTTGCTATAAAACAAAATTAGAATAATTACAAACACTCAGATAGTTATGCCTACAAATGTTGCAAAATGGTTGATCAAAATCATTCCCTAGCATTTGTGATGAATATTATGTGAGTTGCATAGATCCACTTTTCATGTTACTGGTACATTGCTAAAATTAATGTGGCTATAATAATAATGTTACCTAAGATACACTATCGGCATGTTCAATGGGGCATGGAATCAGAGTGCTAGTTTTAAATTAACTTAGTGACTGAACATAATATCCCACATGATAAGGTGTAATACATGTATTACTGTAATACTGGATTTGGATGTATTACTTGGGCTGACCCATTGATTTGTAGAAGAGAGGATCACACAAGGAGACCAGCTAAGAGATGTATCTTTTGGCTTACATGTATATCAGAATCATGTTTATTTATTTATATGTGGCTGTTAAGTCAATGCTTAAAACTCATCTTATGTCACATTTCTTCAAAGATGATGTATATTTGTAATTGCATTGTAGGTACATGTATCTCAGTACATAATTTTTCCCTATGCTATCATTGTATATTGTTTGTATTCATGTTTTTTCTTTGTTTCCGCGCCTTGAGCGCCCAGCAGGGTGGATATGTGCGCGCTACAAATCTTTATTATTATTATGTTACAAAGATATTCTTATACTCAAAACTGATTGTAGGGTCACTCAGTTATTTGACTAGCAGCACAGTAGAGAGGATGATAAATATATATATATATGAGAATATGAGAATATGAGAATATGAGAATATGAGAATATGAGAATATGAGAATATGAGAAAGAAAGAAAGAAAGAAAGAAAGAAAGAAAGAAAGAAAGAAAGAAAGAAAGAAAGAAAGAAAGAAAGAAAGAAAGAAAGAAAGAAAGAAAGAAAGAAAGAAAGAAAGAAAGAAAGAAAGAAAGAAAGAAAGAAAGAGAGAGAGAGGACATCAGTATATAAGGGGATAGGGGATACATGTAGGTCACTGACATTTAGATAGTGATTAGCTGGTGATGGTTACACAGTGGGGAACACAGAATGGTTACACAGTGGGGAATTGTTTATTACATAAACAATAATTGAACCTAGTGAGTGATAATTGGGCTAGGCCATTGTTTATAAATTAACAGGATGTCTAGCTTACATTACTGTTGCTGCTGCATAAATGAGCCAGTAATTTTCAGTCACTGTGTTCATCTTAATGTAGGACACCAATTCCATGCCCTGTTGAAGGTCTGCTCCAATTGTGACGATATTGTCCCTTTAAGTAGACATGTATGTAGGTTAGTTCCAAGGAAAACGATTAAATGCATTTTTTTAATATATTGTTTTCCAATTGTGTATTATACACGACAAAATACACCGTTTTAAAAGAATACTATATATAATTGACTATGTAATTTACAAAAATATTTGCTTGGCATTTAAAAGAGAAAACATCCCTTGAAAGCTTTCTCTCTAAGGTTTCAGTAATCTCAAGATATACTGTTAGAAATTTAAAAAAAAATGTATATACATTAACCTGAATATAATTCACACACTCCATAATGAATGCAAAGTATCTGATTGCATTTACACCATTTTCTTGTTAACTTTCACAGATTGCATGGTTTCGGTATCCTGTGATTCTTAAGAGTATAGACATTGTAGCACAAGTGTAAACTGGCTTTCTAAATGCACCGTCAAATCAGCGACAACCCAGTAGGATTCCCAGACTTGATCAATAATTGTACACTAAAGTAAGGCTGTGCATTTTTAGTTATTTTGGGAACCGAATATGCGAAATTGGAAATCTTCAGATACCTGAGTAGCCGTAAACAATTTTTTTTAAACACAAATACTCCCGAATATAACCAATATGATCACACGTTTCCCAATTTTATTAGAGTCATAATAAATGTGAACTTACTGTAATAATTTCCTGCCCTGGCTCTATTAAATTAACTCTCCCATGGTTTGACCTTTCAAAACCTTTCAAAATCTGCTTACTGGCAAAATGGCTATCAATAATTATGAACCCTTTAAAACACTCCAGAATTTGTTGCTACTGAACTACCACACCTTTCAATACCCTTTGAAAGGTATTGAAACGTAGAAAAATTGGGCTATGGTATACCCCTATGGGAAGTCTATCAGAAAATGGCCAGACCCTCCAAAACTTTTCGAAAGGAATTGGAAAGTAGAGCTATTGCTCAACCAAATATCAGTACAGTTGCTATGCATAAATGGTTGGACCTTTCAAAACCTTTTGAAATGTTTTGAAAGGTAGAGTTACTCCCCAGTACATTATATAGAGTGTCCCTCACAGTATAATTTCCCCCCTTGACATACCTCACACAAGTTTGTTCAGAGAGTTGTTTCACCTTTCAAAACCTTTCATAGGTCCCTTTTGTCAGACAGCTTTCTCACCTTTCAAAACCCTTCAGTCCAGCAAACTTGAAAGGTTTTGAAAGGTCTGACAATTCTGTGGCAACTGCACTGTACATAGGAGGGTTAAAAACGACTTGTAGCATCTCCATTCCCCACACACATTTTGTTAGAGACTTCCATTGGTGTGGCTTAAATGTTCAGGCAAAATGTTTACTACTCAATTGAGAAATTCAACATGGTATCACCACAAACAGTCTTTACTTATTCTGAACTTTAGGTCAAACAAAATAAGTGATTGTGTTTCCGATAATATAATCACAGAAATGATGGGTAGGTACAGTAGTTAAGACTTTTTTGTTTCAATATTTTAAAATACATGCATTTGCATACATATTTTGTATACAATACATTTACATAGGTGTGAACGTGTTAGTGTGCATGTGTATGTGTACATGTCCATGCAATTTAAAAAATTGTTTGTTTTCTTAAATCTTTTGTATCAATATTGTGTTAAAAAAATACACACCTAGAAAAAAAATAACAATAATTTCCCTCAAAAAGAAAACAAAAAAATCCCAACAACAAAATTTAAAAAATTCCTTATTCCACCTTTTACGAACAATACTGGGTCGGTCGGATTACCAACATTTTTTTTGGCCTTATAAATTTTAAGTGAAATTTAAATACGTACTGCTTGCCAGTAAGCGCAATCTGCAAATGTATGTGTACTATAGTTGTACAGTGTATGTATAATGCATGTACATGTATTATGCAAGTATGCCAATTGACACACGAGATTCTCTGACGATCAAAGAAACTGATTAAAATGCCGGTAATGTTTCAATTCGGGGTAAAATATCAGGGTATGTATTCTGTTCACACAGTATTCAGCTCATGGAAAGTAAATCATGCAGTCATATACATGTACATGTACATGTACATGTAGCAGACTGTATAATGTGTAATAATGTGCAAAATCACCCATGTCAACCACCAATCTTGTATGTTTTCATTCAGCAATTCAGCTACGATGATGTACATACCCATACACACATATACAGCATGTACATACATGTACATGTATACATGTACATTGTAACCCTCCTACACTTATTACACTCTCTACATATAAGCCTCCATGGTATAAGTATCCAGGGTGCCAAACAAATGAGCAGAACATTACTAAGAAAAATTTGCATGCATAACATCCCCCCCACCCCGCCTTCCCCTCGGAAACAAAAAACAAATCACCAGTGACATACACTGTACATGTACATGGTAAAATCATAGGTAATGCATCTTTAACAACATGGAAATTTATGTACTGTGTGTGTATAGGCAATAGAAAACTACGTCCAATGAGAGGCCCAGAATGTCATGTGTACACGTACGTGTACCATTGGATGAGAGACAATGTAATGTCCTTGCAGAAGTGCTATGTACCTACATGTGCCCAAAGGCCGGTAATAACCAAACACGTTTTCAATTCAATCCCATTTCAATTCAAGTGCACATTTATTGCCGTGGAAGGTAACACAGAATTTAGCAATGACATGAAGGCAAAGTCCACTAAAGCCCAAGGCTTGTCGTACATTGCATTTGAAAATAAAACAAAAATAAATACTTGGATGGACAACTGGACAGGCACTGTCTGGACGAACCAAACATACACATAAGAGATGGACAAACTAATACCGGGGGATGACGGCAAGACGATGATGGAAAAGAGATGGAAGAAAATGAACAGTAGCGATGGAAACTATGTTACATACAGTGGGAAATACTGAGGTACATGAAATGTACTGAACAAAGTGGTCCCACCACAACAATGATCAACTGAAGCCAGACATTACCATAACCTGTCCACTTCCTTTCTGTTCACCATGATTTGACCTTTGACTAAGAGTAAGAGTAAGACCAATTGAGCATGTAACTGCCTCAAGCCAGCCATGGTAAATATTATTATTGTACACAAAAGGGTTCCTCCCACAAAAACGAAATCCCTGTTTGCACCTGCTATGAGGATTTATTTTTCATTTTATTAAACAGGTCTTTTAAGATGTCTTTTTAAATACTGGTAATTTGTTTTTGACTGAACAAAGGACAAAGCCCTCTGCACCTTCTGGATGTTTCATTGTGGAAGATTTACAGACTCTCCACTAATCCCCACAAACAAGAAACTAGAGGTTTGGACACAATGCAGGCTATTTCTTTGTTTCCTTGGTGGCTACTTCTCTTCTTTCAAGAACATTTTCAGGCAAAGGGAGATTTGTATTAAAAAAAAATTAAAACAAATAAAAAAATCCTGAGAAATCACAGGCCCAATACTGTTTTCAGCAAAAATACATTTTGTATTTCACCAAGTACAACAAGAATGGTGTATAAATAAAAATAATGACTGAATGAATAAAATGATGTGGCCCTGCCATGTTTCATAAGTTTTTTTTCACTTTATTAAATTACAATGTGTTTCTCTGCTGAGAATTTGGAGCTAAATGTGCCATTTCAAATAACTTGTTTCCGGTATTGTAGATTGAAAAGGAAGTTGATTGTAAAAAAAAAATTAAAAATTAAAAGCAGAATTTATGATGAGATGAGGCCCTGTCATACATGTAGTTCATTTCCTCACTTTTTGGAGCTACATGTACATGTATGTATACTATACTAAATGTGTCATTTCTGAGTAGTATTCGTTTTCTGTAATCAGATTAAAAAGGAAGTTGCTTGTAAAATACTGATAAGCACAAGCAGTGGGCATAGATGTATTTTGCAAATCAGGTGTATGGGCTGCTGGTGGGGGAGGGGCCGGGGAGATGGTCAGTGGGTCGTGAATTTCCCCCAAACATTTTTCCCATATCAATGTTAATTTACAAAACAATGAATTTTCCCCATTTTTTGGGCAGTGTGCATCCATTTTCTGCCACCCTATATCCACCACTGTTACACAATTAAATACCCTTCTACACAGCTCCACTCCCCATCTCAGTTTTTCACAAAAGAACCCTTGGCTTTAAGGTCAAATTAAGGGGGCCCCCCCCCCTTAATTTGACCTTAAAGCCAAGGGTTCCCCCAATCCATAAAATCCGATCCGAGAAAAAGTTTTATCTGAAATGTTATCAATACTTGATGCATGCGTAGTATCTGATGATCAAAGTACAATAATCATGTTCATTGTTCCCTGTGATGACATTACCCTGGATTTCTCCAGGATTGAACCCAAATATGAAATGCAAAAAAGCAGTTACTGGCCTTAGGCCCAAAAAAAAATCTGGTATCTAGTCTCCACACACGTCGCCTCAGACCTATGCCTCGTGATGTCCAATTGCAAAAGATACAAATATTTTTTTGGGGAAAACATTTCTTCGTAACAATACACTTGTACTAGCAGTAGCAATGTGTGGGTTCATTGTCTCTATGATGTGACTAACGCAATTGTGTTTTGATAACATCTGCATACATATATGTAATAAATTATGTATAATTTAGGGATAGACAAATGCATGCTGGCCACTGAATTTTATTGAGTGACAGATGAATCTATATGATTATGTTGGTACTTCTAGTAGTTCTAGTGTGTTCAAGTGTTGATCACAGCTCAGGGTTTGAATTGCCAGTGGTCCACTGGCAGCGGACTAGTAAAAAGCCCTCTCCTAGTAGTCTGGCGGGTTAGTCAAAATTACACCGAATCCTATTTCTTTCTTTTTTAAATATTTTATATTTACACATTATACTCCACTGGGCCATAATTTTGTCATTTCCAAATATATGCTGGTATCGTGAAATTCAAAGATATATTCTCTCATAAACAAGGAATTATCAACGTGCAAAGTCTCAGATTCTCTTTGTCCAATGTCCTACCTGGAAAATATTAACAGTATTACTGTGGAGCATCCCACAGAACCTTTACAAAGTACTTTAAAAACACACTTTAGCAGAAAAACTGGTCTCGCCGGCTATTAAAAACAAAAGTAAGGGCAACCCCTGCAGCTGAATCAATAACAAATCTAGGAAATTATTCTCCTAAATTGACTGAAATATATATTTCAGTGAGAAATTAACGAGAAAAATAACGAGAAATTAACGAGTGAAAATGCATTCAGATTACTTGAATTCATTCCGACAATGGATTTTCTGTCCTCAGATATTATTTCGCTACCAAGGGATATTTTTAAAACGCTAATGTTAGTGACTTTAACCATGGAGGATTTTCCTTCCTCCATGCTTTACCCCTAACCACCCAAATCCTGGAAAATCCTCAAAGGTGCACTTTTTTGGGAAAATTCAGCACTGTTGGAAACTGGTACTTTCACCTCTTCAAATAGGGCAAAATTACTACCTGGCAAGAAGTACAGGCCATAAAGTGCTGAATATGAAAGATCAACGAAAATACATGGTGCATTTTGAAGATTACGGCATGTTTCCAAAAGTGCACTGATGGATTTTGGAGGATTCAGGAAGGTTTCTAACCAGAATACTTAGGGTTAATGTAATGGCAAATTAAAAATGATTTTTATTTTACCAGGACTGCCTTCCACTGTATCAAAATGACCATTAAGCAGTAGACTGTGGTCATGGGCGCCTTCTCCTTCTCTCAGGACCTCTTTCGCCGGACTCAATCGAGCAACAATGTTCGTGATTTTCTTGTAATATGGCGTAAAACCTCCCCAAATATCCATCGTGAACGACCCTTCCGGGTAGGATATATCTATTTCGACATCATGGACCCCAGGCACGGCCATTTTCTTGATTTTCTCAAGAGATTTCATGATGTATTCTACACAATAGACTTCGTTTGCCCGAGAGCCCGATGGCCGAGGTCCCATGCTGGTTATTGCCTCGACGTGAGCCCGGGCCCTCTCCTCGATAAACTCCCCCGTGCCTCCATGCTCGGCCACGGTATTCGGTGTCGGAAGCCGGTGGTAACTCCAGAATGCTACTACCAGAAGTAACCCCATGTACGCCAGAAGGTACGCGAAAACACTCTCCGATATATATCGGGAGGGTAACTTTTTGCTCTTAGAGCCATTCTGGAGGCCATTCTGAGTAGAATTTTGTAGGTTTTCACCTCCAAAACTGCGCTGCCTCACGTCTCTTCCAAAATTATTCTCCATCATTACTGCACTATTTTGACAATGTGGCCGGCTAGGTCGTCGATGACGACCTTACATATATAATACAGGATATTTGCACACACACATTGTACATATACACCGTACCGGCGTGTGGCATACTGTACATGCCACATACACGTGACAGACTTGACCAGCTGATCGCATGTTATTGGCCGGCTACTCTATGTTATTAATCTACGACTGTTTTATGCACACAATAATAAAAACTTCCTTAGCTCATGGAAGGAACATTTTGAAATTAAGTCTGGTCACGTAGATAAGGATTATTGAAACAAAGGATTTATTGAAAATGTCTTATGGTCTCTCCAGGAAGCCAACATTTGTTTTTAAAAATGCAAACAAAAAGGAGGGGTCATGCATGACATTTTTTTTCGAGCCAAAACATACTGGGGGAGGGGGAAGGGGGATGGTTTAATTGTTTTTGTGTGTGTGCAGGGGATGGTTAAATTTTATTTAATTTATTTTTTGGCAAGGGGGGGGGGTCTAATGGCAGTTGTTGTTGGGAGGGTGCTAATGGCGGTTGTTGGGTGGGGGGGGGGGGAGGGCTAATGGGAGTGGTGGCGGAGGTTAAAGGGAGGCTGGAGATGGTTTTGAATAACATCACCAACCCGAACCCCCTCCCCGGATCTATTACTGGTGATAAAAGGGCAACCAAGGATTAAGGCAAATAAATTAAAAATGATCATGAACTTAAAACATCCAAATACTGGGCCCAAACGGCCATGTGCGTGTGGATTGGGTGATGGGGGGTAGTGTAAGCATGGAGGAAGAAAGAGATCTTTCTTCCTCCATGGTGTAAGCTAGACATCCTGTTAATTTATAAACAATGGCCTAGCCCAATTATCACTCGCACCAGGTTCAATTATCACATATACACAACAACCCTTTACTTTGTAATAGAGTGAAAAACTACTCTTTTAAAGAGCTATACGGTGGACACGTCTTTTTGGAGTGAAACCCACTCTGATTCAAGTAAACAATACAGCAAAAGGCTACCAATTTTACTCTTTATCCACTCCAAAAAGACTTGTCCACCATATAGCTCTTTAAAAGAGTGGTTTTCACTCTTTTACATTAAGAGAGTAGGTAGTCACCATCTAAATGTCAGTGGCATATCCCCTATCTCTCATATACCGAGGTCCTTTTCCTCCCTTTCCCCCTCCCCTCCCCCTCCCCTCCCCCTCTGTGGGGTATTATTTTCAGTTACTGAGTTAATATAAAACTAACACTCCGATTCCATGCCCTGTTGATTGTGATAATCTTGTATCTTTAAACATCCAACCTATGAAAGTTTCAGCTGCCTGTTGCATCTAGGCATGGAGGAAGAAAGAGACCTCCATGATCTAGGTTACGAGAAAAGTGTGAAAAGGTATTCACAAGTGTACACAAAAAAACCTTGGAGCAAGAAGATATATTGCCCGTGTTGGGCTCAAGAGACCCCAAATATAGAATTTAAAAAGCTAATGAATTTTGAAAGATAATACCGTTGTTAAACGAACAAAATAAACCATGAAATTCGGATGTTGGAAACTGTATAAAAGCGATATTTAAAATACGCTTGATTCTGATTGACAGCCGCGCTGGCCAATTGGAAGACTGGACACGACCTCATGCAAGCAGAGGATTAAAACAGTAGGCTAGCATTTTATTAATTTCAGCTTTAATTTTACTGGCACTAATCCTTGACAAATTTTATTTTATTCAAGCTTATAACTTCCTTAACCACAGAGAAATAGTAATTGAACATTTAAACCAATTTTTTCCCTGATATCTTTAACAAAATGACAATAACAAACATTTCGTGTGGACTCCATGATGTTCATTATAGAGACGTTGTACAGAATACAAATATTGACTGCTACGAGTGGTGTACATACCAGTAGTAAAACTAGCCTCCTGAGGGGATCCCTGGCGCATTTTAGAATAAAATACTCCACGGATTACGAGGGAGGCTAGATTTACTCTACCACTCGTAGCAGTCACTATTTGTTTTATAACACCTCATACCATGATACCGCACCGCTGGAAGGTTGCTATGGGCTAGTTCATTTGTTGCCATGGGCTAGTACTTTTGCAGCCAGCAGATGCATAGTCTTTTCTTGTTGGCTCGGTATTACAGTTAAAATAGCGAACATTATGTGACATGCTCTCAACCAATCACACAGTCCTGTGATTTCTCAGAATTATTTTACAAATCTCCCTTTGCCTCAAAATTTTCTTGAAAGAAGAGAAGTAGCCACCAAGGAAAGAAAGAAGTGTAACCAAGTCATTTTTTCTCAAGTCAAGTCAAGTCACAAGTCAAATGTTCTCAAGTCAAGTCAAGTCTCAAGTCAAATTTTCTCAAGTCAAGTCAAGTCACAAGTCAAATTTTCTCAAGTCAAGTCAAGTCACAAGTCATTTATCGTCCCGAATAAGGCTAAACAAGTCTCCACTTTCAAAATGGGTGCGGTGACGCGATTTTGTTTTTTGTTTGTTTTGTTTTGTTAAAATTTTGTTTACATGTATAGGCTGGGACCAAATTTCCCATTATACAAAATATAAAATTTCCCATTATACTCACAAATCAGCCAAACGTTTATACCCCTATGTGAAAAAGTGTGGCTGCGATTGGACATCGTTTCATAGCAAAAAATAATAAAATAAAATGCCGACGTGCAGGTCTCTAGCTGAGGCCACGCGCACGGAGATCACCAGAAACCGGAGACTTTTTTTTTTTTTTTTTTGCCTATAATAATGTTCTGTTTGTCATGTTCCCTGTCTTGGCAGTGAGAATAAATCCAGTGTTTGTCATTTGTTGTTTATAGGATATACATAATTGACACATTTATCTCGAATTAGCCGCGAAACCTCGCTGTAATCATCGGGCAATATTTTCTAGAAAACCATACAAACGCACACACGTGTACCGTGTATCGTGCAGTACATGTACATGTGAAGGGGCTCAAATGTACACTGTAGGCCTAAAGATTGACACTTTATTGAAGATGTTTAGACGTATTTTACTTCATTAATATAAGTTGCTGATTGAATAAAATAAATGAAAAACAAGTGATAACATGATGGGAGGTAAATAAATGACTATTGAAGACCAGAAACTCACAAACAAATCTGTCAAACCTGCCAAGTATGACGTTAACGCTTCACAAATTGTGTAGTGCGTCATTGTTTTTGTTGGTGTCCGCATCTGAATTCAATGTTATTTACAAAACAGGGAACCAGGTAGTTTTTCATCAATTCGCTCCAGAAATTATGGAGGTTGTGTGGAAAGTATAGAAAGAAGCGATTGAGGTTTTAATTTTTTTTTAATCTGAAAATTATCAATCTAGCGTAGGTAACATGTATTTAGAGTGGTTCATTTCAATATCTGTACGAAAATTTGCAGACGGTTGAAGCTGTTACACGCGGGACAATTCATTTTTCTCCCATCAGGACGGAAATCGACGGATGGTAATTTACACTCTTATATGGGCCTCAGAATTTGGTAATTTGGAAGAAGATAAATTTTGTATACGCCCCAAAAACTAGTAATTGCTGCTTCTTAGTTATTTGGTCGCTGCTAATTGTCACAAACAATACATTTTGTTAAAATCACGGACTCCAGTGTATTACAACGTTGTGCATGAAAGCCTTACTGATTCTCTGTTGACAACTCTGTCAACACTTGCATAGGTGATGTAAGGAGAATTTAAAAATTACGTTCGTAAAATATTTTAAAATTCCCTTTTTACGGAGTAAAACATTTTTTTTAAATGTACCCTTTAATGATTACACACATAATTTGAGTCAAAATAGCTATTCGGTTTTGTTTTACGAAAAATTTGCGATAATTTGTTCAACACTTTACAAATTCTTAATACAATTAACAATGTCGCTATAACCTCGTTCCAGCCGTTTGTATAAATTATTTTGAATATTAATGCAATGCCTTTACCAGTAATAGCCCACTTCTTCCACTACGACGGATTGTGTTGAAGACTAGACATGTAGCGTACACTTTACAGTACAAGGCACATACGTGTACAGTATACACTATTATTATGTATTACGTATAGATTCGCGACGGCATTTTTTTTCCCGTCACAAAAGTATTCGGCTGCCGTGGCCGGATTGACCAGAAAAATACATGTAATGAAACAACCTAAACTACATGATGACTTGCAATGTCGTCAAGTCAAATTTACTCAAGTCAAGTCAAGTCCCAAGTCATTTTTGTCCAAGTCAAGTCACAAAAATTGGCGACTCGAGTCGGACTCGAGTCCGAGTCACCGACTCGAGTCAACAACAGTGCTGTATTGTGTCCAAACCTCTAGTTTCTTGTTCGTGGGGATGTAGAGAGTCTGTAAATCCTCCAAAATGAAACATCCAGGAGGTTCAGGGGGCTTTGTCCTGTAGACCAAAGGGAGACCCAGGCCTGCTACCCATTATTCAGGATTTTATACTTTTGTCAAATCACACTCCTGAATCACAAGACAGTATCTATGTATGTAGGAGGTGTTAATATATATTGTTTTCTTTGCAGGAAAGGCGACAAATATAACAAATTAGTCATTTTATAATTGTCAAAAGCATGATTTGTACGCATCAGTGAAGCAACAAATTACTTTATGACAGGGCTTGCTATTTCTACCTGATTTATTAAGATGGCAAAATAAGGGAAGTCACATTAAATTTTGTTCTTCCAGTAAAAATAATCTGAATTGCCCATTGGAGGGGATTTGTGTTATTTCATCCTCTAGGATGTGAAATATGGCCATTGGCCACATGGTCTGATTACACTGGTCTACAGCCAAAATGCTTCCGAAACAAATGAAGTCAAACTTGACTAATTATGGGTCACTGAGAATGGAAATGATGCTTAAAATTGTTGATTGGCTCTAGTTTTCAAGATATGGTACCGTTTAATGACTACAAAAGACAAGCCAAGAAGCGCAGAGTAGACACTGAATAAGGACTGAACTATGAACTGATACATAGTAAGTGTTACATAAACAGGGCAGGTGACATAATATCAAGTGAAACAACCATAAACACATGAAAAGACCTAGGTTTACAATTCATGATTTGAGCAAGACACTTAATCATAATTGCTTCTCTCCACCCAGGGATTAAATGGGTACCTGTGAAGGCAGAGTTGGTTTGCTCTCTATGCGCTAGAAATGGCAGCAATTGAGCTGTATACTCCCCAGGGAGCTGAGATGGTTTCAGGAATGATTTATGAGCCTTATGAGCAGGGATAATAATATAATGCGCCTTGAGCACCACTTAGTTGGTGGATACGTGCGCTATATAAATCCACACATTATTATTATTATTATTATTATGATTAAAAATCTGCTATGTACACCATATACATAGTACATAAAATGTAAACTTAAATATCTTGGAAACAGTAGCCAATCAGCAATTTTAATTGTCATATTTGAATTCAGCACATCAAAATCCATAATAAATAGCACATTTTATCTCCGAAGCAGACAACTTTAAAGAAATTGTTGACCAGTGTTTCTACAACTGATTTAGTTTATTTTACATGTTTTTAATATGTTTCAGACATGATGCAACCATTTATAGGGAAACAAAGACATTTATCTGCTCATGCAATTCTTTTGTCTTTGTATTCCTATTGTCAATACTTTAATAATAATAATAATAATAATAATAATAATAATAATAATAATAATAATAATAATAATAATAATAATAATAATAATAATAATAATAATAATAATAATAATAATAATAATAATAATAATAATAATAATAATAATAATAATAATAATAATAATAATAATAATAATAATAATAATAATAATAATAATAATAATAATAATAATAATAATAATAATAATAATAATAATAATAATAATAATAATAATAATAATAATAATAATAATAATAATAATAATAATAATAATAATAATAATAATAATAATGTGTGAGATAAGCTTGGGCGATATCGATTTTTTTCATCCACGATATATTGACTAACATATATCGCGATTGTCGATAGTATCGCGATTATTTTTTTCATTCATGCATGATGGCTTTAGAGCTGATAACCACAGGTGTACCCCTCTACAAGCGTCACAATAAATTGTAAATTCATTTGCAGAGCGTGTATGTACTTCTGAAGTAGTTCGCTTTTGTTTCTCACTTCCAAAAAGCTGAAAAGACTGTTCTAATTTTGTTTCCATGGAATTTCTGACTTGACTCACAATGTTCATTTTTTTTAAATCACGATATATATTTTTTAATCGCGATTTGCCGATATCTCGATAACTTAAAAAGGTTCTCGATATCGTAATCGAATAAAAAAATGTATCGCAATATTCGATATTATCGTGTTATCGCCCAAGCTAGGAAAAATGTTTGCCATTATCATTAGGCATATACTAACCTATAGTGGTTTACCTCTATAGTCATGTATAAGCAAGGAAACTGTTTTTTATCTTGGTATTTACAATAACATGATACACAAGGAAAGTTTCCATGGTCTCAACTCTGTCGGAACCTGGTTTCATGGTAGGATTTTCAAAATCAAAAAGGTAGGAAGAATATCATGCCTGTAATAATAATAGACACTTATATTGCACACATGAACATTATCCGCTGTCATCAGGCCAGTTGTAAGTAGTATATGTGCAGCATCACACTATGGATTGTGGTGAAGCAGGAGGAGCGGAGGTGGAGCCATTACAAACTGCAGACAAACTGAGGTGGGATTGAGCAATGTGGTGGTGGGAGCACCATAATTTTGTTTTTTGATGGCCAACTTCAATTTTTTTTTTTTTTTTTAAATTATTTATGACGTCATTTCGGCCAAGTAAAAAAAAAATTTTTTTTTAAATAAAAAAATTGAAGTTGGCCATCCAAAAAAAAATTTATGGTGCTCCCACCACCACATTGCTCAATCCCACCTCAGTTTGTCTGCAGTTTGTCTGCAGTGATTTTGTGCAGTTTGTAATAGCTCCACCTCCGCTCCTCCTCCTGCTCCACCACAATCCATAGTGTGATGCTGCACATATACTACTGTTGTATCATTCCTAGAACCATCTCAACTCCATGGGAAGTATGCAGCCCATGCTGCCAAATGTGTCGTTTATTTCACAAATTATTTTTCAGAAACATGATTTTACAGCAATATAGGGACAATATTGTCACTATCAACAGGGCATGGAATCGGACTACTAGTTTTAGATTACAACAATGTAATGTGACTGAAAATAATACCCCACATGATAAGGTCATATTACTGTTGCTGCTGCATACATAAGCCAGTAATTTCCAGTCACTGTGTTCATCTTAAACTAGTACACCGATTCCATGCCCTGTTGAAAGTCTGCTGTGATCATGATGATACTGTCCCTTTAAGTCTAAAATGCATTCCTGATGGGTCCTATATATGTACTATATATTCTATGATGGACTTACCCCCATTACTGCTAAGTGTAAACCATGCTTTTTATAAATATTTTGTGAAATATTTCATTTTAAACTATTTGTTTTCCTTTCCACAGCAATTTTCAGATAAAAAACTAAAGTTTCCAAAAGCTACCTGAAACCCCCCCCCCCAAAAAAAAACACCCCAGGTTTTTAACAGATTAACCCTAACCCCCTAGGTAGTCTGGCTAGGAACCTTCCTGAATCCTCCAAAATCTATCAGTGCACTTTTGGAAACATGCCCTTTAATATCTTCAAAATGCACCATGCCTTTTCTTTGATCTTTCATATTCAGCACTTGTGGCCTGCACTTCTTGCCAGGTAGTAATTTTGCCCCATTTGAAGAGGTGAAAGTACCAGTTTCCAAGAGTGCTGAATTTTTACAAAAAAGTGCCCCTTGGAGGATTTTGCAGGATTTGGGGTGGTTAGGGTTAATAAAGAAAATGATGGTCAAGTAATGAACACACGTAGGCCTAATAATGTTCTTTTCCTAAACTGCAAGGATAATCTATACTGCCCATGGGAGGCTCATCTGATGTTATTTAATCCAGCAATATACATGACTACTACCGAGAAATAGAGAAATTAATTTCCTGTTTAAAGGTGTATCTTCTGTGGTTTTTAACCGGCAATTTCCAACAATTATTTTTTTTTTTATTGAAAATGTGTATATTCCTCTGGAAAAAGAATACTTTGAAAAGACATTTTCAAAATAGAAATTGTCAAAAGTAAAGCAATGGTTTTACAATCCCATAATCAATTTATGGGGTCCCTTCCTAAATTCTTAGAAAGCCACTTCATTACTGCTAGTGTCAGCTAAAAGAAAACATGCTTTTCAAAAGCATTTTTTCTGGGGAAGAAACCCTGAAATTTCTGGTGAAATTGTCAAAAGTCCAGACAATGTATATCTTTTATAAAGGCAAGGTAATTCATTGGTTATGTTGGCAAATTGTTTCTAGACATATGCATACAGTTACATTCTTTGAACCAAGATATACAATAAAGCTTCCATTTTCTTTTAAATATTAACCCTCCTACTATAGCTGCACTTCAGTGGCAAGTATAGCTATAGTGGTCAAAATCAGTCAACTGACTGTTTTGACTGTTGACCCAAATGTGCACACAGGGGCATTTCTGACTGGTTTTGACTGTCATTTTGATCCATGAAAAACCAATTATGATTTGCTATCACTGCAAAAAGAAGGGTCTGGTACAGTGAAACGAATACCTCTTTAATAGCAAAATGATTTGTTATAACTGCAAAAAGAAGGATCACTTCATTCAAGAATGTTCACGCCACTATTGAAGGAAACTAGCAAACCCCAGAATGGAGGCCATGATCAGACAAACCAACAGACCCTCTGCCGTTGTGGGCCAAGCGACGGAGCAATTGTCCAATGTACCCAAAAGTATTTGTCATTCAAGGGGCGAATGAGCTCAAACAGGGAAGATTGTTGGGAAAACAGAAAATTTAATCTATATTGACATTTTATAGAATCATTTTTGACTTTATCAGTTTATTCAGCATTTCCAGTTTTTAGTCTCATGGTAAGAGATTGCTGAAATTGCCAACATACTTTAATATCAAACAAACCAGAAACCAGGATGAGAATTTGTAAGTAAGACTAATTGCGGTGACACCATGTAGAATCTCAATTGAGTAGTAATTAGTTCTGAAAAGAACTGGAGGTACAACTCGACGTTTCGATCAGTATCCTCCAGCATCCATTCATGGGATGATCCTCCAGCAGTCTACTTAAGCAGCAGCATTTTCCAGAGTCCGGCATTCTCCTGAGGACGATCAGAGCATACTGATCGAAACGTCGAGTTGTACCTCCAGTTCTTTTCAGAACTAATTACTACTCAATTGAGATTCCACATGGTGTCACCGCAATTAGTCTTACTTATCATCCTCACCATGCAAAGCTACAAGTTTTACCTATGAGAATTTGTGTTTGCACAGACATTGTAAGTTGCCATGGAGTTAGAAGGTTGCAGAGGGAGCTACAATCTCCACTTCACTATGGTAGATCATGAAGTTATCATATCAATGCAATCATGTCCACTATTAGTCATCTAATAGGATGCTAATGTACATAGTTCATGGATATGGTGCTACACTGAGGGACTTTTTAGAAACAACACCAAGAACAGTAGAAGAAAGATACAGATTTGGACTCTTCATAAATGGATGCAGATTTGCCACTCCTTATAAAATGGATCCGGTGTTTTGAAATGATGATACACATTGGTTACAGAATAGGGCTGTGTATTTTCGGATATTTTTGGAACCGGATAGCCTAAATCAGGAAACTTCGGATGTACAAATACAAATTGACGTAATACAGAGGATACCATACTTAAATCGATCTTTTCTTTATTGGAGTGCAATCTCGTGAATTTAAAGATAATTGTCTGTAAAAGTGTAAACATTACATTGTTCAAGAGTCACAGATTTCTGTTCGCACCGCTCAAATGTTAAGTCCGAATTTTAAAAAGTCGTTTACGGGTAACTGGAACCGAAAAATGGAACCGGGTAATGACCGTTTCGGTCGGGTATCCGGATAACCGGATACCCAGCACAGCCCTTTTACAGAATTCCACTGCAGAAGTGGAGAGTACATTCCGATCATGACAAATCAGTGATGGCAGGAAGAAAGAAAGAAATCTGGTGGATCAACCAAAGCCAGGAGTTGGAAGCTCTCATGATGGGAAAACTGCTCACGGAGGTTTTTCTAGCAGAATAGATCTTCTCTTCAACTTGGGGCCTTGATGAGGACAATATTTGCATATATGTCGTCTCCTCTCTACAATCGCAAATCGCCCAAGAGGACAGAGATATTTGTGGATAACTCATCCACAGACCATTATAACACCTTAAAAGTTGAGTTTGAGTTTATTCAGCTCTGAAGCTGAAGTGCGATGGACTATCAGTTGCTCATCTCCGAAGAGCTTGGTGACTGAAAACCATTTCAACTTTTAATTTTATAACAGGTTGTGCCTGACGATGCAAAAGACGTCACAGTTCTCGTACTTGCTGTAGAAGCAGAGACTGAACATTCAGTGAAGCTGATGTGTGAGGTGGAGGATACACTATTAACTCTGATGAAGTCACTTGCCACCAAGCTTTGGAACTCGACTAGTAGTGAGGATATTCTGAAAGCTTTGAAAATCAAACAATCACTATAGCTTGTTTTACAGTGACCAAGAGTCATGCCAAATGTTTTGACAGAAGATGCAAAAAAAGTCCGTTCTAGAACTTGCTGTAGAAACAGAAACTGAAGATTCTGTGAAGCTGATGTGTGGGGTAGAGCATACACTGGTAACTCTGACGATGTCTACACTAATTGCCACCAAGCTTTGGAACTCAACTAATTAGTGAGGATATTCTGAAAGCTTTGGAAATCAAATAATCATTTGAGTTTGTTTTACAGTAGAAAAGGATATTGAAGCTAAACACTGAAGAAGAGAAGTTGATTGTGTACAAGTCTCAGTCCAAAGGGGGGACCAAGGGTCATGTTAAATGTTTCTACAGAAATTTAGGATTTGCTGAATGTTAAAAGAAGTTTATTTTCCTGCGTTATGCAGTACAGCAGGAAATATTTGTCTGTTTGGTACAAGGAAACGTGACGCTTCTCTGGTTTATTTATAAGAGCCATCGCAGATGATTCTGAAGACGAGAAAAAGATCTGGAAAGCAGAATCAAGAGCCCAGCGGAAAATGAAGCAGTCCAAAAGAGTGCCTTGGTTCAGGAAACCATACAGCTTACACGCAGCCAGCACGGACCAGCCGCGACCATCACAGGTGGAGTAAACTTCACATGTATACATAAAGAATCTTAGTCTGGGTTCCTCCTGTGAAAAGACCAGTCACTGGTGCGCAAAAGCCTACAAACGACTGGGGAAACAGATAATAAAATAAATAGTCTTTGTGATAATCTTAATGCTGATGAAGGCAAAAGCAAATCTGAGAAAAGTGTGGGCAATTCAGGTAGCCAATTTAACGGCCCTACGCCGGTAGGTAGGTTGAGAGCCACAGCAGGTACATGTACATGCGTCGGTAGGTAGGTTGAGAGCCGCAGCAGGTACATGTGAATGGGAAGACATGGGGATCAAACCAGGTACTGTAAGGTACTATAAAATAAGAATATATTATACTGTTATATACAATATCTAATACAGTAGAACTGAAGAATAACAGGTCAGCCTCTATTAATAGAGCTTTCGTAGAAGAAGTGATTGGCAAATTAATAGACAAAGATTTGTGTTTCGCAACTGAATGAAAGACCAGAGGTAAGGAATCATTTAGACAGTGTCACAGTTTAATTGGATTTGGAAAATAATATTTTTTCACATCCATGTTATTGGGAAGAGCTTTCTGTTGATACTAAAATTCCAAGTTTTTGTCTCCCAGGTGACCAGTTTGCCCCAAACTCCTTAACCATTTGGCCCAGGGGAAAACAAACTCTCTATGTGAGCAACAACTTCACCGAGTTTCATCAAAATCTATGATGATGTGAGAAAAAAAGTGTGTTGAATTGACACTGAAGGACCCTTCCTAATTTCATTGGAAGAAATAACTTCTCAGGATAATTTGATAATTGTACCAACTTCACACTGTTTACCAACGTTTTACCCTCCCTTTAAAGAGGGGCTCTAAGGTCAAATTTAGTTTTGTGATTTTCCAATAACTAGAGTCCTTATTAAAGTGTGAAAAAATTACAAAAGAAATTAGTCTCTTACCTCACGTTAAAGTGATGTAAAATGTCATTTTATTTGATAACCTTCCTGTGTGAAATTTGTTAACATCCAAAGACAACAGTGACGTCACATTTCAAATAAATGGATATCTACATTTTTGTACGGTGAATTTGCAGTTCATTCTTGAATCTCCACAATATTTGATCAAATCAGCATTGACATTGACTTTTTGACAAACAAAAAATTCCTGTATGGAATGTTAGACTCATTTACCGTAAGAAAATAGTGACGTCGTGTTTCAAATATCGCTCTGAAAGGGTATCAAATAAAATGATATGTTACACCACTTTAAAGTGAAGTTAGAGACTTGTAATTTGTTTCACGCTTTAATAAGGACTCTATCTATTGGAAAATGAGTGCATCACAAAACTGAATTTGACCTTAGAGTGCCTCTTTAAATAATTTATTATTATAAAACATATGTTACTAAATAATTGTTCAACAAGTAAGGCCAGAAACAAAAAAGTCTCCGGTTTCTGGTCTCCACACGCATCGCTTTAGATCCACGCGTCAGCATTTTTAGTTTCCAGTTTTTGCGGTGTCCAATTGCAGCCAAAATTGCTGAATCGATTAAAATTCTGCAGTGCTGTGTTTTAAACAACATACTTTGTGTATATGGGAAATTCGGTCTGGTTCTAGTAACCACGTATACATGTATTACGTTGGCAAAAAAAAAAAAACGCGTCACCTCACCGATTGTGAAGCCGAAACTATGACCAGAAACCGCTGACTTTTTTTTTGGCCTTACCAAAAGGTATTTACCAAGGTTATACCTTCCATTTAAATAATTTATTATTATACAAAATATATGTTAGTATAAAAATGTTCAACAAGTTATCAAAGCAGATGTCACTCAAACTTATAAAAAAATGCATATTTTGGTAAAAACAAATACAAAATCTTTGGAAGTTAAAATCACACTGTATTATGAAACAAATCAACGACAGATGTGTGGTCTGATGATGGAACACGGTATAACACGCTGAACTTCAGAGGTGTGGTTCTCTACATACCGGATGGTCTGTCCGTTACTCTAGACACAAGATATGACATGGCGTCTCCAATGCGAGCCACTGCATCAATCATATCCGTTGGGTTGTCACGCCGACCTGAGATTGAAACAAACAAAACGTAACCAAAG
Organism: Zoroaster sp. YZ-2022; assembly: GCA_029582265.1. Taxonomy (NCBI): domain Eukaryota; kingdom Metazoa; phylum Echinodermata; class Asteroidea; order Forcipulatida; family Zoroasteridae; genus Zoroaster; species Zoroaster sp. YZ-2022. Next base: position 35,687,603 of record CM055825.1, read on the forward strand.
GGAAAGTTGGTTCTGATCTATTCGCACCGTGCATAAGCTGTCGAGGGTACATGTTGTTGAATCACTGTAGGCGATAGGGCAGCGATATGGAATATCACTAGAGATCATTTACTGGTTGAAGAACACATGCGCATATTACCATAACATACACACATAAAGTGTACGCACAACGCTCAACACAACTCTCAAGTGGCTAGGCTATCATCAAGACACCTGGTGCAAACTCACCAATAGAGGGCTACTATGTGTGCCGAGGGGATAGCTGGTAGCTTCTAATTTCATAGCAACAGTCATGTTTAATACATCATTTAACTGGTCGTGAGTTTAGGCCAACAAAAAAAGTCTCCATTTTCTGGTCTCTATGAAAAGATGTCCAATTGCAGCCAAAATGGATATATTTTTTTTTTTAAAGTTTGGCTGGTAACCAAAGCAATGTACTAAGCAAATTTTTCTGGTAAACAATTTTTTCTGCTTAGCAACTGATATTGGGCCCTGGTAAATGCAACATAAAGTGCCATCCGATCATCTCTCTTTGATCCTAGTCATTGATCTATCTCCTTACCATGTGGTCGTCGGGTGCGCATGAATGTAGGAGCAGCCGTATACGAGGGAGGCGGTGGCATCTCAGGGGAGGATAGCGCATCTGCAGGAATAAAGAAGACGGTTGGGAGTTACCATGGAAACAAAAGTAACACATGGGTTTCGATGCTCGTAGAATCTTTATTATTTTTTATTTTCATTTTGTGAATAATTTCTAAGTTTTGATGAATGTTATTATTTATTCAAGTGTTCATAAGGCCAAAAAAAAAAGTCTCCAGTTTCTGGTCATCGGTTGGCTTAAAAAAATCAGTGCGGTGACGTGCTTTTTTTTTCAGCCATCTTTTTATTTTTTTGCCAACAGGGAAATATGTGATACATTGTATACACAGGGACCAAATTTCCCATATATACAAAGTATGGTGGCTAAGAGAGGCCTCACAAATAGGGCAAACGTTCATACCCTATGTGAAAAAGTCATTTAAAACACAGCATGTGGCAGAATTCCAATCGATCCAGCAATTTTGACTGCAATTGGACATCATTTCATAGCAAAAAAAGAAAATTAAAAATGACGACACGCGTGTCTGAGAAACCGGAGACTTTTTTTTTTTTTTTTAATTTTGTTTTAATAGATTTTTTAATATTAAAAAAGTTGTATTAAAATCTTGCAAGGTCTGATCTCTCAAAACCCAAAGGTTTTCAAAGGTAAAAGTACTTACTGGTGGGAATGCATCTACACTGTACAAATTACATCTGACAGACGAAGGGTTTTTGTGAGTCTGTCAATGTAATTTACCTTTAAAATAGCAGACATGGGAGATACACACAAAAAATATTATCAATCTTGCTATATTATTTCAATGTAGCTTGCATGTATGTCCCATTTGTTTTACCTTGTGAACTTATTGGACAGGCTTCACTCATTCTTTGAACAATGTCATTCAATGCAGCCTCTTCAGGGGGATATAATCGGGATGCAGACAAGTTGGGAAACATCACTGTCGATTGGTCAACCAAATGAGCTGGGAGGAGCCTCCTCGATGCAAATGTTCCTGGTGTCATTGCTGATTGGTTGGTGGAATACGGTGGGAGGGGCACAGTGCTGTCACTCAAGCCTGGCGTCATGGCTTGATTGATGAGGTGAGGTGGATGAGGCCATTGCGGAGCTGCTGATTGGTCGATCATAAAAGGTGGGTGGAGCAATTCACTGCCACTCACAGCTTCAGAGGCTGCTGATTGGTTGGTTATAACAGTGTGTGGTGTTGGCAGGACAGATGCATTAGCATGTCGACTGTCAGTCATGTCTGTGCTTAGCTGTGACTGGGCGGCATGTTGATAATATGGTAATCGGGGCGGAGCTGTCTGATCAAGAATGTCATTGGTGGGTGCGGCATGATATGGGGGAGGGGCTTGATGATTTGGCACAAACATGGATACACTTTCTTGTGGGAGTGGGCGGTTCTGAAATGACAAGACAAATGAAATTGACACAGACAGAAACTGAAAATGACCACAAAAACAGTTGAAGAAGTGTTGATTTGGGATGATAATCGAACCAGTCGGATATTGCACCCCATTGCCGTTTGGCCTACATGAGTGACTGAAATGAAAGAAATGAATGATATGAATAAAGAGGAGCGCTTAAAGATAAGGCAAAGAATTGCTCATTCAAAAATAATGAATTATTATTATTATTATGCTACCATGTTAAAAATAAACACACTTGGTCAGCTAGCTCTATCTGTTATCAATGCATTCTATGGTATTCAAAAAAGGGAAAGTTACCTGTTTGACTAAGAGAGCCTTGAGAGCTCTGAGCTGTAACTCCAGTTGTCTGTTCTGGTCCTCCAGTACTTCTTGCCTCGCTCGCATCATCTCTCCTTCCTCGTCAGCCTCTGATGTATCATTATCGTACTCATCTTCAGGATCTTCATCGGGGTCGCTGTCATCAGCGGTGGCAATTCGTCTCCCGGCCAAGTTTAACTCTTCCATGTCATCAAGGAGCTCCCTAGTATTGAAGGGAAATAGCGAAGAAATATCAATATAAGAGGATGCATATTTATGACCGGATCCTACAAAATGAGTCTGAGGCCAAAAAAAAGTCTCTGGTTTCTGGTCATAGGTCGGCTTCAAAATCAGCGCGTTGACACGTTTTTTTTTGTTTTTTTGTTTTGATAATCTCTTTTTTTGGTCAACCAGTGAAATATGGGATAAATGTTTTTGCATTTATTGGAACCAGACCAAATTTGCTATACACAAAGTATGGTGGCTACGAGAGGCCTCATAAATCGGGCAAATGTTCATACCCCTACATGTATGTGAAAAAGTCGTTTAAAAGACAGTAAATCTGTTAGTAAATCTACTCACTCATTTTCCCTCTCCAATATGTCGATCAGGTCTTCCAGGTCTCTGCGCTCCCTGGACCGATCATGAGAGGTTCCCTGACTCCCTGCCTCAGGGGAAACACTAGATGGGACGGTCTCACTGGTGGGGGACGGGGTGCCTTCAGTGGAGGCTGGAAGCGCTGGTTTCATGTCTTCAATGGCTGCTAACCTGGAATAATCAATTTGTCAGGAAATAAAATTTGGAAGTTCAATTGGAGTTTGCAATTTGTTTGCAATTTTCAAATTCTTGTTGTTGTTGCTGTCATGTGGTTGGTGTCATAGATTGTTTTTTTGTAGTTAATTTTGTCCT